>CAUYUJ010014358.1:20318-32818 GCA_963575745.1 Prorocentrum cordatum | reverse complement strand
CCAAGACGATTGCGCAGGGCGCTGAGGCGAGAGACCCACTTCGAAGGATGCCTTCCTCCATTTTTGGTAGCTAATGGACACTTTACGCGTCAGGGTCACGCATGGTGAGCAAGTCTCGCGCGAAACGCCCGGCTCGCCCTACCGACACGTCTGATGGGGCGACAGGAAGGAGCTGCTGCTGCTGAGGACGAGGAGGAGGAGGAGGAGGAGGAGGAGGAGGAGGAGGAGGAGGAGGAGGAGGAGGGAGGAGGGGGAGATTTTGTTTTCGCTGGGCGTCCAGGAGGACATCTGGGGACTTGTGGACATTGAGGAGGAGTTTGCGAATGAGGCTATTGGTGCCGTCTCCCCGTTTTCGCCTTTTTCAGGGGGCCTTGTGTCCACGGCTGGATCCGCTCCGTTCTCCTGGCCAGAACCGACTCGAGCTCCTCCTCCTCCTCCTCCTCCTCTTCCTCCTTCTCCTCCTCCTCCTCCTCCTCCTCCTCCTCCTCCTCCTCTCAAGCCCTCCTGGCTCAGGCTTTTGTGCTGTGCCAGGAACACCGTCTGCTGAACCATTTTTTTGTGCAGGCTTGAGCGCCTCAGCCTGCTGAGGTGAAAGGACGGTACCATCACGACTCAGCCATGGTGCCTCCTCCTCCGCCGCCTGTGGATCCTGGCGCTGCTGGGGACGCTCGTCGCGTCCGCTTCGCCGACGGGACCTCCCCAGGCTTTGGCAAGGGCGGGGGGAAAGGAGGCAAGGGCGGCAAGGGCGGCGGTCCCAGTGTTGTCGGAGGCGTCTCCTGGAGCACCTACGGCCGCTGGACCTGTGGCACCTGCGGTTGCCGCAAGAATCGCCCATCCTGGTGGTTCTGAAGTTGAGACCGCCGAGCCCCCAGCTCCTCAGGGACAGTGGCAAGCAGGCGCACCTCCACGGCTTCCTCTTCGGTCTGGACCTCAGTTCTCTCTTGGGCCCCATTCGGGACCACAGCAGGGACAACCAGCTGAAGGCATGTCCAAGGGTGCGCCCACCACCACGTCGGACCTGGAGAAGTTGGTCACCATGCTGGAGCAAGTGGGCGACACCGACGCAGCCGCTCGCCATCGTGCTGTTCTTCAACAGCGCAAGGCGCAGGAGGCCCCCGTCGTGCCGCTTTCACAGAAGGTCTCCAGAGCATTTGGTGAACTTCGTACCCTACGCGAGAAAACGGAGAAAGCATGCAATGTCTATGACAAGATGGTGGAAGATGTGGCCAAGCAGAAGGACAATATTCGGGAGCTCTCCGCCGAGCTCACCGCTGCCGAGGCCACCCACACCAAGCTGGTCCAGGAGCTCCACGCACAAGTGTCTGCTGCACCAGTTCTACTTGACATGTCTTCTATCCTGGATGGCAAAGCTGAGGACATACCTATCAGCATCGACAGCCTGCTCAAGCCCCAGTCGGACTACAAGCTGGAGCCTGAGGAGGTGGAAGAGGCCGAAAAGAGAGCCACTCAGCTCAAGGGCGAGCTCCAGACAGCTGTGCGGGCCCTTTTCGGCGAGGCCATGCAAAAAGTCAAGCAATTTCAACAAGATCAGTCGGAGTTGTTCAAGCGGTCCGAGGCCAAGCGCAGGCGCACCGAGGAGGAGGAAGGGGCCCAGGCCAAGGGCGGAGAAGGGGAAGCGGCTGCCGCAACGGTGGCCCCACCCAGCTCGGCTACGGCTTCTGCGGCCCCTGCTGCTCCTCCTGCCGTCGCTGAACAATCTCCAGATGGGGTGCCTGGAGACGAAGGAGTTCGTGAGCGCGCAGCTCGGATCCTTCTTGAGCCCCCGCCGGCTGCGCTCCCGAAGGCGGGGGGCGCCCCATCGACTCTTTGACGATATACCACGTCGAGTGAGCACTTCTGAGCCCCTGCGCAAGGGGAGGCCTGCACCGCACTTACTTCCTGTGCCAGGCGGGCCAAGTTTTTGTGCCCCAGTGAAGTTTCAGCCTCCAGTGGATCTTGGGGTGAGCTTCGGTGGCCCAGTGGCCGCCTTCGGGGAACGCACTACCTGGGCCCAGGCCTACCCCTCCTGTGAGCCCCCTGCTGTTTCCTGTAGTCCAGCCTGTGCTGGCCGTTCCAGTAGGAGAGGGCTGATTTCAGCGGTGAAAGACACCCTTGCCAGATGCCAGGGGATCCTTCGCCAAGGTTTTGAACTTTTTGATAGCTCCCTAGGGGCCGACCCCGCCCCTCTGATCATCTCGTCGGGAACTCTTCGGACCCTTCGAGAACCCCTTTCGGGAGCCTGGGATAAGCTCACCCAAGGGGTCACAGTTGTTTCCAAGTTTTTAACTGCTCAGGATGCGTGTGCATCTGCTCCTGCCATGGAAATGTCTGTGTGCGCGTCTAGGGTGAGGGACCTCACGGGCCCTAGGCAGCCTCCTGGTGGTAAGCACTCTGGGACCCCTCTCCTCGAGCCCCTGGATCCTGATCAGTTCCCCGTCGACGCGTTCCAGCCCGTCGTGGAAACGTGCAACGTCTCAGGATGGGGCTCTGCACAGCGCTGGCTGCAACGGACTTCTGCACACATCGTGCTGATGCAAGAGCACCACATCTTTGACGACCAGCTCGCCTCAGCATCCTCTTGGAGTATAAGACACGGTTGGAAGTCACTTTCCTACCTGCTGACAAAGGACCACACGGAGGGCCCTCTGCTGGCGTAGCCATCCTCGTTCGTTCTGGTCTAGGCCTCCACGCGCTGCAGAGTGGCATGGATGTCGCGAAGCACCGTGCGATTGCGGGGGTGGTCGACCTCCCCGACGGCACCCAGATTCTGTGCGCGTCCCTCTATCTCAGAGATTGCGAAGACCTATCGGAAGCGAACCTGGACCTCCTCTCTCGGACAGGCTCATTGATTGGCTCCATGGGGTACCCAGTCATCATAGGAGGGGACTTCAACATGATCCCGTCGGTCGTCGTCCAGTCGCACCTCGGGGACTCGCTAGGGCAGTGGATGATGCCAGGTGACACCACTTGCAATTCGGTCGCGGGTCCGAAGGTTTATGACTATTTTTTTGTTTCGCCAGGGCTCAGCAAAGGGGTTGCTAGGGTGTCGGTGCGGCAGGATCGTGACTTATCCCCCCCACTCGCCTGTGCATTTGACCCTCCACCCCTTCCTGAGTAAGTTGCAAGCCCTCAGCTTTCGCACCCCCCCTAAGCTGGCCTCCTCTCCGCTCCCCCCCGTCTGCAAGCTTGACCCCGTCCCCGCTTTGCGCCCTGCCGTCGCCCGTGTGCTGGGCGAAGCTCGGAAAGCGATGGATAGGGGGGACTTCGATGCCATCCAGGAATCTGTGGACCAGTTGTATCGGCTTTGGGCGGACCAGGCCGAGGCGGAAGTGGCAGTGGCCACTGGCACCCAGCTCCCCTTCCGTGGGCCCCGAGGGAAGTCCCCCGCTCTCAGATGGAAGAACATCCTGGCCCCCGACACCCAGGGCCCTAAGCAGCCCACCTTGTTTGCACATAGGTGGCTTAACTCTCAGTCGCAGAGGCTTGGGCTCCACTGGGAAGCCAGTGACCGTGCAGGTGTTGCCTCTGTGCTACGTGTGCTGCGTACCCCTGTCGGGGCCATAGCCAGCGGCCTTGATGTTAGCCCCCGCCTGCTCCCGTACCTCGTCGAGGTCGGGGGCGCCATGCTCGATGCGCTGGAGGTGCACGAGCAGATATCTCGTCAGGGGGTTTTACTGAAACGTCGACGTCTTGATGTCGCTCCTGGAGATGCGGCCGACCCAGGAGCGCGCTTTGCAGTCATTTCTCGAGATTTTGTCTGCTGGCGCAACACTTTTAATGACCGCCTGCAGGAAGTCGAGTGCGACGCCAGGAAGGCGGCCTCGGCTGAATGGAGAGACTGGCTGTTAGAGAAGGCGGATCAAGGGGCGCGGAAGATACATATGATCTCGAAGGGGGCCACCCCCTGGAGGCCTACCACCACCTTGGCCTGTGACGGTGTTGTGGTTGCTGACCCCTTGTCCCTCCTTCGTGCCGAAAGCCAGCGTTTCTCGGGCCTCTGGGGGGGCGGAAAGGCCCGCCCGTGGCTCCCCAAGGGTATCTTGTCCCCTGCTTTGCCCGAGTTTAGGCCCGAAGATATCCGTGCGATCTCCAAAGGGTTCCGTGAGCGCACCGCGGTGTCAGTTGATGGATTTCATATGAAGCACTTCGCGATGATGTCCGATGCCAGTCTCAGCCTCCTGTGCGACATCCTAGGATTGACGGAGAGGTCGGCTGTCATCCCTATGCAGATTTCCATCATTATCATGGCTCTGATTGCTAAACCGTCATCGGGGTTCCGTCCTATCGGTATCTTCTGCAGTGTGTTTAGAATGTATGGCAAGCTTCGCCGAACTCTCGCCGATGAATGGGAAGCTAGATTCACGCGTGCGTATTTTTGTGCTGGCCCGTTTGAAGGAGCGCAGGGCGTCGTCTGGCGCCAAGCCTGCAATGCCGAGGCCAACACTGCACAAGGGATGGAATGTGCCACTCTGTTAACTGACTTGTACAAGTATTATGGGACCCTGGATCTCCAGGTCCTGGCCCTCCGTGCTCACCAGGTTGACTTCCCTGTTGGTATCTCGTACTTGTGCATTGCCATGTACTCCCAGGCCAGGTTCCTGTCCTTGGGAGGTTTTGTGGACGGGCCCTATTGGGCCCTGGCGGGGGTGGTGGCGGGGTGTTCCCTGGCCACGACCTTCATCAGGGTTAATGCTATTCAAGATTTGGACGCCCTCCGCCCCCCTCAGGCCGTCCAGTTCAAACTCTACGTCGGCGATGGAGGCCTGTCTGCCACGGGATCCTCCAAACAAGTTTTAAAGCGGCTTCCTCAGGCCGCGGCTGACTTGCATGGCGCCCTCGTCCACGGAGTGGGCGCGGTCATCAGTAAGGAAAAGATGTCCTTCGTGTGCTCCTCGCGCCCCTTAGGCAAAGCCATCTCTCGGGCTCTCGGGGGTCTCGCGGGGCCGATCTTGGACTCCGACTCGGCGCCCAATTTGGGAGTTGATTTTTGCGCTGGCAGGCCGTCCGGGTCCGAGGGAGAAACTCCAAGGCTAAGGAAAGGGTTAGGAAGGCGAAAGATAGGACTGCTCGTCTTGTTCGAATGAGGCCCACCATTTCGGGTAAGCGTTGTCGTAATGTCTTCGTCGCGGGTCCTCTCCCTGGGGCTGTGTATGGGTGCGAGATCTCAGGGGTCACGGACCGCGAGCTCCTCTCCCTTGGGCAGTTGGCTGGGAAGGCCCTTAAGCCTAGTGCTGGCGGTCGGTCGCTCACCGCTCTTATGCTGTGCCACGGCGACCCGCCGTGGGTCGCCTCCATTGCCCCTATCTACCGTTGGGCGAAAGAAGTTTGAACCACCCATCATCGGCTGTGCCCCCATGCGCTCTCGTTCGCCACGCTTCGTTCGGCTTGGAATGCTGTGTTCTCGAGGCCCTCGGGCCTCTGGAAAAGTGTCGCGGGCCCGATAAGTGCGATGAGGAAGTCTCTTGAGCGTATTTCGTGGTCCATGCCTTCCTTCACGGTGCTCCGTGATGAGAAAGGAATCGATGTTCACTTGACCCAGGTCTCGCCCGCGATGGTCAGATCGCTGCTTGGGAGAGCGGTGCGTCGCACCCTCGAGTGGGATCTGGGAGCTCGGCACAATCTCGGTAGGGCTTGCACTGATGGGATCCTCAGCCTCCTCACCTCTCGAAAGTTCACGGCTTTCGAAAAAGGTTGTGTCCGTTTCTCTCTTCTGCAATGCCACCTACACCAGGGCCAAGGCCAGATCCCTGGGATATATTATTGATACCACCTGCCCTCTTTTGTGGAGACGGGGACGACACGATTCGTCACCGTCTTTGGCGTTGCTCTGCCTGTGAGGAACTCAGGACGGAGCTGATTCCAGCTAAGGTGCGGGATTGGGCAGGCCAAGCGGACGACGCCCTGGCTTGCTACGGCCTCTTCCCTCACCCAGCTGAGGCCCACCCCCAGCCGTCGTTCGAGGAGGGGGTCGTCACGGCGCTTTGTGAGGGGTACGAGCATTTGGTTTTCGATCAGGACTTCGCTGGTCAGATTGTTGTTGATGGTTCCTGCCTACGACACCCAGTGGGCGAGCTTTCACGTGCTGGATGGGCCGTCTCATTGCTCGACCCCTCCAACATGCAGGAGATGATCAGGATTCGGGGCCCTGTGTGGCCTCCCTACCCCCAGACCCCCCAGAGTGCCGAATACCACGCTTTTTGTGCTGCTGCTAGGTTTGTTGCCAACCCATCTACCATGCGCTCTGACTGCCAGAATGTTGTAGATTATGCCAGTTTAGATTGGACCAAACAGACCAGCCACAAACGCTTGCACTCGGGGTGTGCCCAGTTCGTGCGTGAAAATTTACCAGTCATCACTACGAGCAAGGTGAAGGCTCATCAAAATTTTGATGAAGCGGCCGACGACCGAGACCGCTTCCTCCGCATTGGCAATAATTATGTGGATGCCGCAGCCAAGGTCGCTGCGACTTCCCACCCGCAGCCCAGCAGTGAGCAGGTGGAGCAGCTTGATCGGCAATATGCAGTCGCGCGTGCTGTGGGAATGCTGGCTGCAAAGCTCCTCCCGCTATGGCCGCCTCACGAGATGGGTCCTGATGTCGTTCGTGAGGTCGTGTGTCGTGAGAGCGGTGCTGGCCTAGGGGCAGCTGCAGCCACCCCACACGCCTGGCAGCAGATAGGAGCCTTCTGGAGGTGCACTGTATGTCTGGCTGCCCCCCCCGCGGGGTTCGGGCCCCGCCGCAGGAACATGGAATTGGAGGATGGTTCTGGCCTCCTCCGCCTGGCGTTTGCCCTCAGCGCAGTAGACTTGATCCTGCGCTGCTTGCAGCGAAAGGGCATCGCTGCATTTCTCTCGAGTGCTCCGACTCGACTCGCCTCATCGTATGCCTGCGGTGCAAGGCCATCAGCGGGCAGCGTGCCATGAATTTGTCTCGTCAGTGTGCCGATCACCCCAGCAGTGCGGGTGCACGGCATTGTTGGCAGAGAATATGCCGTGGCCTTCATCCGAAGAATGACAGAGTCACGGTAGAGCGAGGACCCTGGTCGGAACTTTAAGCGACCAGGGGCTGGCGGCCTGCCCCTCCATGCCGCCAGAGCTTCACTGCTGAGGTGGAAGGGCCTGTAGCGGGGAAACAAAAATCCTCCTCCTCCTCCTCCTCCTCCTCTTTCCGTCCACTCTACTGCTTGAGTGCAGCACCCCCAGATCCTTCAGGGGCAGATGCAAACCTGGAGCGCTTGGCGTCGACGTGAGCTTGACTGCCGCAGCAGGTGACTCCCACCATGGTGGTCAAGCTCCGCCGAAGAGGTGTCAGGCCCCCCCCCCCAGGCAGACCCCAAGAGACCAGCCCCCCCCGGAGCACAGGATATTGGCGAGTGCCTTGCCGCACCGGGGGCATGACCGCCGCGTGTCTTGCCGCTCCCAGGGTCTGCATGGCGAAGTTCGGTCGTGGCAGGGCGCCTCGCCACTGCCAGCCAGCCTCAGTCCGGAGGCGGGAAGACGTTTGACGGCCACTATGGCCAGGCGGTGTTGCGGCTCCCGACGGCGCCGCCTACGATCCGATTCGACGCGATTCGGTCCGCCGGCTGGGGCGATCCGATTCCGCCTCGATTCGATTCGGCTGGAATCACCGGCATCCTCTGGGGCCAGCCAGAGACAGGCGTGGCGATTCGATTCCGCTTCGATTCGATTCGGCTCGATTCACTGGCATCGGGGCATCAGCCGGGGCCAGCCAGCCACAGACAGACGTGGCGATTCGATTTCGAGTCTATTCGGGACGATTCGCTGGCCATCCGATCCGATCCGATCCGACTTCGCAGTTCGATCCAGCTTAGGCCTGCTGCCCGCCGCGCCGTCCGGGAACTAGCTACCCATAGCATTAAGTCGGGCATTTTGCTCTACAGGAGGATTACTCAAAAACAAGTGGCACGTGTGCCATGGATCTTGCACAACAAGCAAGGGGGAGGAGGAGGAGGTGGAGGAGGAGGGGGGAAGAGGGGGCAAGACATCGCCCCTCGGGACCCAGCAACGGGGCCCAAATCCCAGGTGACGAGGGGGTGGGGGGGAGGTGGTGCGCGTCGCGACGCGGAATAGAGTGCTCGGTGCGGAGGGGGCACTGGGCGGAGGGGGGGCGCTGGGGGCGCGGAGAGGAGGGGGGGGAGGTGGTGTGCGTCGCGACGCGGGATATAATTGTCGGGGCGGAGGGGGCACTGGGCGGGGCTTGGGGCAGAGGGCCACGGGGCGGGGGTCCAATTGGGGCGCTGGGGACGGGGGGGGGGGGAGGTGGTGTGCGTCGCGACGCGGAATAAAATTGTCAGGGCGGAGGGGGCACGGGGCGGAGCCCCCATTGGGGCGCTGGGGACGCGGGGAGGGAGGTGGGAGAGGTGGTGTGCGTCGCGACGCGGAATAAAGCGTTTGTGGCGGAGGGGGCAGTGGGCGGGGCTCTCGCTGGGGCGCTGGGGACGCGGGGAGGCTCGGGGCAGAGAGCCACGGCGCGGGGGTCCTACTCTGGCGCTGGGGACGCGGGGGGTGGGGGGTGGGGGTGCGACGCGGAATGAAGCGTTCGTGGCGGAGGGGGCAGTGGGCGGGGCCCCCGCTAGGGCGCTGGGGACGCGGGGGGGCTCGGGGCAGAGAGCCACGGCGCGGGGGTCCCACTCTGGCGCTGGGGACGCGGGGGGGGGTGCGACGCGGAATAAAGTGGTCGGAGCTCTAGACACCCTGTGCAAGAGAATAATATTTCAAAATAGTCTGGGGACGATTTCTGCTTATTTTGACTATTTTGAAGAATTTTGACTATGTTTCATTTTTCTTCCAACGTCGTCTGTAGGAGGACATGCCCGACCTGATCCCAGCAATTCCCAGACGGCGCCAGCGCGAAGCGTGACGTGATCATCATTCGGGGACCCCCAAACGGTATGGGTGACCGCACCGTGTGGTGAGTCAGCAGTGATTCGGGGTCACCGCACGGAATGGGACTGGGGCCTCCAGGGCCCCAAAACGGTGCCGTCACGGGATTTCTTGGTCACCTCACGGTCTGTCACCAGACGGTTTTGGGGACGCCAAGTCATTGGGGGGGATGAGGTGGGGGATTGGTGATTGGCGTTGTCGCGACAATTCGCAAGGAGCGAGCCTCCTCCTCCTCCGTTTTCGCCCCCATCTCAGCTTCCTGCTGCGCACCCTCGGCCTCTCATGCGCCTGCGGGGGGTCCCCTCGCAGCCACGGCCAGAGCCGCCTCACAATCTTGGCAAGAGCCCGGTCTGGGAGGGGTCCCGGGGCCGCTTCTGCAATGGCTCGGAGGGAGCGCTGCGCCAATCGAGACGTAAAACCCTAAAGCACTAACACCCTAAAGCCCTAAAACCCTAAAGCCCTAAAGCCCTGAAGCCCTACAACCCTGAAACCCTAAAGCTAGACCCATCCTTACAGAACGCACTGAATTCCAACACTCTGCATCTTAGTCATGCTCTGACTCTTATACACAGACCGCTCGCACCCTGTTCAGTCATATTCAAATTGATTCATAATCAGACTCACGGTCAGACTTAGCCAAACACTGCCACTCACACTCCGACCCGCTGTCACTCACTCACTCACTCACTCTCAACTTACCCAGGGTCTGTCACGACTGTCTGTTGTCTTTGGCCCAGCCAGGACCTGCCTAGTTGTCTTGTGAGGCGTGCCTGCCCCCCCTGACAGGGCGGGGACAGCGCGGGGGCTCGAGTCAGGGGGGCAATGTCAGGGGGGATAGGCTCAGGGGGGGATGCATGAACCCCCAATCGCCCACTGATCGCTGATAGGATCCCGATATCCCACCCCGCCCAGGCCCGTGCGGATGTGCTGACGATCGCTGATCTATCGGGGATGTATCGCCGATTCCAGGTCGTTGCATTCGATGGCCGCCCCGTCGAGCCACCTCTTCTGTGCGCCGCCCGTCGTCGTCGTCGTCGTCGTCGTCGTCGTCGTCGTCGTCGTCGTCGGACGTCGGGCGTCGGACGTCGGACGTCAGGCGCCGGGCGTCGTTGTCTGAAGTCGTCCTCGGGCGCCGCCCTCCGCCGTCGTGCGTCGTCTTCGTCCTCCAAGCTCGGCGGCGAGCCCGGGTGGAAGGCGGAGGGGGCGCGCCTTCTCAGACTGAGAGGCTTCCTCAGCTTCCTCCGAAGACAACCGCCTTCTCAGACGGCTGGAGTGCTTCAGAGAAGCCCCGCCGCCTCCTGAGAAGGCCCGCCCCCTTCAATGGTCATCGTCCTCTGGCTTTCGGGTCACGGGTCTCGGGAAGCCGCTCGGGACGATCTGGGCCCCCCCTAGAAAGCTCTCGGCGAGGCGCAGCCGCTGGAACGCATCCCGAGGCAGGAACACCTTTTTGGGAACCGACGAAGACGCCCGAAAACCTCGAACCTCGGACCCGAAACCCCCTCGAACCCGAGCCCTTTCTCCCCGGGCGCGCCGCCGACAATCGTCGTGCGTCGTCTTCGTCGTCCTCCGTCGTCGACCCGGGGCAGGGGAGGCGGGAAAGAGGCGGCTCCCAGCTGTCCGGCAGCGGCTCGCCGCCGTCTCGAGCCTGGGCCCAGGAGGTCCGCCCGCGGAGGCGGCCCAGGGGAATCGCGAAGGCGAGGTCGGGGGCGGCCAAGAGGTGGGTGACGACTAGGGGGCGGGTGGAGATCGTGGTGGGAGCCATGATTTCTCCCAAGATTTCGTGGCGGCTCTTCTTATTCCAGTGCGTCCCTGGCCCCCCCCCCCCGCTCCCCGGGCCGCCCACATGCCGCCGGCCATGACTTGCGCCCCCCTCCCCCCCCCCTCTGGGACGTCCCCACATTGGACGCCCCCGATGAGGAGGACGCGTCAGGGCTAATTTCGACTCCTCGGGCTCGATTCGATTCGATTCGATTCGACTTCGATCGACTTCGATTCCGATCAAATTCGACCTCGGAATCCAATTTTTGGATTTCGGCCTCTCCACCGGGGGCCTTACTGGCCTGCCGATTTCCGCCGATTCGACTTCTCCCGACTTGGCTCCCGATTTCCGCCAGTCCGATTCATTTCGATCGCCGATCCGTCTCATCGAGTCGGGCTCTTTTGCAGGTCGGTCAGGGCGTGCGATGACTCGTCTCGAGGGGGTATGGTTCTGGTGGCTGGCCTGGAAGGCGGGTACCGCATCAGGAGAGTTCGTCATCCGAGGCTTCGGTTCCCTCGTCAAAGCCGTCGGGGGCGCGACGCTCCCCCAGCGTCTTCACCCTGGTGAGCTTACGCTTAGACTCCAGTGAGTCGAAGGATGCCAGCACTGAGGCCCGACCGGGCAGTCCAGGGGTAGGGGGAGGCGTCTCGAGGGGGAAGATGGCGGGAGCAGAAGATGGAGTTGGCCATGGCGATGACGGGCGCGACTGTGGGGGGAGGGGGGCCCGCACTGAGGCCCGACTGGGCAGTCTGGGGGGAGGGGGAGGCGTCCTGAGGGGGGGAGAGGGAGGGACCAGAAGACGGGAGCGGACGAGGATGAGGACAGGATTGGCCCGCTGACAGAGGCGGCCGAGGGGAAGAGCAGATGTGAGGCGGACAGGAGCCTTCTTTTGTTCCTTGGCGATGACGGGCGTGAACGGGGGGGGGCAGCGGGGAGGGAGCCGGTCACGTCACGATTCGCGCCAGCGCCGTCTAGGAACGCTCAGGGATGGCTACAGTCAAGGCGGTGAAACAAAAGACCACGTCGAGCTCAGGAGGGGCTCGGGTTTTCGTGCAGTTCCTTGGGTCCAGGTCGGGGAACGTTTTTGTCCTAGGCCCGCCGTGGCCAGGAAAGCCTCCCCGTTCCTTCTTTGGCGTTCCTTCAGGTAGCGTGTCGACTGTAATTCCCAGACGGCGCCGGCGCGAGTCGTGACGTGACTAGTGGGGGCGGGGGAAGGGGGCCGGTCGCGGGGCGTTATCGCGAGTAGTGCAACATGGGCGCCAAGTCCCGGATGAGTCGTGCCGAGGGCGGAGAGGCCCGAGCAGAAGAGCGAGGCGGGGGAGGAGAAAGAGGAGGATGGGTCAGCTGAGAGACGGAACAAGTGGGTTCGATTGCGTTGGCAATCGCGCGTAAACTCCCCGCGTAAGGTCGCGCGTAAGTGCCCTCGTTTCCAATACAGCGAGCGGGCGTAAGCCACCGCGTAAGCTCGCAGCGTCATCTCGCGTAAGACCCCTTTTGCTTCTTCGCTCAGCTGTCAGAGGTGGCCGAGGGGAAGAGCGAATTTGAGGAGGAACGGTCAGTCAGGAGGTGCAGATGAATCTTGATGGTGCGCCGAGGGGGGGGACGTGAGAGGGGACAGGCCTTCTCAGATGACGGCGGGGCTTTTCAGAAGTCCTCCGACCTGAGAGGCCCCCTGTGGCTTCGAAAGCTTCTCAGGAGGCCGCAGGCCTTCTGAACCTTCCGAGAAGGCCTACGCGCTCTGTCTTCCCCGCTGGGCCCGCCGATGAAGCGAGCCGAGGGAGGGTGCGTAACACGGCGGCGGGAGATGAGGAGGAGGAGGAGGAGGAGGAGGAGGATGAGG
>CAUYUJ010014358.1:0-20218 GCA_963575745.1 Prorocentrum cordatum | reverse complement strand
AGGGAGAAAGAGGAGGAATAGCAGGAGGAGGAGGAGGAGGAGGAGGAGGAGAAGGAGGAGGAGGAGGAGTAGGAGGAGGAGGAGGAGGAAGAGATGGAGGAAGAGGAGGAGGTGGAGGAGGAGGAGGAGCAGGAGGAGCAGGAAGAGCAGGAGGAGGAGAGGATGAGGAGGATGAGGATGAAGAGGAGGAGGGGCTCAGTTCTCCTCGCGATGTGTCCAGACCAAGAGCGTGAGGTTGCCGTGCCCCGGGGCCGTCAGGAGTTGAATCGGGATCGCCTCCTCCTATTCTCGGCGCGAATGCCATGGGTACGGACACAGTGGTTATGAAGACCGACAACAGTTCCTGTTCATTTTGAACAGGACTCGCTGTCGGTGTCTCTGCGGACGGTTTCCATTTGAGACAGAGGGCCGCCTGCCCAACAGCGGCCGCTGTCGTTTTTGGACAACATTTGCTGTTGGGCATCGTATTTGCGCCAGATATTCAATATTGGGAAGGCCTTACAGCCGGTGCCGCCGATCCTGAAGGGGGACGACGACCACGACGGCGGCGTCGGCGGCGACTACGACGCTGACGTGGGGCAGAGTCTTCATGGATTTTTCTTGGGGCCTCTTCGGAGCGCGCACGTAGGCCTCTGGGGGCAGTTTTGGGGCCTCTTGGGAGCCTCTTGGGGGTCGGTCCACTCGGGCTTCTAGGGGCCTCTTGGGGGCCTCTTAGGGCCTCCTGTGGGCTTCTCGGGGCCGAAGGCTCGAAATGTTCTTTCGGGCTCCTGTGTGGGCACCTTCTAGGAGCTGTTTTGGCCTCTTGGGCCGCCTGGGGCCGTTTTGGGGCCCTCCTGGGTTGTGGGGCCGTCATGGGAACCTCTTGGGTGCTTCTTGTGCCGATCTTGGTGGCATCTTGGACCGCCGTGGGGCGTCAGGAAACCGAAAAGAGAACGCCATAATCTTTCGTCAACAACCTGTAGAAATGGTTGAACTTTGCCTGTTGAGGCTCTCTTGGTGTTTTCTTGGAGGCCCGAGCGTCTTGGCAGCCGCTTGGGCTGTCATGAGGCCGTCCTTGGCGTCTTGGACCGATGGTTTAGGAGAGCCCATTGAAAGGGGGGGAGCGGCGACGGGCCCAGGGGAAGCAGGGTCAAACGCGACGGCGGTCCACGTATTCAATATATATATATACATATATATATATTCACTATACGTCTTTGATTTCTTTCTTTCTTTCTTTCTTTCTCTCTCTCTCTCTCTCTGCTAGGACGGCGCTGCATCGCCAATAGCAGACCAACTACACCTGGTAATGAGCTGTTTTCCTTACCCCAAGGGGAGCCCATCGACTTCGACACCCCTCTCGAGCATCGTCGATGCGGTGGGGTCCCCCACGCGGGTGAGGAACACAGCTTCCTCCGTTGTGGTTGGTCGGCGAAGCTCCTTGGAACGCATGTCCAGCGAGGTCCCTGGTCGAAGTGATCAGGGCAAGACGGCTGTGAGTCCCTCGCAGCGACATGGCGGTACCGGGAAGCTGGATACATGGCGCGGCCAGCCTTGGCGAGAGCTGGATGCGAATGCGGGCAGATGTCTCTCCAGCTACGGCGGGGCAAACTGGGCTTCCACGTGTGCATCCAGCGCGCGGCCCCAGGATGTTCACGTGGATCCAGCCCTGCCTGTTTCAGCTTCCTTGTTGCCCTCAGCTGTGACCGAGATTGACATGCGGTTGGCCTCCAACAGGGACTGCCTGCCACACTCGGGCGCATTGGGGCCCGGGGCTCGGCCACCCTCGCGCACATCCCCGGGCCCGCTTCCGGCCACGCGCCCCGCCGAGGGGGGCGAGGCTGCGCGAGCTTCGAGGCGAAGGGCGTCTGCTGGCAGAGGCATCAAACTCTTGAGCTCTAGGCCTCCTGCACGGGGTGCGAGTAGGTGGGGTCGGAGAATCGAGCCGCCTCGACGATGCATCGGCGATGCGGCTCGCTGTGGAGCCCGATTTTGTCCACGCCGACGTACATCGGCGATGCATTGGCGATGCGGCGCGATCCTTCGACCCCATCTACTGGGACCCCATCTAGGACCTAGGAGGCCTCTATGAGCGCTCTCTCTCTCTCTCTCTCTTTCTCCCCCTCTCTCTCGAGCCGGGCGTGCGGCGCGGCGGCCAGCCCGCAGGTGGCGTGCAGCGGACGCGGGGAGGACCGCCTGCTGCTGGGCGCCGGCTCACGGGGGGCGCTTCTGGCATGCACCGGCACCGGTCCTGGCCAGGCCCGTCCCGTGGCCCATTGGGGGTGGCCAAGAGGGGGGTAGCGATTAGAGGTGGTGTGGATATCGCGGCCGGCGCCATGATATCACCCTGGATTTCATGGCCCCCTCGTCTTCTTCTTCTTCTTCTTCTTCTTCGTCTTCTTCTTCTTCTTCATCTTCTTCAACGCGTCCCCTCGTGTGTAGGCCTCCCAGATGGGATCAGAGCAGATGGGGTCGGAGGATCGCGCCGATGCGTCTCGATGTGGCGCGATCATGGCCCAAGGCGCATCGAGACGCATCGGCGATGCATCGGTGATGTGGCGCGCGATCCTGTGATCCCATCTACTCGGACCCCATCTTGGCGGCCTCTATGGTTCCCGCCTTGTCCGCGCTCGTGACTCGGGCCATGATCTGCAAAGCGTCCTCTTGGACGCCCCCTCCTGGTCGCCCCCAGGCCCAGGGGATGGGGCGTACACCTGGAGCTCGCAGAAGCACCACCTGCATAAACATATAATGGGGGGCCATGACAAGAAACACCATACGTCCTGCCGGGGTGCCCTGGGAGTGAAGGGATCGGTTTTGAACGTATTGGGGCGAAGCCCTGTGGGGCCGCCCGCGCGGGCAAGAAGAGAATCGTGCTTCGCGCCCTGCGGCCGACGGCATGTCCGTTTCATTCCGGTTTTATAATGTCTTAGCGTGCGCCAGCATCTGGTAATCTAGCGTCGATTCGTGTCGGTTGGCGTCGGTTCTCAGGAGCCAGCAAGGTGGCGTGGGAGGCCCCCGTGGGTCGCCACCAAACGGGGGAGCCTCGCGAGAGGGCGCGAAGAGGAGTCGCGCCTCGCGCGGCGCGTGGGCGCGACGTGGGGCTACCTGGTACAGGCCTTCGGGCGAGGCCGGTCGGGGGGGCGCCTCTGCCGATGTCACGAGGGCCCACGCCTGGAGACCGCGGTTTGATCCCCCGGCGATGACGGGCGTGACTACCTGGGGGAGGGGGGTGGGGGGCCCGCGCTGAGGCCCGACTGGGCAGTCTGGGGGGGGGGAGGCGTCCCGAGGGGGGGAAAGGGCGGGAGCGGAAGATGGAGTTGAGGCAGGAAGAAAGAGGACAGTTTTGTGGTCCCTTTCGTTGCTTGTTGTTGTTGTGTGTCCCCTGTTTGAGGACAGGTCTGGCCCGCTAGCAGGGGCGGCCGAGGGGAGGAGCGAAGGTGAGGAGGACAGGAGAGTTTTTTTTCACATGGCGATCACGGGCGTGACCCGGGGGGGGGAAGGGGGGAGGGGCCCAGTCACGTCACGATCCGCGCTGGCGCCGTCTGGGTATAACTAGGAATGACCAAGAGGGGGGTGATGACTAGGGGGGCGTCCAAGAGGAGGGCGTTCAAGAGGGGAGTGGGTATCATGGCCAGGGCCATGGTATCTTCCTAGATCTCATGGCCCCTCTCCTTATCTCGATACGTCCTCTGGTCCCCCCTGCCGCGCCCATGCCTCGGGCCATGATTTGCCAACCCCCCTCTTGGCCGCCCCCCTCTTGGCCGCCCCCGAGGGGAGGGGAGGGGGGCCGGTTGCGCCACGAGTCGCGCGGACGCCGTCTAGGAGTGATGAGGCATGGCTCGTTGTCACGCGGCGCATGGGCGAAGCGTGACGTGACCACGGGGGGCTGGGAGGGAGGCGCCAAGGTCGGCCGCGGGCGTTGTCGCGAGCAATACAAATAACGACGGGCTCCCATCCGTTCGAAGCCGGCCCCACAAGCCGCCTCGGCGTGGTGGCGCCTCCGGGCCCCGAGTTTTGAGGCTCCCGCCGACACTGACGTGAAGTCGGGCATGTCCCTCTACAGGAGGAGCATTCGAAATTAGTCAAATCTGGGGTCGGTTTTCCTACTGTTTTGACAACTCGTGAGTCTTTTTGTTTGGGTATTTTCTATTTTTCCTGCAAATCAGCCTGTAAGAGGACATGCCCGAGCTAAAACTGACGCCTCACACATTTGTCTTCGGACCCCGCGGGCCACGTGGCGCGTGTCGCGCAGAGCACCGACGTTTGCGGAGGCGAGGGTTAGATCGGGAAGGTCCTTCCTCCCACAGGCAGATTTTGGAAGGAAGACACAAACGAGCCAAATCACATTCAACAATTTTCAAAGATGGTCAAAATACCGTCTCCATAATATCATGTGTGTGTGTGTGTCTGTGTGTGTGCGTGGCTATTTTGGAATTTCCCCCCTGTAGAGGGACAGGCCGGACTTACGGCGCGGGGGGTCGGACAACAAATCCTGCTGGATTTCGCGGGGGGCTGCAGGACCCCTTCCGGGGTCTGCCGGGGCCGGCTTTTGTCGAGCTGCGCCCAGCCGTGGCCACGAGCCACCGCCCACCAAGCCACCCCAACCCAGCCCGAAGGCCCCTGACTTGTCCTCCATTTCCAGTGTGTGGGGGGTGTTTGGGGAAGGAACGAATGAATGGTGGTCGTTTTTTTATTCATTGTTTTGCCGATCGGCGCGGGCCCTCGCATCCCCTCCCCTTCCCCCCCGCCATGGAGTTAGATCTTGGCTGTTTTTGGCGCCTGTTTCGAGCAGGTGGAGTCCCTTCCGCATCGGACGCATTGTTGCAAACAGTTGCAGCGAGCAGAGGTCCAGAGCCAGACCCCCCCTCTCCCCCCCTTTCGCCCAGATGTTAAAACGCCGAGTAAGAAAACGCTCACATGCGGCCGCGTGTCCGTAGGCACATGAGAAATGGCACGAGCGTGCGCTAGACGGTACGCTTGCGCACAGCTGCTTTCCAGGCTTCCGCCGGAAACGTGCCCGAATGTGAAAAGCTCCAACCACAACTGCGACAAGCTATGACACGAAACATATGGAAAAACACATAGAAGCCTGTATCCCCTCCAACTGGAAATTCGGGTCTTCGGGTGGGGTTGGGGTGGTCTGGTATGTCGAGTCAACGGAATCCCCGCAGGGGGGCCTTCGAGAGAGCCCCGCTCGCGGTTTGTGGGCCCCCGTGTCCCGGGCCTCCGACGTCGCGCCTGGCGTGCTCACGGCGTAGAGCCCGCGAGGTCTGGACTCTGACCCAGGACTGCTCCTTGCAAGCGGCGCGCCGAGGGGGGGGGGGGGCAGGCCTTCTCAGAGGGCGGAGGGGCGGAAGCCCTCGGTCCTTGTGAGAGGCCGCCCGTGCCTTCGGAGAAGGCTCAGCAGGACGAGCGAACAGCGCACACCCATACCCATCGGGGGGGGCGGAGGGTGCCATGGGTGCGCGTTGTTGGATGGGAGCCCCCGCCCGAACGCGAACCTCCCCCGCGGTCCGACCGCACCCACACCCATCGACAGTCCTCCTTCCTCCGATCCCCCATTTGTTTGTTTGTTTGTTTGTTTGTTTGTTTGTTTGTTTGTGTGTGTGTGTGTGTGTGTGTGTGTTTGTTTGTGTGTTTGTTTGTTTGTTTGTTTGTTTGTTTGTTTGTGCGTGTGTGTGTGTGTGTGTGTGTGTGTGTGTGTGTCTGTGTCTGTGTGTGTGCTACAGAGGAGCAGAGCAAGACGTCATGATAATGATACGTTCCAAGATTTCCAGGGTTCCCGATATTCCCGAAGGTCCCATACGGGCTGCAGAAACGCGGTCCGGCTAGATACCCTGGAAACCCTGAAACGCATCCGAATCCAATCCTATCATGACATAATTCTCGTCCCAATGCTGATCGTTCGTCGCAGAGGGCTTCCCAAGAGGCCCAGAGGCCTCCTGCGCCTTCGGCGGAGGCCCGCGCGTTCTGCCTTCGGCCACGCGTCAGAGTGACCTTTCGCTGGGGTGACCTCTGCTGCGGGCCCACGGGGGTCGCCCCAGCACCGACCCAGGCGCTCGGCTCTGGGCCCCTCGTGGCCCCCTTGGCAGCCACGCACCAGGGGTTGCTCTCGCCTGGGGTCGCTCTTGCGTGTGCGCCGATGCTTTCCCCCTGAGCGCGCCGCCTCGGTCCCGAGTCGGTTTCTGACGGTCCCCGGCCGCTTGGGGCGTAGGACCGGCCTGGCCGGGATTGGTGCGTGCAGCCCGCTGTAGTGGACGGCTCGACTTGCAACAGCTGCAGCAGCTGCAAGGCAAGGTGGTCAACCCACCTGCAAGGCGCCTGCAATTGAGCGACGCAAAAAAACGGGGTCGTCTTCGACGACATTGGCGCGTTAGTTGCCCGCGTAAGGTCGCGCGTAAACCCCCTCGATTCCAGCGTAGCGTGCCGCGCTGGCGGCCCGCGTAAGCCACCGCGTCAGGTCGCGATGCCATCTCGCAGAAGACCCGGTTTTTGGGGGCGCAAGTCGCGGGCCCAACCTGGAGCAACCAGGCGGACTTGCAACCCGCTTGCGAGCGCCTTGCAAGTGGGCTGCGACCACCTTGCTGCTGTTGCTCACCACCCACCAAACCACCCAAACCCAACCCGAAGTACCCAATTTGCCATGTATTCCCAGTGTGTGTGGGGGGTCGGGGAACATTGGAACCACACCTATGGAACCCGTACCCCCCCAAACCCGAAACTTGCGTTTTCGGGTTGGGTTGGGGTTGTCTGGTAGGTAGTCAGTTGCAGGTCACAGCGGTCACTGCAGCAGCGGCGTCCCCGCCCCAGGCTTCCGCGCCGTAGTGGAGGCGCTGGCCTCCGGTCTGGAGGTGCTGCGCGGCGACCCGGCCACGCTGGTGCAGCAGGGGCCGCAGGAGCCGAGGAGGCTTCCCGAGGCTTGTGGCTCTGTTCTTCACCACCCACCAAGCCACCTCCCTGCGCAATTTGCCCTACATTCCCAGCGGGTGGGTGGGGGGGGCGTCGGGGAATATTGAAAAAAACATGTGGAATCCGTACTCCCCCCCTAATCTGAAATTTGAGTCTTCGGGTTAGGGTGGTCTGGTAGGTAGTGAGTTTTCCGAGGAGTCCGATCTTCTTGCGTCGTTCAGGGGCAGCGAGGTTCGGGTTTCGGGCGAAGGTCAGGGCTTTCAGGCGTTTTCGTCGGTCCTCGGCAGTTTTCCAGCCTCGGGGTGAACTCCAGCAGCTGTTCCTCGCTGAGCGTTCCAAGGGGGCCTGTATCGTCCCGAACGGGCGCCGGAGAGCCGAGTCATGGCCCGAAAACTAAGGGGTAACGTCTGGAGGGGATAGGCTCAAGGAGGGATGCATCGACCCCCCATCGACTGTGGATCGCCGATAATTAGTGGCACGACAGCCCACCCCGTCGAGGAAAGTGCGGTTTCGCTGTCGGGGCCCTTTCGCCGATCTATCGGTGCTGCATCGCCGATTTCAGGTCGATGCGTCCCCCTCTGTGCCCGTCCCCCGCTATATCGTTGCCCATCAGTCGCGATTCGGAGGCGTTCCGATGATTTGGTTGGTTCGTCGAGGTTTTCCCGCCTCGGGGCGCTTTCCAGCGGCTGCGCCTCGCCGAGAGCGTTCCAGGGGGTGCCCAGATCGTCCCGAACGGCCGCCGGAGGCCCGAGTAATTGTTTCGAACGCGAGGCCTCCTCGCGCAGTTTACCACTGCGACGGAAGGCTTTTGCTGCTTCTCGGCTTCTGCGGGGCCCTCCCTGGGCCTCGGGGCCGTCACAGCATGATTCGGGATGAGAAGCCGGTCGCTTGGAGAGGGGCCCGATTTTTGAGGGCCCGCGTCGTGAAACAGTTGCGACGTCGGAGGTCTTTTGTGAGCCGAAGCAAATAGGGCGTCGAGATCTATAGATATACTTTGCTCCTGGCCCAGGACGGGCCTGGCCAGGAGTCCTCCTCCTCCTCCTCCTCTTCCTCCTCCTCCTCGCAGTGGATATGTATAGTGCTCGTCGCCCTGGCAAAGTTCACTCTCTGAGGTCTGCACGGGTGTCTTGTGCCGGCGAGGGATCCCCCCTTGCGGCTTTCGCGCATCAGGGGATGATTGGAGGCCCGGCGCCGACCCTCGGCAGCGCTGAACCGATCCCTATCCTTAGGTCGGGAATGTCCTCCTACAGGCGGATTTTGGACGAATAACCACAAGTAGTGAAAACAAGTAGCAACATCGTCCCAGTATTATCTTTTTCAATTCTGGAGTTTTCCTCCTGCACAGGGAGGATACTAACTGCCCCTCGAAACCCGAAGGGAACAGCCTTGGTCCCCAGCCAGGGGGGTAAATCGGCCAGGGGGGGCCTAGGCCACGCCAGTGGGGATACTTTTGGGATCGGCCAAGCCATGCTCAGACCCAAGGGGAAGCCAGCTCCACCCCCCTTCTGCGGGGCCGTTTGGCCCGGGTCCGTGCGGAGGCGCTGGGGCCCGGACCTTCTGGGCGTCGTGCCTCCTCGCGACGTTGGCCCCCCTTGGAGGTCTGGGCCAATTTGCGTCCGGGCCCGTGTTTCCCTGGGAGCCCCCACGCCAGGTGGTGAGCTATCTGGTGGTGAGCTGGAATCCCCCAAGAGTCCCCGCCGAATTTTGGAACACGGGGTCGCCACTGGGTTTTGTGTGCCTCCTGGACCCACCAGTGTTCGGGACATCCTCGAAAAACCACACGAGTCCCCAAACCGGGTGGTGACACCAAATCGCCCGAGACTTTCCGCAGGGTGTTGTCACCACCAAGTTTGGGGACTACCAATTTCCGCCCCGAGCTGCTTTTGGACGGTCTGAGGGGCGGTCTCCAGCCCTTTATCGTTGTGGCCGCGCGAGCAGGGAGGTTGAGGGACGCATTTTGGTGGATGGTCTCTCAGGTTCTCCGCCGCGTCTGGCGGTGTGTGCTGCGAGCAGGAACGCAGCAGAGACGTGGAAAGCGTGGCATTTGCAGTGTAGCTCCGCACACGTGACACATGTTAACGATCAGAACACATCAAAGCCCCAGGAGAGAGGGGCAATAACAATGAAGCTCAACATTGACACGGTGTTGGTCGGGTCACGAAAGGCGGCGGCGCCCAATTGGGCCCCAAGTGGCTTCCAAGAGGGCCCCACGAGGCTCCAAGGAACGCCCCAAGACGACCAAAGCCATCCAAGACGCTCCAAAAGGCCCAGAAGGGCCTGAGGACGTCCCACTAGGGCCCCAAGAGGGCCCAACAGGGCCCCAACAGGACACCCAAAAAGGCCTGGATACGCCAAGCTCGCATCAGAGCGAGCGGTGACGTAAACAACTCTTAACACCAGGGCTCCCCAGAGCGAGCGGTGACGTACAAAGCTCTGAGCAACAACGCTCCCAAGAGCTCATAGCGGCGTGACAAGCTCTGAGCACCAAGGCTCCCAAGAGCTCATAGTGACGGTCTAAGCTCTGCACACCAAGGCTCCCAAGAGCGAGCGGTGACGTAAACAGGTCTTAACACCAAGGCTCCCAAGAGCCCATAGTGACGTAAAATGCTCTGAACACGAAGGCTTAGACGAACGAACGGTGACGAAAAAGGCCCTGACCACCAATATTCCCAAGGACTCACAATGACGTGACAAACTCTTCACACCAAAACAGGGTTCGCAAGATTGAGCGGTAACCTAAGAAGCCCTTAACACGAAGGCTCCCAACAGCGAGCAGTGATGAAACGAGCTCTTAACATCAAGGCTCCCAAGAGCGAACGGTGCAATGAGCCATCTCGGACAAGTTGCTGAAGCGCTTGTGGCTCTCTTGGGAGTCTACGGGCCTTCGGGGCCCCTCTTGGGACGCTCTTAGGCCGTCTTTGAGCCGTCTTGGACCTCTCTTGGGTGTATCTTAGGGTATCGGAGGCCGTCTTGGGCGCATCTGGGCCGTCTCGGGCCAGGCTCGCGTACTAACACCGGTTTGCGCCCCGTTCGCCCCACCCCTGGACCCCTCTCCAGAAGGCTTCGCCCCAACTCAACGTCATCCCGCGTACCTCCCTCTTTCCGTCACCTGGGCCGGCACGGGAACGGAAAGAGTGGTTCCCAAGAGGGCTCCCGGAGGCCCCAAGGAAAGCCACAAGACGGCCAAAGCCCTCCAAGACGCTCCAGGATTGCCCAAGAGGGCCCCAGGACGGCACAAGAGGGTCCCAAGAGTGCCCAACAGGGCCCCAGTGGGACCCCTAAGGAGCCAAACACATTGATTTTCTAAATGATTGAAGGTTGTTTGGATTCGCGCCTCTTCGGGCTTCCGACGGCCCAGGACGGCCCAAGAGGCCCCCAAGTCCCTAGGTGGCCCACGAGGCTCCCAAGAGGGCCCCAAAGCGCCCCAAGAGGGCTCCCAGACGGCCCCTGAGGGCCCCAGGACGGCCCAAGAGGGCCCCCATATGCTCCCCAGAGAACCCCAAGCGGGTCCCAAGTGGCTCCCAAGAGGGCCCCAGGAGGCCCCAAGGAAAGCCACAAGACGGCCAAAGCCCTCCAAGACGCCCCAAGATGGCCCATAAGGGCCCCAGGACGGCTCAAAAGGGCTCCAGGATGTCCCAAGAGGGCCCGAAGAGGGCCCAACAGGGCCCCAACAGGACCCTGAGGAGGCCAAGCACACTGATTTTCTTTACGTGTTTGAAGGTTTTGTTGGATTCTCGCCTCTTCGGTCTTCCGACGGCCCAGGACGGCCCAAGTGGCCCCCAAAATCGTTCCGATATGGCTCAACACATGCCCCAATTAGGTCCCCAAGGCGACCCAAGAGGCTCCAGATGGCCCCAGAGGGCCCCACGCAGGCCCAAGAGGGCCCCTAGAGGCTCCCAAGGGAGCTCCAAGTGGCTCCCAAGAGGACCCCAGGAGGTCCCAAGGAACGCCGCAAGGCTGCCAAAGCCCTCCAAGACGCTTCACGGCCCAAAAGGTCCACAGGACGGCCCAAGAGGCCCCACGAGAGCCCAACAGGGCCCCTACATGACCCCCAGGACGGCCCGCAGACGCCAATCTCGTAACCTCAGGGCTCCCCAAAGCGAGCGGTGGCGTGAACAAGTTTTAACACCAGGGCTCCCCAGAGCGAGCGGTGAGGTAACAAGCTCTGAGCACCAGGGCTTCCAAGAGCCCGTAGTGACGTGACAAGCTCTGAACACCAGGCCTCTCCAGAGCGAGCGGTGACGTACAAAACTCTGAGCAACAACGCTCCCAAGAGCTCATAGCGGCGTGACAAGCTCTGAGCACCAAGGCTCCCAAGAGCTCATAGTGACGGTCTAAGCTCTGAACACCAAGGCTCCCAAGAGCGAGCGGTGACGTAAACAGGTCTGAACACCAAGGCTCCCAAGAGCCCATAATGATGTAAGGGACTCTGGACACGAAGGCTCCGACGAACGAACGGTGACGAAAAAGGCTCTGACCACCAAGGTTCCCAAGGACTCACACTGACGTGACAAACTCTTTAACATCAAACAGGGCTCGCAAGAGCGATCGGTAACCCAAGAAGCCCTTAGTACGAAGAGTACTCTGGGTCTGTAAGTGCTTGGTACTTAAGCACCAGAACGTACAGGCTAGAGCACTGGTGCAGGCTAGAGCACCAGAACACCAAACAAGGCTCGCAGAGCGAGCGGGACGCAACGAACTCCGAACACCAAGGCTCCCAAGAGCGAACGGTGCCATGAGCCATCTCTGACAAGTTGCTGAAGCGCTCTTTCCGTTCCCATGCGGGCCCAGATTTGACACGCCCATTCCGAGCAGGCACGGTGGCGGATCTTACAGCGAAGACGTTGACATAAGGACTACCTTGGGCTCAGTGGCGCGAGCCGTCGGGCCGTTCCTTACACCCAGGGCCCGATCTGCTTCAAGCGCTTTGCTACTTCAAGGATCGATCTGCTTCTGCTGTGTTTTGATTTTCTCTGGGAGGGCGTGGTCCCAATCTACTCTATCCGCCATCCAGTGAGGGGCGAGACATTTTGCCCCAATGTATTGACCCGATGAGTTGCCCCCAAGTCTGCCTCGGGCGCGTCGCCAAGTTGCCAGAAACGCCCATTCGCTCCTCCTTCAGCGCCCCTCTAACGGTCTGCGACGGCTATCAGCCGCTGGGAGCAACGAGTGGTGGTCCCCAAGCGAGCCCGCCCACGTATCCGATTTCGAGGCCATGGCCTGCACGCCATGCCCTGATGGGCACGGGCAGGTCCTCAGAGGCAGGGTCCAGTTCGATCCGACCGATCCGATTCGATATCGACGTCGACCGTCTCGCTCCGCTTCGAGATCTGTGTCCCAGCGATCGGATGCGGCCCGATGCCTGCATGGCGCTGTTGTGAATCCTGGCGCAGCCGATCCGATTCGATCTCGATCCCGTGCCGATGCAGCCCGATCTCCGATGCACATCTCGATTCGATGCGCTTTGCCGATTCGATGCCGGCCTGTCCTGTCAGAGGTGCGCGCACGACTCCTGCGCTCGCTTCGCTCTTCGCCTCCTTCGGGTCTTGCCAGAAGTGCCCCTGGCCCAAGGTGCCCCCAGGATTTTCCAAGGAGGCCTCACGGCCTCCAGAGCGCCCCTTACGAGTTCCATGGGGCCCCAGGGCTCCGAAGTCGAGCGAGAACCGGGGGGCACCTTGGGCCAGGGGCACCTTTAGCAACCCCCGAGGGGGTGAAGGCAAGTCGGTCAAGATCGGTCCCCGGACCCCTCCCGGGGTCTGCCTGGTGCAGTGTTTTACTCCAGCGCCGTCAGTGCCGGCCCCGGGGCCCGAAGCCAGCCCAGGGAGGTCGAGGAGGTAGCAGAAACCTACCCGGACCCAGAGCCTCGGGCCCCGCCCACCCCCCTTCCGTCGAGTAGGGCATCGACTACGAAAGTGATTGACCCCAAAGTTGTTTCTCTGGTCGAATGTACAAAAAGGCGTATCATGTTCGTAGATCTGCAAGCGCATCATGCGCACTGTTCGTGGGCTCGACGAACAACATCACTTCCGGGTAGATCAATTCCGTAGTCGATCCCCTGCTCTCGATTCCTGCTGCCCAGAGCCGGTGCTGGGCCCGAGCGCGGCGGCCGCACGCACGACGCCCTCCGCTCCTCCCGGCAGGACGTCTCCGTGCGCCTCGCCTCCGGCCGCGCCCTGCGCGGCCGGCTGGCCGTGGTGGCGCTGCCCACGGGCGTGCTGGCCGGCCTCGACGGCAGGAGAGCCCCATTGGGGCGGCCAGGCCGCCCCCCGGCAAAGCGGAAGAGCAGTCACAGTGGGACCGAGGTATGATGGAAGAGGAAAAAAAGATGCATGGACATACGTTGTTGGCGCTCCGCGCGGCTTTCTTGGATCTGCGCTGGAACCCCCCGGCGTCGCCTCTGGCGCCCCTGGCGCGCTCCGCGCGCCATGGAGGGGGTCCAGCGCGGATTCAAGAAGTCCGCGCGGAGCGCCGAAAGTTTATGTGTATGGCGCGTTGTTGTTGTTGTTCTTCTTCTTCTTCTTCTCATCTATGTTTGTATATATATATATATATAGAAGATCGAGGTTGGTTCGAGGAGGGTGCCCCAGTGTTCTTCGTGCTTGTTGGACGTTCTCGTGCATCCCTGGGAGAGGGGGGCCTTGGATGTTCTCTGTGCGTCTTGGCCGACGGAGGGTCTCATGTTCTTGAGGGATGTTCGTCTGGCCGGGGTCCGGCTGTAATTACGTGAGCTGATTCCCAAACTCCGCATTTCCCTGACCCCCCTTCCGTCCGACCCGAAGCCAGCAGCGGGTACGGTGAGTTCGTGTCGTGTCGACGCGGTGGCGAGCCTGGTGCGGGCGCTCAAAGCAGCACACGCCTGCGGCGGTCTGGAACTGGCCGACGTCGAACGATTGCGCCGTCGGAGAGTTGCGATCGCCAGGGGGCGGCCTCACCGACCCCTATCAGTCCATCCCCTTCCGTGACGTCCCCCTCGCCTCATCCCGAGACGTATGTATGCGGCCGGAGGGAAGCCTGAAAGGCGAGGGTGACGTCACGTCAGGGGATGGCTTGCCAGGGGTCGGTTAGGCCGCGCCCGAGATCTCCACCACTGGGTGTTGCCAGAAGTCGCAGAAGACAGAACGGCATCGGCATAAACGTGCAATTCCAGTGCTGAACGGCAGCTGCGCGGACTGTCGAAAGTTTGCGTCGATGCAGTGTTTTTTTTGTCGGGCCACTAGGTGTTGCCGGAATCGGCGGCGCGCCCAGGGGGGAAGATTGGAGGGGGCGGGCCTTCTCAGATGGCTCAGAGGGCCTCCAGCCTTTCGAGAGAAGCTCTCCAGGCCATCGCCGAAGCCACAGGGGGCTTCTCTGGAAGCCGGGAGTGCTTCTGAGAAACCCCGCCGCCCTGTGAGAAGGCCTGCCCCCTCTGGGGGCCCCAAGAGTATACAGTACCACCACCACGTCGATCCCTCCTCCCTCCTCTACCCTTTTCTTCCTCGCCTCTTTCCTGGGAGAGGCAGGGGGTGAGGGAGGTGGTGGTGGTGCATATGTGTGGGCCCCGAACCCTCTCACTTCCCCCCTTCTGCGCGCCGCCGAAGCGTCCCTGGCCCGAAGGTCTGCCCAGGACTGGCGAAGGAGGCCGCACGGCCTCCAGAGCACGCCTCGCGAGGCCCAGGGGGCCCCAGGGGGGCTCCAGCGTGGAGCGAAACACGCTGGGGGCGCCTGGGGCCGGGGGCGCCCGCGGCAACCCCCGACAGGGGGCGAGCGGTCCCCGAGGGAAGTTCGCGGGCCCGGGGCCTG
Organism: Prorocentrum cordatum; assembly: GCA_963575745.1. Classification (NCBI taxonomy): domain Eukaryota; class Dinophyceae; order Prorocentrales; family Prorocentraceae; genus Prorocentrum; species Prorocentrum cordatum. The sequence continues at coordinate 5,548 of CAUYUJ010014358.1, read as the reverse complement.
CCAGGCGGAGGCCGGAGCGGCTGGCGTTATGAGGGGCACCCCGCAGCGCTGATGCATCGCGGCTGGGTCCCCCGACCCACCTGCTCGGACCCCACTCGGGGGGCCTACGATGGACGCGCTAACGAGTCAGCTCGAGGCAGTCGCCACGTCTCTGGCTCTCCAGTGTTTTTTCCCTCACGCCTGATGCCCGTCTTGTTGCTGACCAGCTCGTGCGTTCTCGTGGATTGGCGATCTCGCATGGTCTTACCGACTCGATAACCGGCCAGCCCAGAACAGTCACTCAGCCTGTTCGCGCGCTCGAGGTCCCGAGGCTTCTTGCCGCTTTCTGGCTCTCGTGGCCCTCCCCGTGCCCCTGGGCTATCGACAAGTTGGTTCGGGGAAGGCCCCCAGGGGGTCCAGCACCGGCTTCCCGATTGCCTCATGCCAAAAGGAGCGCCGTGGAGTTTGAGCCGCCGCTGCCGGCGGAGAAGCTGGAGTGCATTCCCAGCGCCATCGAGACGGGTACCCATCGGGTCGGATGAAGGGGGGGAGGGATAGGGAAAGGGGGGGCTATGCTATCTGCCGCATGCAGCGGGTCTCGGCCCCGCCGCTGGGCGCAGTCCTCGATACCTTGGCGCCTGTGTCTCCGGGAGGCGCTCGGAACATCGGCTGCGTGAGGTGGTTCCCAAACTCCCCATTTACCTAACCAGATGGGCCCACTTTCCACCACCACTACCATAACTAGACAGGAGAGGGATGAGGAGGAGGAGGAGGAGGAGGCGGAGGACCAGTGTAAAACATCGAGTTTTGGAATTTACCCTCCCTCCAAGCTCCCTCTTCATAGGCACCCACAACGGTTCATTTCCATTGAGGGAACTGCCTCGTTGGAAGACAACCGTTTGAAGATCCTGAAGCATGCCCAAACATTGTTCTCGGGATGTCAACGCCACGTATCAAACTGACTGCTGCGTCTTGACGATCTGGAATCGTGCCAGAGCGCCATTTTTTGGACTTCCACACCGCGGATCAACATAACGGTTGCACCCGCATAATTGTGAATCTTTCCGAAACGCTATTTCTGGTACGATGATCATGGGACCCCGTCAAATTCTGGCACCTTTTCAAAACGAATGCGCGCGGCGCTAAGGCGAGAGCCACAGTTTGAAAACGACCCGCAGTCAATCCGTGAAACTCTTGCAACTGTTTAAAGCGAATGTGCGCGGCGCTTAGGCGAGAGCCACATGTTGAAAATCACTCGCCCTCCATCTGTGGAGCTGTTGCCACTTCTTAAGCTTCGGGGTCATAAACGGTGAGGAGAGCTCGGGCGAAACGCCGGCCCGCCCTCAAAACTGGCCTCGGGGTGCGACAGGGGGGAGTTATGAGGAATGGATGAGGAATGGAGGAGGAGGAGGAGGAGGCAAGTGCGGAGGAGGAGGATGGGAGGAGGAGGAAGTAGGGATGAGGCGGAGTCGGAGGCGGAAGCGGAGGCGGATCGCGAGGAGGAAGTAGGTGCGGATGAGGAGGAGGTATGAGAAGGGAGGAGGAGTAGGAGGAGGGAGGAGGGAGGCGAGAGTGTCGTCTCCTCCTCCGGAGGAGTAGAGGCAGCAGGGTAGGATGGTGTGGGTTGGTGGGAGGAGGAGGAGGAGGAGGAGGAGGCGGAGGAATGAGGAGGAGGAGGATGAGGGAGGATGAGGCGGAGGAGGGACACAAAGAGGGGGTCGCTCGGCGAGGGAGAACAGAGGGGGGAGGGAGAAGAGGGGGGAGAGGGAGGGAGGAAGTGAGTGAGGGGGGAGGGGGTAGGGGGGAGGGGGGAGGGAGAGGGGAGGGGATGGGGAGGGGGAGGGGGAGGGGGCGGATGGGGGTGGGGGGGGGCGAGGGAAAGTTAGGGGGGGAGAAGAGGGGATAGGAGCCCCAGGTCCAGGGGGGGGGGCAGATGGTAAGGATGAGGGAGGACGTAGGAGGAGTATGAGGGGAGGTGGAGCGGAGGAGGTAAGAGTGAGGAGTAGGCAGGGCAGGAGGAGGAGGATAGGATGAGGGAGGAGGCGGAAGGCGGAGGAGCGGGAGGTCGGGGTGTGGTGGGGCGGGTGGCGGAGAGGAGGGAGGAGGAGGAGAGTGAGGAGGAGGAGAGGAGGAACCGGATGCGGACTGGAGGTGAGGAGGCAGGAGGAGTGGGGAGAGGAGGGGAGGTTGAGGAGGGGAGGGAGGGGGGAGGGATGGAGGTGGAGAGGGTATTTGTGAGGAGTAGCGAGCGCATGAGGGGACGCGCCGAGTCGAGATTCGGGACAGAGAGCAGACGATTGGGAAAAGGTGAGGACGCACAATCTCTCACAGAAAGAGTGGGGAACACGTAGGGGCAGGCCCAAACGAATTCCCATGCACACGCCCGACGACGGGCCTGCGCCGCAGAGAGAGGCCAGGATGCAGACCTGGGCACGGGGCCGATCAAATCACCAGACCCCGCGGAAACAACAAGAACAAAACGAGTTGAACCGAATTCATGAGGCTAGCCCAAGCCACTCCACTGCGGGGTCCGAGACCAACATGCGCCGCGGGAGGGGGATGGGGTGTGTGCGGCCCTCGCTGGGGTGCCGCCCCTCCGCAAAGTTATTCCGCCTCCACTTCCTCTGAGGGTTGCCCTCAAAGGCCTTGGGGCCCTCACATTCATTATAAAGCTGGGATCGGTGGGCACGCTCCGAAAAGGATCCGCAGCGCATGCATCCAACCACATCGCCAGCACGGTAGAGCACATGGCCTCGGGAGGCCTGTGGGGGGACCGTCCCCTCCGCAGGGAGCACCGTGCTGGGAGGAGCGGCGTTGGCCCTCGTAGTGGCCGCCGCGAGCCTGGGGCGCTTCTCCGAGCCTATCGGGGTTTCGAGGGCGACCGTGGCTTCCCTAACACGCGTCTGGACAAGCGGTTCAAACTGCACTCTCGGCTTGACCCTACGGGGTGGTCGGATGAACGCCTCAGCCTCCTCGACCTCAGGCCCCCTAGACTTACCCACAATCCTAACCCGAGGGCTCGGGAGGGTAGGAGGAGGAGGAGGAGGAGGAGGGTCGGAGGACGAAGTAGGGGAGGAGGGAGGATCTCCGCGCTGCGCCTTCCTCCCAGGGCCATCCTCGTCCTGATCGCCTCCACGGCCGTCTTGGCTGCCCAAAGGCCTCTTAGGGGCCTGGCGGGGGCCGAGGGGGGGGGGGCTCCGCGGGATCTCCTCGGGGCTGGACTGGGGCTCGGGGGCCTGAGGTTCCGAGGGGCGGTGCACTGTACACACCTCGAGGGCCAGGCGCTTACGTCCAGTTGGCGTCCGCGCGAAGCGCTGACAATGTTTACATCTCCATCCTCCAGCCAGCGTGGGCCTGATGTCATGCAGGCGCTGGCTAGTAGTCAGAACTGGCCGCTGTTGTCCAGGCCGACGGCGTCGCTGAAGTCGCCTGCGTGGCTTGCGCACAGGCGGTGGCTGACGGTCCTGGTTCCCAACCAACGTCATCGAGGACCCAATCCAGCAAGCCACCTGCCTGACAGTGTTGATCATGATCGAGTGGAGCTGAATGGCTTCCGACGGCAACGCGTGCATAGCCAGCCCCCTCTTTGCCGCCACATCTGCATAGTCATTGCCCTTCTTGTCAACGGTAGCATCTCCTTGAGTCTGGTGTGATCGCACGTATGAGATCTCCAGCTGCGAGGACAAACCTCCGTGATCTTGGATGACCTGCCATAGTATTCTCCACAAATCGCAGTTCGGCCTGCGTGGGTGCGTGCACCACTCAGGCCCACATGCGAGGCCTTCCACGGTGCCCAGGCAGTCCGTACGTATGTGTAACGGCAGCATCCCATGGCGTAGCACTTGTAAGACAGCGTATAGTTCAGCACGAGGCACTGATTGCTGTTGTCCTGGGAGAGGTCCATACGCAATCCCACGAAGAGCCTGACCTGTCATCATCGCGATTCCCCAGCCAGCTCTGTTGGCTTCGGGCCAGGCAATGGGGGAGAGTCCAGATCCATCCGTGTAGATATCTCCCGTCAGCATGGTCATGTCCCCTCCGTGGGCGAACTTCCAGGCATCTTCCATGGCTGGTGGCGGTATACCAGGCAGGGCGTCCCTCGGCATCAGGCCTCTGGTGAACAAGAGGTCGTTGTGAGGTGAGGCCCTGGCCGCCTGGATGATGTCAGCGTCCACTGCGGCCTCTCGCTCCTGCTGGAGCAAAGGGCAGGACCATAGACGATGATGTACTGTTCCAGGGCAGTCCATGCAATACTGACACACATTATCCGTGGCATATCCATGTTTGTGTATTCGGGCCTGGGGCCACTGGCCGCCTATGATTGAGTTGCGTAGTGCTGCTCGAGCTTGCTCCGATCAGTGCCATTTCTTGGCTAGCTCCTTCGGCGCGAGCAGCATCTTGAGGGGGCCCATCCAGTATCCACAGGGTCTCCTGAGTGGTGGTTCGTCCTCTGGCGCATGATCGAGCTGGCGACTCCAATCTTCAAACTTCACGTTGACAAAGTCCCGCCTTGCAAGGACCCTGAGCCATTCAGGGCTGTCAGTAGTGAGGTCCAAGGATGTACCTGCGCATGTAGTCCATGCCGTCGCCGTCGTCGCACGCCAGTTGAGAGTATGAAGTGCCACCAGTACTGCTCCAGCAGGGCCAGCCACGTCAGCGTGCTTCGGGGTAGATCCTAGGATCTGGCGCTGCTGCAGGAAAGCCTTCTCCAGCACGTATTTGGGCACCTTGATATCTTGGACGAGCATGGCGCGCGTGTATAGGGGGCCCACGATCGCCATCATCTCAGGGTGTTCAAAGAAACGCGGCTCTAGCTGAGCCGCCAGCCAGACTGATGTGCCTGGAGGTGTACGCCTCCAGCCCACTCGAACCATGCTGACCATTGACTTGATCAGCGTCTTGGTGGCGCCGACGATCTGGATGCCGTACTGCATGGCGGGGGCAATGCATGGCTGGGCCACCGCTCGTCCGATTTTGGCCAGACCACTGAGCCTCTTGAAACGCGGGAGCCTCATCTTCATCTTGCGCACCCTCTTGCGAATCGTTTCGAAGCTCAGTCTGTGTCCGCCTTTGGCCTCCATGCCGAGGACATCCAGAGTCCTGTAAGGCCGAAAACCGTGCCGATGAACCTGCTGCGCCACCTGCTGTGCGATGTCAAAGTCTGAGGCCAGCACTTTCGCCTTGTCCTGCGCAATCGGCAGATCAAGAGCCTTGAGAACTGCTGCGAGCCTCTTCAGAATGCGCACCGTCTGGTGTACAATATCCTGCCTCGAGGCCACCACCTGGATCGTGATGTCATCGGCGTAGATATCCAGCGAATGGTGTACCTCGTCGGTGTTGGCAAAGGATTTCTCGAATACGTCGAAAGGCAGCATCATGACCAACTGCAGTAAGAACATGGCCATCGAGCATCCTGGGAGCACCCCCCCACTGACTTGGCACGAGTAGGAGAAAGAAGTGGTCCACTTGATTCGCCTCGGGGCGTAGTACGTTGCCAGACAAAGCTGCAGGATCTGTGTTGGAAATCCGTAGTGTTCTGCAGCCTGCAGCACGCGTCGCCAACAAACTC
>CAUYUJ010014357.1:402828-412578 GCA_963575745.1 Prorocentrum cordatum | reverse complement strand
ACTACTACTACTACTACTACTACTACTACTACTACTACTACTACTAACTACTACTACTACTACTAACTACTACTAACTACTACTAACTACTACTAACTACTACTACTACTACTACTACTACTACTACTACTACTACTACTACTACTACTACCACTACTACTACTACTACTACTACTACTACTACTACTACTACTACTACTACTACTACTACTACTACTACTACTACTACTACTAGTCAGCCTTGCTAGGCCCTGCTAAGCCTTTACCAAGCCTTGCTAAGCCCTGCTCAGCATTGCTAAGCCCTGCTAAGCCCGGCTAAGTCCTGCTAGGCTCTGCTAAGCCCTGCTAAGCCCTACCAAGCCTTGCTAAGCCCTGCTAAGCCTTGCTAAGCCCTGCTCAGCCCTGCTCAGCCCTGCGGAGCCCAGGTCAGTCCTGCTAGGCCCTGCTAAGCCTTGCTAAGCCCTGCTGAGCTTTGCTGAGCCCTGCGGAGCCCTGCTAAGGCCTAGCACTGCTAGGCCCTGCGAAGCCCTAGCTAGGCCCCGAGTCCCCGCAGCCAGGTCCTCCGGTGCAGCCATAACGCTCCAGGGTGCGGGGGCGTCACCGGAAAGGGGGGGGGTTCTGAATGCCTTCTTGAGGTTATGCTGGACCTTTGCGGTCTGGTTCGAGGTGTCTGAAGAAAAGAGGGACCCCACGGTCCCGGAGGTCTTCGGCTCTCCTGACCTTAGGCCCCTTCCCCACATGGTCAGGGGTCCTCTCTTGGTTCCTCGAGCTGCGCCTCGCCGAGCGCGCCCGGGGGAGCCGGCCGCGCGGTACGAGCGGCCCCTTCGCTGGAGCGCCTCCTTCGGAGTGCTCGGCTCTTCTGCGGAGGCGGCGGACGTCGGGGGAGGGAGGGGGTGCCGATGGCCTCCCTTCGCCCGTTCTCCCAGGCTTCGGCCTCACGGGAGAGCCTCGTGGCCAGCGCTGGGTTCCCCTCGAAGTCGTGGTCAAAACGCACCCCAGGATATCGGGGAAATGTAAGACCCGAGTAAGCCGGAACTCGGGTTAGCCGAAGTTTTTTGACGAGCGCGTCCAGGATTTTGACGGTCCGGTTTTTGCGGGATGTCTGCAGCAAGAGCCCGCGTCAAATTTCAGATTGGATTTCGTCATTTTCCTGAAGCCCCCGTTAGGCCAACCCGAGTCCCCCGTACCCAGGTCTTACGTCTCCCCGACAGGAGAGGCGCGGGGAGTAGCGGTATCGGTATGTTTGGGTTCCCCCGCAAGGGGCGAATAGCCCAGGGGCGGACAGTACGGTCGAAACCGACAGTGAGGATCCTTGCATCTTTGCCTCTTCGGCCCATCCTCAACCACTGTCCATGGCCCGCCCCGCTCAAGAAGCTTCGACATGGGCGTCCAGGGCCCTTGCGTCCTTGCGGCGGAAACTGACTACCAGTTTTGACTGTACGCGTATTCGCCGGGGAGCCTCGCCGAAGACATGTACCGTCGGCGCCCATGGATACATGATACATGTATTGCTCCCCCCACTGGGCTATCTTCCCCCAGCGTTGCCCCCGACTTTTCAGGGGCGCGGGGTGGCCAACCCCCAGACAGTCCAGACATGCTCGCGTCGTGGAAGAATCAGGACACGGAGATTTTTGGCAGTCAGTCGCCTCTGGGGGCCCCTTTCTGGGCTCTGGGGCCGTCCAAAAACGAACCGGTGGGCCAGCCTGGATTTGTTTTGCGGGGGCGAATCCCAGAAATTTTCCCTGCGCGACCCTACCTAGGAGTTGGAGCCCCTAGGAGAGCAGCATCAGCTAAGCTGAGCCAGGCTAAGCTAAGCTAGGCTAGGCTAGGCTCGGCTAGCTAAGCTAAGCTAAGCTAAGATGATATAAGCAAAGCTAAGCTACGCTAAGCTAGGCTAAGCTAAGCCAAGCTAGGCTAGGCTAAGTTCAGCTAAGCTAAGCTAAGATGATATAAGTTCAGCTCAGCTAAGGTAAGCTAAGCTAAGATGAACTAAGCTGAGCTAAGCTAAGCTGGGCTAAGCTAGGCTAGGCTAGGCGAGGCTAGCCTAAGCGACGCTAAGCTGAACTAAGCTAGGCTAAGCTAAGATGAGATAGGCAAAGCTAAGCTAAGCTAAGCTAAATTTAGCTGAGCTAAGCGAAGCTAAGCTAAGCTAAGCTCACCCAGGGGGCGCGGGGGGATCCTGGGGGAACCGCGGGGCGGATGCGGGGGGAACCGCCCGGGGTGTATTCCATTGCCCGCCCCTTTGAGCCTAATAGTAAGAACCCTTCCTAGGCAGAGCCTAGGTAGGGAAATAATGGGAGGGCGATCCCGGAGATTCGGGCGGGGAAGCCCGAATTTGAGACGGCGAAACCCGAAGGCCGTGATTGCCACGTCGCCTGCAACCATGGGCAAGCCGCGAGCCAAGGGCCACACTTGTCTTCGGGGGCAGGCCGATGGTACCCCAGAAGGTGGGCGCAGCATGGAGAGAGGGGTCCTCAGTGCCCACTTAGGGTGGCTCAACGACAGGGTTTCTGCCCCCTCCCGTTCGTGCCTCCTGTTTGTGCGGTCGAAAAAGAAAAAACGACATACATAAACTTTTGGCGCTCCGCGCGGCGCCTGACGCTGGGCCCCCCTGGCGGCGCCTCTGGCGCCGCCCCTAGCGCCCTGCGCGCGCCAGGGAGGGGGTTCCAGCGCAGATCCAAGGAATCCGCACAGACCCTCAAAGTTTATGTTTCTGCCGTTTTTCTTTTGTAGTCTTCCTCCTGAAGATTGTGGTTTTATTATCTCTCGCGTAACGGTCTTTGCCGGGGTCACACACCCCACCCACCCACCCCCGCCTTGGGTATCTGCAACGATCGGACATCGGAGAGCGCCTCGATCTTCCGCACGACCGCAGCGCACCCTCGCCCTGACGTGCCCCACCCCTCCCAAGTGTTACCATTACCCAGGGCCCCAACTTCCCCCCCTCCCTGCGCAGCGACCGTGACGCTGAATTTGTAATCAGATCGGTAAGGTTAACGATAACAGAAATAGCATGCATACCACCACCACCACCACCACCACCACCACCACCACTACTACTACTACTACTACTACTGCTACTACTACGACTACTACTACTACTACTACTACTACTACGACGACGACGACGACGACGACGAGGACGACGACGACGACGACGACGACGACGACGACGACGACGACGAACGACGACGACACGACGGCGGCGGCGCTGCGGCGCGGCGGGCGGCGGCGGCGGCGGCGCGGCGGCGGCGCGGGCGGCGCGACGACGACGACGACCACGACGACGACGACGACTACTACTACTACGACGACTATTACTACTACCACCATCACCACCACCACCTCCACCACCTCCACCTCCACTACTACTACTACTACTACTACTACTACTACTTCTACGACTACTACTACTACTACTACTACTACTACTACTAAAACTACTACTACTACTTCTGCGACTACGACTACGACTACTACTACTACTACTACTACTACTACTACTACTACTACTACTACTACTACTACTACTACTACTACTACGACTACTACCATTACTACTGTTGCTGCTGCTGCTTCTTCTACTACTACTACTACTACTACTGCTACTACTACTACTACTGCGATTCATCACACGACGACGACGACGACGACGACGACGACGACTACTACTACTACTACTACTACGGCTACTACTTCTTCTACTACTACTGCTACTACTACTACTACTACTACGACTACTACTACTACTACTACGACTAGCAGGCATAGTGCTACTACTACTACTACGACTGCTACTACTACTCCTACGTCTAGTACTACGACGACTACTACTACTACTTCTACTACTTCTACTGCTTCTGCTCCTACTAAAACTAGTTATATCCCTCTGCTTCTACTACTACTACTACTACTACTACTACTACTACTACTACTACTTCTACTACGACCACTACTTTCATTTTTTTCGACTACTACTACTACTGCTACTACGACTACTACTACTACTACTTCTACTACTACTATTACTACTACTACGACTACTACACCTACGACGACGATTACTACTGCTTTTACTATTTCTACTTCTTCTACGACTACGACTACTACTGCTACGACTACTACCACTACTATTACTACTGCTGCTACTACTACTACTACGACTACTTCTACTACTACTACTACTACTACTACTACTACTCCTATTACTATGCATACTACTGCTACTACTACTACTATTAATACTACTATCACTACGACGACGCCGGCTACTACTACTACTACTACTACTACTACTACCACTACTACTACTACTACTACTACTACTATTACTACTACTAACTACTACTACACAACTACGAACTACTTACTACTACTACTACTACTACTGCTAACTATTACTAATACTACCACTACTATTACCTACTACTATCTACTACTACAACTATACTACTCTACTACTAGACTAATGGTTGCTACCAACAACTACTACTACTAGTACTAATGGTGCGACGACTACTACTACTACTACTACTACTACGACTACTACTACTACTACTACTACTGCTACTACTACGCTACTACTACTATTACTACGACTACTACTCCTACTACTACTACTACTACTACCACTACTACTACTACTACTACTACAACTACTACTACTACTACTACTACTACCAATGCTACTACTACTACTACTACTACTACTACTGCTACTACTACGACTACGACCACCACTACTACGACTACTACGACTGTTACGACTACTAGTACTGCTCTACTACTACTACTACTACTACTACTACCACTACTACGACTACGACTACTACTACTACTACGACTACGACTACTACTACTACTACTACCACTACTACTACTACTACTACTACTACTACTACTACTAGTACTACTGTATACAATATTTGAGTAATAGTATAACGCATACTGACAATGGTGACACATATATGTATATGATTGTTATTTGGTCCTGTCTCCTCCGCTTGCTTAGTCCTGCCTATTTCTCTGAATTAGTAATCGGGTCGGTACGGTTAACGATGACAGACATAGCATGCATACCACCACCACCAGTACTACTACTACTACTAGGGGTGACCGGCTCCTGGGTGCGAGCCGCTCCCCCGGCCCCTCCCTACAGCATTCCGTTGGGTTTCCGCACCGTCAGTGTGTTTGTGCGTGTGCGGGTTTGCGGTGTGGGGTGGGTTTCGTATGCGTTTGCCATACGTTTTGTATAAGTTTCCCATATGTTTCGTTTACGTGTTGTATACGTTTCCTATACGGTTTGTATACGTTTCCTATATGTTTCCGATACGTGTTGTATAATTTTCCCAATGTTTTCCTATACGTTTCTTATATGTTTATCAAGCGTTTCTTGTACGTTTCTTGCATGATTATCATACGTTTTTTATACGTTTCGTATATGTTTCCTATATGTTTCCTGACGTTTCCTATATGTTGCCTATATGCTTCTTATACGTTTTGCAATACGTCTCTTATGTGTTTCGTATATATGTCCGACACGTTTCTTCTATGTTTCCTATACGCTTCCTTTATGTTTCGTATATGGTTCCTATATGTTGTGTATACGTGTCCTATGTGTTTTGCATACGTTTCCTGAATGTGTTGTACACGCGTTTTATATTTTTTGTATACGTCTCTTATATGTTTCCAATACGTTTCTTATACGCTGTGTATACGTGCCCCATATGTTGTTACACGCTTCCTATATGTTTTGTATACGTTCACGTTTTATACGTTTCCTATTTGTGTCCTAAATGTTTCCTATACGTGTTGTATACGATTCTGTAATGTTCCCATATGTTGCCCATATGTTTCCTGTACGTTTCCTACACGTTTCTTATATGTTTCTTATGCGTTTCTTATATGTTTCCTTCACGTTTCCTAAACGTGCCCTATTTGTTTCGTATACGTGTTTTTTTTGTTATTCCCTTTTTCATGCGTTTCTTATATGTGTCCTATGTTTTTCTTATATGACAACCCCGCATCATCATTCCCTCGCCCAGGCGGCGTTTGGCGGCCCCGGGGGCCCGACCGTTTTTTCAGCGGCCCCTGGGCCCACAGACGGCGCCAACAAAAATGCAACCAAAAATCTGAACGCAAACAACACCGCATCCTCCTCCCCCTTGCCCCACCTCGCCCAGGCGGTGTTTCGCGGCCCCGAGAGGCTTCCAAGAGGGCCCCACGACGGCCCAAGAGAGCCCCAAGACGACCCAAGAGGCGCCCAAGACGACCCAGGAGAGCCCGAAGACGACCCAGGAGGCGCCCAAGACGCCCCAGGAGAGCCCCAGGAGGCCCCAAGAGGCCCCAAAGAGGCCCCAAGAGGCCCCCAGGAAACCACCAAGAGGCCCCAAGAGGCCCCCAAGAGGCCGACTGATGCCCCCAGCCGCCGCCGTCGCCGCGACCGCGGCAGCGGCCACGGCGGCGGCTCGCACCCAGGGCCCGGTCTGCCCTACTACTACTACTACTACTACTACTACTACTACTACTACTACTACTTTTACTACTACTACTACTACGACTACTACTACTCCTACTACTACTACTACTACTACTACTACTTCTACTACTACTACTACTACTACTACTACTACTACGACTACTACTACTACTACTACTACTACTACTACTACTACTACTACTACTACTACTACTACTGCTGCTACTACTACTACTACTACCACGACTAGTACTACTACTACTACTACTACTACTACTACTACTACGACTACGACTACTACTACTACTACTACTACTACTACTACTACAACTACTACTACTACCACCATCGCCACCACCAACACCTCCACCACCACTACTACCACTACTACTACTACTACTAGTACTACTACTACTACTACTACTACTACTACTACTACTACTACTACGACTACTACTACGACTACGACTACGACTACTACCACTATTGTTACGACAACTACCACTACTACTGTTGCTGCTGCTACTATTACTACTTCTACTATTACCACGACTAATTATTCGACGACGACGACGACGACGACGACTACTACTACTACTACTACTACGACGGCTACTACAACTTCTTCTACTACTACTTCTACTACTACTACTATACTACTACTACTACTACTACTACTACTACTACTACTACTACTACTACTACAACTACTACAACTACTACTACTACTACTACTACTACTACTACTAGCAGGTGTAGTACTACTACAACTACGGCTACTACTACTGCTACTACTACTCCCACGTCTAGTACTACGACGACTACTGCTACTACTTCTACTACTTCTACTACTCCTACTACTTCTACTCCTTCTCAAACTAGTTCTACTTCCTCTGCTACTGCTACTACTACTACTACTACTACTACTACGACTACTACGACTACTACGACTACTACGACTACGACTACTACACCTACGACGGCGACTACTACTGCTACTACTATTACTACTTTTCTACAGCTACGACTACTACTGCTACGACTACTACCACTACTACTCCTACTACTGCTGCTACTAGTACTAGTTCTTCTACCACTACTACTACTACTATCCATACTTCTGCTACTACTACTACTATTACTACTATTCCTGTTACTACTACTACTACTACGACGACTACTAGTACCACTACTACTACTACTACTACTACTACTACTACTACTATTACTTGTACTACTACTTTCAGTACTACTATGACTACTACTACTACTACGACTACTACTTCTACTACTACTACTGCGACTACTACTACTACGACTACTACTACTACTACTACTACGACTACGACTACTACTACTACTACTACTACTACTACTACTACTACTACGACGCCACTACTACTACGCCACTACTACTACTACTACGACGACTACTACTACTACTACTACTACGACTACGACTACTACTACTACTACCACCACTACTACTTCTACTACTACTACTACTACTACTACTACGACTACTACTACGGCTACTACTACGACTACGACCACTGCTACCACTACTAGTACTACTACTGCTACGACGACTACTACTACTACTACTACTACTACTACGAGTTTTACTACTACTACTACTACGACTACTACTACTACTACTACTACTACTACTACTACTACTACCACTACTACTACTACTACTACTACTACTATTACTAGTATTACTTCTACTACTACTACTACTACTACTACCACTACTACTACTACTACTACAGTTGAACAAATATGAGTAATAGTATCACTAATACTGACAATTGTGACACATATGAATATTATTGTTATCTGGTCCTGTCTCCTCCGCCTGCTTAATCCTGCCTGTGTCTCTGTCACTCTTGCTCAGGACGCCGCCATGGAGAAGGCGCTCCCGCGGGCCATGGGGGTCAGAAAAGCAGGGGGCGGTGGCGCTATCAATGCTGATGGTGACGACGACGGTTGCGACCAACGCGAAAGCGAGGGCGAGCAGTTCTTCGGCCACCGCCGACTTCACCCCTCGGCCGGGCGCACATGGAACAGCGGGACATCCGGTTGCATACAGATTGTTCCCGCAGGCTGAGCTCTGAGGCCTGCGGACTCCGGAACGTCCACCCCCGAGAGCCGCCCCGACCGCCCCCCCGTGCCCGGCTCCCTTTCGATCCGACCGATTCGATGCAATGTCAATGCCAGCCGGCCCGCTGTTGAGCATTTTGGCGCGGCCGATCCGATTCGTTTCCGACTCCGTGCCGATGCGGTCCGACTCGAATTGCATTCCGAATCGATCAGAGTTTTCCAGTCGATGCTGACTGATCCCCCCCCCGAGATGGGCGGGACGATTTCTCTCCGACGGAGCGGATGTTGCACGTGGTCGGTTTCGCGCGTGCGGCCCCGATGGGCATCTCAAGAGCAGGGAGGTAACTGGGCACGGGCGTGATTGCCCGTCGTGCGACATGAACCTTGTGAGTTGGGTCCTGCTGCAGCTCCCGACCCGAGAGTCAGCATTGCTTCACCGACCACTTCAGCACCCCAGCTGGGGGGTGTTCCTCGAAATCCGAAGGGACAGCCTATATCCCATAGGGGGTACATCGGCAAGTGGGGCCCAGGCCACGCCCATGGGGATGGGGGTCGGTCAAACTATGCTCAGAGAGGGGCAGGGCGACATCTCCTCCTCCTCCTCCTCCTCCTCCTCCTCCTCCTCCTCTTCCTCCTCCTCTTCCTCCTCCTCCTCCTTCCTCCTCCTCCTCCTCCTCCTCCTCTCCCCCTTCCTCCTCCTCCTCCTCCTCCTCCTCCCCCTCCTCCTCTTTCTCTCTCCTCCTCTCTCCTCCTCCTCCTCCTCCTCGTCCTCCCCCTCCTCCTCCTCCTCCTCCTCCTCCTCCTCCTCCTCTCCTCTCTCTCTCTCCTCCTCCTCCTCCTCCTCCTCCTCCTCCTCCCCCTCCTCGTCTCTCCGACCGAGAGGGTGTGCACCCCGAGCTCGGGCGGGCACGCCCCTTGGGCACGGCCACCAGAGCGTCGTCAGCGCGCCGCCCGGGGCGGGGAGGAGCGCCGCCGAGGCATCGAGACGGCGGTGCGCCCCGCGTCAGGGGGCACCGTTCGGGGAGGGCAGCGAGGTTCGGGTGCAACTCCTGGGAGGTCAAATTCTGATTTGATTTAGCCCTGTTCCGAAGTCCCGCTTCATTCGGCTCAATCCGGCTGAATCCCGCTCAATACCGCTGAATCCCGCTTAATCCGGCTTACTCTGG
>CAUYUJ010014357.1:357828-400328 GCA_963575745.1 Prorocentrum cordatum | reverse complement strand
CATTCAGGTCATACCAAGGGGAGCGGCGGGGGGGAGTGAGCCGCAGTTGTAATGCGGCGAAGGTGAGGCGGGGATGGGAAGAGAGACGGGGCTTTGCATGCTAGATGTGAGGAACAACGCGTCTCAAATACAATTTGCAGGCCAGGAGCATAACGCGTTTCAGATGCAATCTCTTCCAGCATTGCTGAAGGCTGCAGATGCCACGCTCGTGAATCCCCCCACGCTCAGGTTAGCAGAAGAGCAGAATGAAGGGAGCTTCGAACATTCACATGCAGCATATCCCGCAATCAGTCTGCAGTGGCTAGGGTATGGGAAGGAGCGGTACGGGTTTTGGGCGGATTCGGATGTTGGTTGATTTGGTTTTTGGGGGTGAGGGGGCAGTCGCAGGCAGCAGCGCGGGAGGAGGAGGAGGAGGAAGAGGAGGAGGAGGAGAGATGTGGTGGACAAGCAGATTGACGGTGCCGAGTCGTGTTGTTCTTTGCTCCTCCTCCAAGCTATTCCCCCCAGCCGCTCCCCCTTGCAGACACGGTCTTCTAGCCACGCCAGAGGATTGGTTTCTTATTTTAGAAGCAGCGGTATCGGCCTGCCCCGTCGGCCGCTGCTGCAGGGCTGGGTCTTCATTGACACCTCCCAGACGGTCGCGGTGTCTGTCGTCGACATCCAGCCCGGGTGACCCGCGCCCCCTGGCGCTTCACACCTGCACATGACGAGCGTGACCAGGGGTCGACTGGACGTAAGAGTGACCTTTCGCCGGAGTGACCTTTGGTGCGGGCACAGATTGGTCCCCAGGTGGCTGAAAGCGGAGCAGGAGCAGCGGCTTGCGCGCCCAGGTTTGGTCCCCCCGCGGTCCCCAAAAAGCCGCGCACCAAAGGTCACTCTTACCCAGGGTCACTCTTGCGTGTAGCCGAAAGGAGGAGGGGTCCAGTCACGTCACGATTCGCTCTGCGCCGTCTGGGACTGCCTCAGAATGGCTGGTTCCAACATTGCGCCGGCGCCAATGGTGACGTGACCAGGAGGTGGCGGGGAGGGGTCACGGGCGTTCTCGCCAATGACAAAATTGGTTTGCATGTTTCCCCTCTCTCTCCCCCGACTCTGTCCGGAAAATGTGCGGCTCGATCCGCCTAGTGTCTTTGCCACAGAATTCGAAACTTGTATCTCTCCTTGGCTGTTGCAATCGGAACGTTTCCGTTGTCTCAAAGTGGTGCTGTTTCAGCAACGTTGGCCTTATGTTTTGGGGTCTTTTTCGGAGTCGCAGGTCAGCGCGTCCGCAGATGGAGAACGCATCATTGCAATGGCAAGGGATGGTGGAAGTAGTAGGATGTCAGATATGGCGCGAGCGCTCCTAGCTTGCCCTCAGCTCTCGCTTCCCTTCCTCGCCGCCTGCTTCCTGCTTCGACTCCTCTCTCTGACCCTCCCCTCATCCGTGGCCTTCGTTCCCCTGTCATCCTCCCTTCCCGACTCCCCACCGCCATCCATCTCATCCATCTTTCTTTTTAGTCTTGCTTTACTGCCTTCTGCATCCCTCCTTCCTTCTTCATTGTTCTGCCTCATTCTTTCTTCTGCCGCTCTTGTTCCCTCTCCGGCCGCCCTTTCTTCCCGCCTGCCTCCCCAGCAGCAGCCCTTGTTTGCTACTCAGTGTGCGGGCTAGGGCGTCATCATGTGCATGAGTTGCCGATGCATGACCGAATCGGGACGGCTTGGCAATACTGCCCAGGAGTACGGAGGTTCTCCTGGTAGTGCGTGTCCATCTCGTAGCAAAGTTAACGCGATTGCGAGGTTTAATGCACCCCATACCATGCCAAGAACAAGGATCAGGCCCTTGAAGAGCTCGCCTAAGTTTCACAATTGTTCACGATAGTCTGAGATGGGTCTCCTCTTATTACTCAGACGCCTCCGACCCACATCACCATTCCGCTTCCTCCTGCAGACTCACACGTACCACACTCACTTGTAATCAGACTCAGTCAGTTTCAGATTTACGCAAAGCCAGATTCTCTCACACTCAAGCTCGATTGCCCCATCTCCGTCCTCACCAAAACTCACTCATACTCTGACTCGCTCGTGTTCAGACTCACTGATGCTCTCGCATACTCAGACCCACTCGCACTCCGACTCACTCATGCTCAGGTGCAGTCACACTCAGAGCAACTCACACTCAGACTCGCACACATTCAGCCGCGACGCACTCGGATTCAAACTCATACATTGTGAGGATGTCTCGGGCGACGCGCAGGTTTCAGCACCCCAAGGGGGAACCGCCAGGGGTGTTTGTACGGCCCCTTTGGCGTGAAATGGTGGGGACTTCTCAGCCTGTTGCCTGTTTGTTTGCCCAGGCTCCTTTGCGTTCAGAGCAAAGTGTGAGGATGTCTCGAGCGAGGCGCTGCATTCGAAGCGGATTGTGAGGATGCCTAGAGGGTGGGGGTGTTTCGGGCGGCTCGCCGGTTTTGCTGCCCAGATTTTTCTTTGTGGTCAAAGCAGTGTGTTCGGCGTTACCCCAACATACGCCTACTATATGTGCGTCGCCCGAGGGGCGACGCGCGCACCGAGAAATTTTACAGTACATGCGTCGTGGTGGGCGCTTTCTGGCCACACCGCTCGGGTAACGATATACTACAAGATTGGTGTACTACATGTTCGGGTCGGACGCGCGCCTCCAAGGAGGACATCTAGTTTTAGTATGTCTCTGTGATCCCGTGTGTGAGGATGTCTCGGGCATGGCGCTCAGCACCGCCATGGGGGAGCCGCCGGGAGGCAGGACACGTGCCAACTCGCGGCCGGACTGTGGGGATGTCTCGGGCGGTTTGCCCGTTTCGGCGCCTCCTGGCTCCTCTTCGGGAGTTGGAGCCTCTACATCACCAGTGGCGGGCCGTCTCCCAATCCCAGGACTTTGTGAGGGTCGGGGACCGTCGTCCCGGACTTTGTGGGGGCCGTCTCCCAATCCCAGGACTTCGTGGGGGCCGTCGTCCCGGACGACGTCGCGGTGGTGTAGTGTATACTTGCTTTCCCGTTTTCCCCGGAAACATTTTGGAAAATGTATACACCAGGCTCCAGTATACAGTATACACCAGGCTCCGCTTTCTTGCGCAAAGGTCCGTGCAGGGCCGCGCAAAAACGTCGGTGTGTAGAGCGCGGTTCCCTACCTCTGTCGTCGGAGCAGAACGTGAGGAGTTCTTCAGCGATGTGCTGACTTCAGCACCCCAGGGGTTGCCGCCAGCGGGTGTGACTCTCGCCCGTTCGCGCCAGGATCGTGCGAGGCGTTGCTGTTGCTCATCCGATTCCTGTCCATTCAAAGCCACGCGGCCATCTCGAAGGATGGTCTCCAGGTAAGAGGATGGTGGACGGAGAAGGCTGCAGGAGGACGCGATTGGCAGGAATCGGGAGGAGTTGCACGGCTAGGGGGGGACTACAACGATGATGACCACACCATGGGGAGGAGAGGAGGCCGTCAGGGACGGGGACATACGCCAGGCAAGGGGATGGTGGAGGGAGGACGGCCCATCCGTCGCTCGCCGCCCACTCGGGTTGGGCCGGTGGCGCGCCCGTGCGGAACATCCCGCGCAGCCGTGCGGCGCGCAAGGCGCTGTGCGGCGGCGCGCGGCGCGGGCGCGTTGCGCCGTGCCCTCGTGCGGGGCGTGTCGGTGTGCGGGTCGCGTGGGCGCGTGGCGCCACGCGGCAGAGACCGTGGGGGCGCGTGGGCGTGTGTGGGCCCCACCCCCAAGGCAGCGGCGAAGGTGTTGTGCGGTCTTGAGGCCCGTCTCCGGGCGCGTCCCAGTCAAATTCGGGAGGGCGGAGAAAGGGGGAAGGAGGAGGACGCAGGAGGAGGAGACAAGATTCCCCAGCAGGGAGGAGGACGGATAATGGATGGGGAAATAATGCGCAGGAAGAGGGAGGAGGGAGGCTGCGCAAGAGAGGGGAGGAGCTACGACGTGGATGAAGAAGACGGGTAGAGTGGGTTTGCTCACCGCCTTTGTGTCTAGGTGTCGTCTTCTTTGTTTGGGTTACGACAAGTTGGTTGCCATGGCGCCCCCTGGTGGCGGCGATGACATGTGAGCTTCTTCCCGTGGCGCTCGCAGCTCTTGCGACATTTGCGGGTCCGCGAATGGGCCGACCATCAAGATGGCGTTTCTCGCGCTCCACTCGTCTATCGTCCACCGAACGATCGAGAGTGGATGGTGCGAGCACCGAGCGGACAGCAAAACCATGTGACGCGATAAGGTTTGCAGGTACACAACCACGCACGGAATTACGATCGGGAATTCGATTTGGAGTACTTGCAGGTATTCAACATGGCAGCATTGATTTGTGTCATGATGCCCGTTGGACATAAACTTCGGTGAACGAGCTCACGACGGGTACGACTACCACCAGCGGCCATCGCGGGTCGAGAGTTTCTGGTACTGCAACTGAATCACCACAGCGAGGTCACGTTCATTGGCGCCTACACCCCAACCGTCCGAATAAAAAAAGAACGGCAACGACCTAAGGGAATACGATACACCATTTGTGTTGGACGATACCTGGCCTACTGAACGACACCCCAGCCATGAGCGTTCCGACCACCGGCGTCGTTTTGAACGACGGCGGCGTTGGCAAGACGAGAACCGTTCGCAGTCACAAGCGGTCGACCGAAATTTATGTTGCACCATTTATGGACACATTGCACGGGTGAGGGACATGGGGAGATTTTCGAATCCAGCTTTTGCATGGCGTCGATCTTCTTCGACACGGTTCGGCCTTGAACCGCGCTGGGGAAACATATGTTAATAAGTACTTTGCAACGCCATGCGCCCTTGCAGTGGCTTTGCAGCTTCATTATGGGAGCTCTCATTGGCAGGATGCCTGAATTCAAACAGCGCCGACCTCTTTGGATTGCCTTCGTTTTCTTAGCCACTGTTTTGTCGATCGGCTCAGGCCCTCGCACCCCTTTTTCCCGCCCCAATGGATTAGATCTTGACCGTTGTTGGCGCCTGTTTCGAGCAGGTGAAGTCCCCGCCGCAGGGCTTACCTCAAACAGTCGCAGAGTGCAGAGGTCCGAAGCCAGACCCCCCCCCCCGCCCCTTCCGCTCAATGTCGAAACGCCGAACAATATTTTTTCACTAGTGGGCGACGAGGGGCAGCTATGACACGGAAGTTCATCATTAACACCAGAGAACCGCTTGAAACTAGGCGACGAGACGCTGAACACGGAATCTGCCGCGAAGCATACTCTCGCGATGAAGGATACGCACTGCGCCGCCGGCGACATGAACTATAACACACACCACGAGCGTGAACGAGACCAAGAATGGCAACAGCATGGGGCCGAGCTGATCGATGGTAAATGGAAGGTCTGGAAGCAGGGGAAGATGGCGCAAGCGCGTGTTTGTTTTGGACGCGTCGCTGGCGCCGGCATGGACAGCGCGCAGACTTTCCTCTGTCAAAAGGGTTTATTCGACCGTGCGCCGAGCAGCGGCCGGAATCGCGGGGCCCAACCAGCCCCGGCGGCGGCGCGGAGGCCAGCCGCGCAAGCGTTTGGTTCAGAGAGGGGCGGCCGCAGCACAACATGGTTGAGACTGCAGACGGCTTTGGCCGCGATTGAAGATGGGCGGCGACATTAAGGTGACCCACTGCGATCGAGTAGTCGGGCCTGGAAGGTCCAGGAGCGGAAGGCATCTCGGCCGCTGTAAGCGCCGCTCGATTTGCCCTGGGTCGCGTCGGCGCCTGGGGCCCCCACCCCCGGAATTCCCGCGCGCTGGCGCGCGAACAGCTGCGACGCAGTCGGCGCCCGTTCAGGCGCGCGAGGAGAGGGCGCGTCGCGCCGTTGGCGCGAACCCAGGCACGGCCAGTCAGTATCGCGCTTCCCCCCCACCCGCCCGCGCCGCGCGCGGGCGCCTGAGTGAATGCAGGAGCCCGTTGGCGGAGGGGCCGCGATGGCAACGCGGCGCGCGCGCGCGAGAAGGCAGGCTAGCCGGGGCGAGCTTAGCCAGGCCCCTGATGTCGTCGCGAGAGACGCGCGAGAACCTCCGAGCTGCCAAGCGTTTCATGAGTCGCCCCCCCCCCTCCCATCCCCGAAATAGCCGGCGTTTTCTTCCCCCGCTTGCGGCAGAATTGGGCAGCCCCCCGTCGGCGAATCAATTTGCTCAAGCCCGCCAGCTCGGCGAGACCCAGCGGCGGCAATTTCCGCGCTTGCGACGCCGAAAAGTCTTGTGCAGCCCTTTCGCGCGCGGGACAAGTGGCGCGTCGGCCTCCAGTCTGCCGGCGGCTCCCCCACGGCGCTGCCGTCGCTCTCCGGGGGCGGGTTCTCTGATTTTCGACGCCTTCTGACATTGCAAACGAGTTTTTGGACGGCGGTCTCTCGGCCGATGGGCGCAGGCAGAATTGCTGCAGCAAGCAGGAGATCGTCGGATGACTTGCAGGCGCGGGTTGCGCGCGCGCAGTAGAGCGTCTGCGCAGCGGCGGCCCAGCGCCCGAACGCGCTTCCGCCGATCATCTGGGCGCGCAGGTCGCCGCGAGTCTCGGCTTCGCCCCTGGGCCTGAACAGCGCGCGCAGGCAACGCGCGGGGCCCCGGCAGTTTGGTGCATCTGCCGAGCCGGCCATGCACGGCCCGGGGAAAATTGCGCAGATGCGCAGCGCGCGCAGACTTTTCCCTTGCACGGGGCGGAGGCGCATGTGCTTAACCAATCTCAGTGTCAACCCTCAGACAAGGCCGTGGTCTTCTTTCGCTTGACCACGGAAAAACGGTTCGAAGCGCGAGCCCCCGCGAGAGTTGACGTTGCGGGCGACGCGCGCGCGCGCGTCTGGACGCGCGAGGTTAGAGGACTTTGGCGAAGTCTGCAGCGCGCAGCGCCATTCTGGCAGCATTCGCAGCGTTTGGCGACAAGGGGTCACTTCGAGCAGAGACAAACACAGGCGCCACGTAAAGTCGCCGAAAACGTGTCGCCCGCGGGCGACGCACGGGACATCCCAGGGGGAATGGAAGGCATGGGGGACGAAAGAGGACAAAGGCACGCCGTTCTTCAGCGGGGGCTCTTGGAACATATTTCCAGAGGCCGATCCGGCCACCATTTGAGTCAGCTCGACGGGGCCCCCCCATCCGATCGCCAGAGCGTCCGCATCCCAGACGCAGACGGACACGTCGAGCGCATCCGAACCTTGGTGGACGAACGTAGACCAGGGGTCTGTGCATCTGCAAGGGATGAGGGACCATTGTCGGCGACTTTTCGGGCCCGCATTGCGGTTGACCAGCGCGACGCGTCGGCGCGCGGAGTAAGAGATCCCTGTGCGCGGATGAGTGCGACCGGTGCATGCCTGTCTTGCGCGACACAGCGCGCGGGTCGATCTCGGGCCCGGCGGCATGTCTCGGGCGTTCTGCGTCGAAGGGTCCGGCCCGAGATCCGCGTTCGACGGCGCGGGGGGCCGCCGTCGGCCCGGTCACCGTGAACGCCGCGCGCGCTGCTGCGCTGGCTCCTGCTTCGAGGATCCAGTTGCAGGCCTCCTCTCAGGGCCCTGAGCAGCGACGCGCGGGAGGGGGGCGACGGCGGCGCGCCGCCGTCGACGGCGCGCCAGCTTGAAGCGTTGGCCGGGACATGAAACTGCTCGGCGCACGATGAGAGATTTCGAGCGAATGCTGCGGTGCGCGATCGTCTCGCCGCCCGACTGCCCTGGCGTCGCGGAGGCAGCGGCTGATGGCATCACCGCTGCGAGGACAAAGGGCGCAAAGATGGACGCGCGTGGCAACGGCGCAGCTCGGGCCCCCGCACGCGCGCACTGTCATGGGTCATGGCACCATTGACGGAGCGGGCAGTCCTGGCGAATCAGCTGAATGCAACAGAGAAGGTCACCTTCGAGAGCATCTGGACAGTTGCGGCCGCGGGAACACGCTCAGCACTCGACCGGGCGGAGGTTCGCGAGTCGAGAAGAAGGCGCGGGGCTCTGCGAAGCACGACTTTTTT
Source organism: Prorocentrum cordatum (assembly GCA_963575745.1). NCBI lineage: Eukaryota > Dinophyceae > Prorocentrales > Prorocentraceae > Prorocentrum > Prorocentrum cordatum. Next base: position 392,396 of record CAUYUJ010014357.1, on the reverse strand, counting down.
TCGCGATCATGAAGAATTCGCGCGTGGACCTCGAGAAGGCGATGGCGCGGGGCCTGAAGCTGAAAGAGCGGCATTCCCAAAGCGGGCCCGCCCCGCGGGGGCCCGCCAGGATCGCCCGGCCCAGGAGTTACCGGGCGAAATGGAGGCAGACAGGCGGGGCGGGTGCGAGGGGGGTACGTGGTTCAAAGCAGCTCGCAGCAGGTTTCGATTGGCAGGCGTTTGGCCGGTTTGCTTAAGCACAGGACATGTTTCAGTGGGTCGGGCACGACAGTTTTCTGCCGGCTCGGTCGCGATTGCGCCGGCGTGCCGCGCAGAGGCGAATGGCGAGGAGAAGGATATGCACGACTCGGACGCTGGAGCGGCGCTGTGGAACGAGGCGAAGACGCTTTATTTTTTGAGTCGAGCTATTCGGCTCTCGTCCTCGGCTCCTGGGGAGCGCCGGGCCTCCCCCGAAGCCGCGCCGCCAGCGTGGGCGCTGCGGGCGGCCCGATGGAGCGCCCCGCCCTTCTGGCGCACGCGCAGCCAGTAATCCGCGGCGCAAGGGCCCAGAGCTCGCCGAGACCCGTCCCCGCAGCATGTTGTTGTTGCGACCGGCTTGGTGTCTAACAAACCTTTCGGAGGCGGAGGTGATGTGGTCAACGAAAATCGCTTAGAGAGTTGGTGGGCCGAGTCTGGTCGTTCACCAGGACGCACTCTCACGCCCTGACGCTCACCGTCAGACGCACTGCAACATTGTCGATCACAGTACGCACGCATGGGAATGTTTCCGCATCGCGTCGTCCTCGGCCCCTGGCTGGCATGCGCTCCGTCGTTCTCTTGCCCGCCCACCCCCCCCGCCCCCCCCGTTTCAGTTCTCCACATCGTTCCTCCCCCTTCCTTCCTTCGCCCCTCATGCTAGCATTCCCTCCTCCTCGCGCCCCACTGCCCACCCGCTCAGGCTTCCAAGTTGTTTCCCGCGCCTCCCCCCCCTTCCCTTGTGTTCCCGCCGTTTGTCTAGTTTCTCGGGCTCCTCCTCCATGCGCGCGTGGACAGTGGAACGGCCCCGCCTCTTTGTCTCCTGGATGCCCTCGAAGCCTCCATCGAAGCCTCTGCGTGGCGCAAGGCCGCCTTGCACGGAAATGCAGCAGGAGTGGGCGATGGAGTTTGGCGGCATCATGTCCCGAGTTTGGCTGCAAGGTTGGAGAAAGACGACAGACGTGCCACTACGGGGATGATTCGTTTGATCGCGCGCGGTGGTTAGTTGACCTGGAAGGAGGTTTGAGTTTCGCCACCGCAGCGCAGGTATTAGCCAACGGTGTAAATTTGAGCCTGAGTCTGGGCAGCACTGGTTTTGAAAGTGCAAATGCAAATCGCACTCCGACGCCTGGGCGCCCCAGTGGTTCCCGCTGAAGTCGTTGCCACCGTGTATTTCATTCCAGAGGCACCCCGGGAATTGGCCCTGTTCCCTGGCTTCTGGCGCCGTGGGCTGATGCCCTTCCTCTGGCTTGACCTCCCGCTTCCCCTGCCAGCCGTGCTTGCGTCAGGGTCCGTTCTGGAGCGGGTATCGTGCCTGGGGGAGTATGGGGTCGACGACTCTCGGGGGCGCTGGGGGGGCGATCCGTTCCTGCGTCGGGTCTACTGTCTACTGGGTTTTCTTTCGCCAGGTCTCGGAGGGCCTGGAGGACCGGGATTAATATTCAAGATGCGAAGTGGTTGGTCGACAACCTTGAACAAATTGTGCCGAGGGCCGAGCTGCTGGCCATTGTGGAGTGCCTTCTGGTTGTCGACCCAACTCGCGGTCTCAAGTGTTTGTGCGATCACGTCAACCACGTCCGCTCCTTGGTCAAGGGGAAACTTCGTTGCTTCAAACTAGATCACGCGGACTTGTGGCATGAGTTGATCGCCCTGCTGCACGACAGGCCAGGGTCTTTCGAGCTCCTCTAGTTCCGTCCCACTTGTCCGATGACGGTCCAATGCTTGCTCGGCGCGCGTCTTCTGCGCCCCTGGGGGCCTCGTTCATCAATGCTGTCGCAGATGCCCTGGCGAACAGGTCGAGCTGAGGAGCGTCGGATCTCCCAGGGTGCGTGTCAGCGTGCCCTCGAGAAGGTTTCAAAGGCCGAGTCCATCCTCCTTCGGAATGCCGCCTTCTCTCAGGTGGCCGCCTCCGCCCCCAGGAATCACGATCGGGAGTTAGAGGCGGCCACTGCCCCGCCTTCAGTAAGAAGTGCGGCGAGGAGGACCCAGCAGGCGCGAGCTCAGCCCATCATTTTGTTTTACTTCCCGGAGGCTGAAAACGCAGAGAGCGCAGCCTTTGCCTCCGCAAAAACGCTTCCACAGTCCCGCGCCGCTTCCAGTCGGCCTGCCCCTCCGCCCCCCCGCCCCCCCCCCCTCCCCCCGAACTTTCAGTTATCCAGGAGCCCCATGCTGAAGCGAGGGGCGCAGAGCCCGCCCGTGGGTTCGCCTCCTCCGTCGCAGCCTTTTTTATTATACTCGTCATGCGCATCTGCACTCCCCCCTTTCCTCCACGCGTGCCCGGTCGCATCTCTGTCATCCGCCCCCCTCCCTGCACGTCCGTTCCTGGCCTCCTCTAGCACCTTCCTTCTCACCCCCTTGCTTGCCTCAGCCTACCCCGCATCCTCACCCTCCCCATCCCTCGATGCCTTCCTGCCGATGTCCCTCCCCGCTCCGTTCTTCCATATCTTTCCAGCTGACTCCCTTCTGCCGCCATCCATTGTCTCCCCCCATCCACGTTTTGTCACTCCCCCTTTTATGCTCCGCCTTCCTTCTCTTCCATATCATCCTCCCATCCCCTTTGGGAGGGTGATTTGTGGGGAGGCTGAAGCAGGCCTCATATGGCGCTGGCGCGTATGATGCCGATGCGGGACAGTACTACAACGTGTATGCGCATCGGAAATTGTGTTGAGGGTTGCGATGGACGTCGTGCGTGTGTGTTTGTGTCTGTGCTTGTGTGTGTGTGTCTGCGTATGTCTGTGTGCGCACGTTTGCACGACGTATGGTTGCCGGCTGCTGCGGAGTTTCCGGCGGTTTCTGAGAAATTGGGCGTTCTTAGTCGCGCGTGCGCGATTGTTGCTCTACGATAATCTCCAACCTGTCGCCGCCCGCAATGCCGCGACGCGTTTGTGTGTGTGTGCGTGTGCGTGTGTGTGTGTGAATGTGAGTGTGTGTGTGTGTGTGTGTTTGTGTATGTGTGCGCGCGCGTGTGCGCGTGTGTATGTATGTGTGTGCGTGTGTGCGTGTGTGTGAGTGTGTGTGTGGTGTGTGTGTGTGTGCGTGAGTGAGTGTGTGTGTGTGTGCGTGTGTGTGTGTGTGTGTGTGTGTGTGTGTGTGGGGGGGGGGTGGTGTGGTGTGTGTGTGTGTGTGTGTGTTGTGTGTTGTGTGTTGTGTGTGTGTGTGTTGTGTGTGTGTGTGTGTGCGTGCGTGCGTGCGTGCGTGCGTTGCGTTCGTGCGTGTGTGTGTGATTTCGTGTGTGTGTGTGTGTCTGCGTGTGTGTGTGTGTTTGCATGTGTGTGCGCGTATGAGTGTGTGAGTGTGCGTGTGTGTGCGTGTGTGTGTGTGTGTGTGTGCGCGCGTGTGTGTATGTATGTGTGCGTGCGTGCGTGGGGGTGTGCTAACAACCCGTTGGTTAACATTATAGTCGCATGTCTTTCTCGCTCGGAGACTGCTGGCGTCAGGTTCGCCACCCTCGCCAGTACCAGCTTGATGCGTAACCCCACCCCTATGATTGGCCTCGCCTCGCCCCGACGCCGATCCCAGTTTTCGGGGCAGGGATAAGGGCGGAGGCGCCTTGGGGGTCTCCTCGATCTTTGACCGTGCCCGATGTCCTTCGGTCCTCGATCGCCGATGTTCTCCGTTCCTCGAGCCTCTTCGACCTTCGAGATTTTGTTCGATGCTCCATCCCCCGATCCTGCTCGCCGCTCCCCGATCCTGCTCGCCGCTCCTCGCTCCTCCTCGGTCCCCCGGCCTCCTCACGTGGGGGGGGGGCGGGCGGCCGCCCGCTGGGGCCACCGCCGCCAGGTACGCCAAGGTTCAGGTGTGGAAGACGCCGAGCAAGGCTGCGCCGATCTCTTGGTCGGGGGCGGCTGAGAGGGGGGCGGTGCCTCGCTCATCTTGTTCTTCCCTCCCTCTCCCTCCTCCTCGCTTCGCTCGCCCGTGTCTGTTCTCCGCCGTTTGGGAATCGACCTCACGGTCGTATGCCACGGGACCGTGGTCACCAGTGATCGCCGTCCGAGGGGAACAAAAAAAAGAGGGGGGTGATGGCTAGGGGGGGGTGGATATCATGGCGTGGGCCATGACATTTCCTCAGATTTCACGGCGCCCCTTCTTCTTTCATTAAGTTCCTGGGCCCCCCCCAGAGAGCCGCGTCAAGGGAGGAAAGTCGCAGGCGATCGCAAGCATGGATCAAGGGGGCGTGGATTAGCGACGGGTGCCGCTTTCACGGGATGTCGCGGATTTCCCCCGCCGAGCGAGGCGGCACCGGCCGCATTTTGGGGAGGGCATTTTTCTTTGATCCATGGATTTGGCGACCTCGCGCCAAAAGTTCTTGGATCGGTAATCCATGTTTGCGCGCCCAAAAAAATCAGCCCAGACCCGGTAATTGGCGTTAACTAAACTGCCCTGGACGTTTCTTACACAGCACTGCCCTGTTCGATTCTTTCTGCGGGTGCGTTTACTGCACGGCTGGGGTGATTCTTATGGGGTGGATTATTTGCACTCTGAATCGGGCGGGTGGCACTTGGGGGGGTGTCAGAGGAGGAAAAGGTGATTACCCATACCGCTGCCGTCGGCTCGTCTTCGCCTTTTTAGGGCCTCCTGGGAGGCCCTTGTCGCCACCGCTGGGTTCGCTTCGACATCCACGTCAGAGCGCACCCCGGCAGAGGTCCGGGGAGCAGCAGTACTGGTACCTGTTGGTTTCCCCAGGGTGACTTGACTGAGGGGTGAGGAGAGGGGCCCTACTGGGACCCTTCACCTGGCATCGCTCGGACGTGTGCGTTTTTTCCTCGGCGAGGACCATCGAGGAGCATCCTCGACCGTTTGGCGAAAAAGCCACGCACGAAACCGAAAAAAACACAGGGAATGGACGTCCGAGCGATGGCGAGCTTCAGGGTCCCTTTGGGAGCGAACAGCGGCCCAAAAGGGTCCAGGTCCAGGTGTGGAAGACCCCGAGCGAGGCTGCGCCGATCTTCGGGGAGGGAATCGGGCGGTTGGCAATGGGTGGTGACCAGAAGGAGGAGGAGGAGGAGGAGGAGGAGGAGGAGGACTGGGATGGGGGGTGACCTGACTGGACTGGGAGCTGAAGAGGGGCCCTGTAGGGCCCTGTTTGAAGCCAGCATTCATCCAAAAGGAGCCCTGAAGGACCCTTGAGGGCCCATTTCTTCCCCCCCTTTCAAGTCAGTTCTAGTCAACAGCATCGGCCAGGGTCAGCCAGAGCTAGGCGCGGCGATCCGATGTCTGTCCGATTGGGGACGATTCGTTGGCCATCCGATCAGTTTCTGATCCGATCCGATTTCGCGATTCAATCTAGGCAAGGCGCGGGGAGCCGATGCTTCCCAAGGCCTACGTAAGTGCCTGGGCCCTTGGCATCACACATTATCTTGGCCGCAGATCCTGCCATCTGTGCTCTTCGGCTTGCTCGGCTGGGTCTTTACGAGGAAACCCGAGAGCGTTTGTGCGAATCGGAGTTGGATCTCGTCTCGTGTTCCTCGGTCTTGGCCCCCGCGATCCTAATTACCCAGTTGAGGTTCGCAGCTGCACAGAGGCGAGTCCCCAAACAGTCACGGTTGGGGTGGAAAGTTCTCGGTCCAGTTATGTCCCGTGGTTTGAGGTTGTGACAGGCCCGCCGTGTGCGATTCACGCGCGGGCGCCCAAGGGCTTCAATGGGGCGGCTCGTGACCCCGGGCTCCTCGGATGGCCAGACACCATCACGTGACCCGTTGTGGTGTCGGCATGCTCGCCGCGCCCACCGACTTCGCTTTTCTGGCGTCCACGAGCGCCCGCATCTTTTGCACGACTCTTGAAATCACCCAGCGAGCTCGTTCCTCCTCCTCCTTCTCCGCCTCCTCCTTCTCCTCCTCAATCTCCTTCTCCTCCTCCTCCCCCTCCTCCTCCTCCACCTCCCCCCTCCTCCTCCCCCCCATTCTCCGAATCATCCGAGCTGGCCTTGGGTAGTTCTGAGTTGCCTTCTTGACGTGTGCTGCCTCCTGCAACCGCTTGTCGTTGTGTCCTCGCTCGTGTCCGTCTGGTTGCCGGTGCTCGTTCGAATCACGGCCGTGGCATCAATATTGCGCATTAGGAGGAAATCCACCACCGTCTGGAAATATGTGTTTTTTATCATGTGCGGTCGAAAATGCAGATCCACCTGCGTCATGCACTGCTCGTTCTGTTCTATGTCGCCTTCCAGTCAGCACCACGTACTAAGTTTAACAAGTTGGCAGTGGCATTCCACTACCAGTCACGACAGTGATTGTTCTCATCTTGGCTGGCGGTGGTCATGAATGCCGTCTGCATTTGCGCAGCGGGCGCTCCTTTGTCGACCGTTCCACCTCAACCTCTGTCATCGATGCACCTCCACGGGGGGTGACGAGGCAAAGCCATGTGGGTGTATATATATATATATATGATACACACACATATATATGTATATATATACACACACGTTCCTCTAACAGTGATTGCACTTAGGGGTTCTTAGTTGGCGTAGCCATCTCGGGGTGAGTGGCGGCTTTTGCGGGCGGTGCCGCCCGTCGCCGCCGTCGCCGTCGCCGCCGCTCGAGGCGAGTGGCGGCTTTTGCGGGCGGTGCCGCCCGTCGCCGCCGTCGCCGTCGCCGCCGCTGGGGGCGAGTGGCGGCTTTTGCGGGCGGTGCCGCCCGTCGCCGCCGTCGCCATCGCACAGATAGCACGACACCTATCTCCTTTCTTCACTAATAGCAAATAGTTTTTACCACCCTCCCCACCCGGGGTTAAAGATTTTCTTTTTTTCGTATTGCAATTTACATACGATTTTGCCCATTTTCCATCTTCACTGCGAATCCAAACTATCCCAACCAAGCCAGTATCGCCCCCCCCCCCCGCCATCCTCCGCAACAAATGCTATGCGCGCGCCCGTTTATAAAAAAATACAAGTTTTTAAAACAAAATTTGCGAAACAATGAGACGAAGCACGCACGCGCGAGTCGTCGCGCGCGCGTGCCGAAATCCTTCACAAACTCCCGCTTTCGGAAGGATTTCATAATGAAGGGTCCCAAACACATATAAATATCAAAGGGTTTCGCAATACGGATTTCCAAAAGAAACTTGCGCGCGTTCTTGCGCATTCTTAAAGCAAACCTTCGTTTGTTTTGTTTTTTGTAATTCTACCAAGGGAGCTTCGCGCGCGCGCATGTCGAAATTGTTCGGGCGCCCTTGCGCGCGTGCTGTGGAGGCAAGACCCGTGTCAAATAATCCCATGTGGGCCATTCTCGCTCGTCTGCCGCGCGCATGTCGAACTCCCCCCGAAACCTTCATCACCGACGCGAGGACGCCGTCATCGTCGCCGGCGCGATCGGCATCGGCGCCGTCTCTGGCTGCCCCGTCGTCGCTGTCAGCATCGGCGCCAGCATCGCTATTGTCATCATGGTGTTTACCGTTGTCGACGTTACCATGATACCATGCCCGCCCATGTCGCCGATTCGCACAGAAGTGCCCGCTGGGAGATGCCGATCGGTCAGCGCCACCGCGTTCGCATCGGACGCGCCAAACTAGCTGGCCGCTGCGCGCGCGAGCATGCGCGGGCTAGCGCGGCCGCACATATGCACCAGCCAACACCAAGTATTCATTGCAATCGCTGCCGCCTGGGGTTTGCAAGCCAAATTGCGGGTGGATGGGCGGGATTATTGCGCGAGCAGTGGACTGGGCAACTTCAAGTTGAGCAAGTGATTGATTGCACCGCGTAGGTTGCACCGCATAGACTGCGCTGCGTACGATGCACCGCGTAAATTCTCTTTATAAGAGTAGATCATACCCCCCCGGGATTATCGGTTCTTCTTTTCGTAGTGTAAATTGCATCCTCCAGGGATTTTCGGTTTTTCTTTTCGTAGTGTAAATTGCATATGGTTCTACCCCATCGTGCATCCTAACTGCGAACTCGTAGCCTCCCAGGGAAACCAGAATCGGCTCCCCTGCGAAAAGTTCGACGCGCGCATTCGCTTATCAAAAATCATAGTTTTGCACGCGCGGGTCGTCGCGCGCGCACGCCGAATCAAATGCCGAACGCATGTATCAAACCAGATGGTTTCGGAACGCGGATCCAAAAAAAAACTGGCTTTCGCGCGCTTGCGAACTCTTGAGACAATCGTTGGCTTTCAACATTTCCACAACGTGCTACCAGACGAACTTCGCGCTCGCGCACGTCGAAATCGTTCGAACGCCCTTGCGTGCGTGCCTTCGCGAGAATCTTTTGCAACACATGGGACAACGCGCGCGCGCGTCGTCGCGCGTGCGCGCCGAACTCCGTCAAACACTTGGTTTTTATAACCTTTTCCAAACCGACTGTGCAAAAACATGGCTGCGCGGCGACCTTTTCTAAATGAAGCCGCAAGTTTCTCGGAATTCAATGAAATTGTGCCGAACGGGCCTTTGACGCCGCATGCATCATTCGCGCGCCCTTGCGCGCGCTGGGGGGGGGGGGCGCGGTCCGCGTCGGAAACATACCACGCGGGCCTCTCTCGAGCGTCGGCCGCGCGCGCATGTCGAACCCTTCTTCCGAAATATTCTTGACCGGCGCGAGAGCGTCGTCATCGTCGTCAGCGCGATCGGCATCGGCGCCCGCGCTGGCTTCGCCGTCGTCGCTGTCAACATCGTCGCCAGCATCGCTACTATCATCGTCGCGTCTAACGTCGTCCACGTTGCCATTGTACCTCGCCCGCCCAAGTCGCCGACACGCAGTGAAGTGTCCGCTGGGATGCGCCCAGCGCTCAGCACCGACGCGGCCGCGTCGGTCGCGCCGATCTATAGCTGGCCGCCGCGCGCGTTTGGGTCGGGGCAGGCGCGGACATGGACCAGCCAACGCCATCCACTCATCGCAATCGCAACCGCATGGGTTTTGCGAAACAAGTTGCGGGTAGGCGGGCGGGATGATCGCGCGAGCAGTGGAGGTGGTCAACGCGGTGCAGGGCATTCAATTGCACCGCAGGTAGCATCGCGTAGATTGCACCGCAGACATTGCACAGCGTAGGTTGCACCGCGCAGGGCCTTCTCCCTAAAAAGGAACGGTTATACCCCCCTGGGGTTGAAGATTTTTTTGTCGCAGTGGAAATTACATATGATTCTGGCCAAATGTCCATCCTACCCGCGATTTCGTATCATCCCAGCTAGGCCAGCACCCCCCCCCCCGCCATCCTTTGCAAAGAATGATACGCGTGCGCTCGTTTATCACAAATCGTAAGTTTGCAAGAATCCGCTTGGTGGCACGATCCCTGTCAAATAGTGCCACGCGGGCCGATCTCGCGCATCTGCCGCGCGCGCAGTTCGAATTCCCTCCAAACCTTCATCGCCGACGCGCGAAGACGCCGTCATCGTCGCCGGCGCGATCGGCATCGGCGCCGTCATTGGCCGCGTCGTTGCTGTCAGCATCGTCACCAGCATCGCTACTGTCGTCGCCGCGTGTACCGTCGTCGACTTCGCAATGACACCGCGCCCGCCCAAGTCGCCGATTCGCACTGATGTGCCCGCAGGGATGTGCCGAGCGGTCAGCGCCACTGCGGCTGCGTCGGTCGTGCCAAATGCGCGCGCGGGCGCGCGTGCGCGGGCTGACGCGCCCGCGGAGATGCGCCGGCCAGCGCCGAGCATGCGTCGCAATCGCCGCCGCGAGGGGTTCGCAAACCAAGTTGCGGGTGGGAGGGCGGAGTGTTTGCGCGAGCAGTGGAGTGGGCAATTTCAAATTGAACATTCATTCAATCTCCTTCTTCTCAGAATAGAAAATTCGCCCCCCCCCCAGGTGAAAGACAGTCCTTTTTCTCATTGCAATTTACTTGTGATGCGGCTCCATCGCCCATCCGAATTGCGAATTCATTCTCCCAGCCAAGCCAGCATCGCCCCCCCCCCCCGCCATCCTCTGCAACAAATGATACCAGAGAAAAAACCCAATCAGAATTTGGGGGGGCTATGTGGCTTTAGGGCTTTAGGTCTATGGGGATATAGGGCTATAGGGCGATGTGGCCATAGGGATTTAGGGCTAAAAGCCTTTAGGCCTATGGGGCTACAGGGCTATGGGGCTATAGGGCTAAGGGCTATAAGACCAGTCGGGCTATAGGGCTATAGGGTTATATACGTATATCGTGCTTTCGGACCATAGGGCTATAGGGCTATAGGGCTATAGGGCTATAGGGCTATGGGGCTATGGGGCTATGGGGCTATGGGGCTATTGGGCTATTGGGCTATTGGACTATGGGGCTATCGGAGGTGAGGGGGTGAGATCGAAGTGGAACGGCGAGCCCCCCACCGGGAAATCGATTTCGGTTTCGTGTTCGTGCGTGCCGTGCGTGCGAGGCGAAGCTGCGTGGGCGGGCGAGAAAAAGTTTCCTGTGGCTGAGGCGCGGCCGGACCAAATGTTTCTCTTCCGGGGCGCGGGGCCCCGCGGTGTCCCGCCGGCGCCCCGCGGTGTCCTCCTGTGGCTGAGGCGCGGCCGGGCCGGACCAATTGTTTCTCATCTGGGGCGCGGGGCCCCGCGGTGTCCCGCCGGTGTCCCGCGGTGCCCCGCGGTGTCCCGCCGGTGTCCCGATGTGTCCCGCGAGGATGATGATGATGAGATGATGATGATGATGATGATGATGATGATGATGATGATGATGATGATGATGATGATGATGATGATGATGATGATGATGATGATGATGATGATGATGATGATGGGATGATGATGATGGTGTCCCGATGAAAATGATGATGATGATGATGTTGATGACGGTGTCGATGATGATGATAGTGTCCCGATGATGAGGATGATGATGCTCATGATGATTATGTGATTGATGATGACGATGATGGTGTCCCGATGATGATGATGATTCCGATGATGTTGGTTATGATGATGTTGATGGAAATGGTGTCCCTGCGACAATGATGTTGATGATGATGATGATGTTGGTAGTGATTATGGTGTCACGATGATGATGATGGTGATGCTGATGGTGATGCGTATGGTGTCCCGATGATGATAATAATGATAATGACGATGTTGATGATGATGTTTCTCATGATGATGCTGGTGCCCCAATGATGATGATATTGTTGATGATGATGTCGATGATGATGATGCGATGATCATGATGATGATGGTGTCCCGAGGATGATGACGATGTTGATGATAATGTTCATGATGAGAACGATGGTGATCATGATGGTGTCCCGATTATGATGGTGGTTATGATGATGTTGTTGATGATGATGACGATGACTGTGTCCCGATGATGATGTTGATGATGATGGTGATGGTGATGATGATGATGATGATGATGATGTTGTCCCGATGCTGATGCTGACTTTGGTGATGAATTTTATGATGATGACAATGACGGTGCCCTCGTGATGATGACGATGTTGGTGATGATGTTGATGTTGATGATGTTGATGATGATGATGATGATGATGATGATGATGCTGATGGCGTTGAGTGTGAGAGCGATTGTCATATCGATAGTGAGATCGATGTTGAGACCGAATGTGAGATAGATGGTGTGATTGATTGTGAGATCGATTGTGAGATGAATTGTGAGATCGATCGAATGAGATAGATCGAGTGAGATTGATTGTGAGATCGATCGAGTGAGATCGATCGAGCGAGACCGATAGTGAGATCGATACTGAAATCGATAGTGAGACCGATCGAGTGAGACGTTGGTTCCCCCCCCCCCCGAACCTCCTTATCACCCGAAGGGTGGTCGTATAGGTACGGCTATAGGGCTGTAGGGTTATAGTGCTATAGGGATATATGGCAATTGGGCTATTGGGCTATAGGGATATAGGGCTACTGGGCTAGGCACCCCCGGGCACCCCCAGGCACCCGGGCACCCGGCCCCGGCCACCGAAATCGGCCATACACTTGGGCACCCGGGCACCTCCGGGAACCCCCGGGCATCTGGGCACCCGGCCCTGGCCACCGAAATCTGCCGCCCGCCTCACCTCAGCTTTATATCCGCTAGGACCCCTACAGAGGCAAGCTCTGATTGGGGAATACTATGCACGCGCACTCCTTTTTATCAAAAACTCGTTGAAGTTTTCGAGAATCCCCAGGACAAATGCACGCGAGCGCGCCGACATTCTACAGAAACCTTAGGTTCCGGAAGGGTGTCCACATCGAGTGTTCCAAGAAATGTAAGAACACATCTTTTCGCAACGCGCATTTTCTCAAACACAAATGCGCGCTCTTGCAAGTTTGTAACAAAAACCATTGGTTTGTCAAATGCTACTAAACCAGCTTCGCGCGCGCGTGTCGAAATCGTTGGAACGCCCTTGCGCGCGTCTGGGGGGCACGATCCACGTTAAAAAATGCCATGCGGGCCGCGCTCGCGCGTCTGCCGCGCGCGCGCTTCGAACTCCAACCTTCATCTCCGACGCGAAGACGCCGTCATCGTCGCCGGCGTGATCAGCATCGGCGCCGTCACTGGCTGCACCGTCGTCGCTGACAGCATCGTCACCAGCGTCGCTGCTACAATCTTCGCGCCTACTTTTTGTTTACGTGGCCATTATGCCACGCTGGACCAAGTCGCCGACTCTCACTGAAGTGCCCGCTGGGATGTGCCGAGCGGCCAGCGCCACCGCTATCGCGTCGGCCGCGCCAAACTAGCTGGCCGCTGCGCGCGCGAGCGTGCGCGGGATGACGCGTTCGCAGAGATGCGCCAACCAGCTCCAAGCACGCATCGCAATCGCCTCCGCATGGGTTGCGCAGGCCAAGTTGTGGGTGGGTGGGTGGGGTATTTGCGCGAGCAGTGGAGTGGGCAACTCACTGCGAACAACAATCAATTCTCCCTTTCAAAAGACTAATAGATTCGACCCCCCTCCCCGGACTTATCGGGTCCCCCGCGCGTGCTGTAAATCACATATGATTATGACCACATGTCCATCCTAAATATGAATTCGTACCATCCCAGCCAAGCATTTTTTCACTAACCCCTTGCAAAAAAAAGGACGAAGTGCACACACGCGCGTCGTCGCGCGCGCATGCCGAAATCCTTCAAAAAACCTTTGGTGCCGGAAGGATTTCGCAATCGAGTTTCCGAAAACATACAAAAGCACATGGTTTTGCAACATTGATTTGCTAAAAAAACTTCCGCGCGAGCTCTTGCGAAATCTTAAGAAAACCATAGGTGTTTCAAGATTCTCACAAAATGCTACCACACGGGCTTCGCGCGCGCGCATGTCGAAATCTGTCGAACGCCCTTGCGCGTGTGCCGTCGCGAGAATCCTCTGCAAACAACGGGACGAAGTGCAGACGCGCGCGTCGTCGCGGACGTATGCCGAAAACCTTCAAAACCCATCGGTTTCGGAAGGATTTCAAAATCGTGCGTCCAAAAAACCTACAAGAACCCAAGGTTTCGCAACACGGATTTTCAACAAAAGCGTGCGCGCGCGCGTTCTTGCGTCGTCGTCGTCGTCGTCGCCGTCCTCCCTCCTCCAGCGTCGTCGTCGTCGTCGCCTACGTCGTCCTCTGTCTTTTCTCCTGTTTTGCGTCGTCGTCCTCTTTGGCGTCGTGGTCGTTTCCATGGTCGTTGTCGCCGTGGTCGTCCTTCCTCCTCCTCCCACGTCGTCGTCGTCGTCCGTCGTCGGCGTCTCATCGTCGTCCCTCCCATGTCGTCGCCGTCGTCGTCGTCGTCGTTGTCGTCGTCGTCTTCCCTCCTCCCTCGTCGTTGTCGTCGTAGGCGTCGCCGTCCTTCCTCCTTCGTCGTCGTTCGCGTCGTCACCGTCCTCCCTCCTCCTTCGTCGTTGTCGTCGTTGTCGCCGTCGTCGTCCTTCCTCCTTCCTCGTCGTCGCCTTAGTTGGCGTCGTCGTCGTCTTCGTCGTCGTCGGCGTCGGCGTCGTTGTCGTCGTCGAAGTCGTCGGAGACGTCGTCGGTGTCGTCCTAGTCGTTGTCGTCGGTGTCGTCGTAGTCGGTCTTAACAGGTTTTGCAAACCAAGTTGCGGGCGGGTGGGTGGGATGTTTGCGCGAGCAGTGGAGATGACGACTTCAAGTTCTGCAGAGTGGAATTGCGCCACGTAGACTGCACCGCGTAGATTCTCATATCTAAGAAGAGAATAGACTCTACCCCCCCCCCCCCCGCGATATGGGTACCCCTTTTCGGGTATGTAAATCACATGTGATTCTGACCACATGTCCATCCTAAATATGAAGTCGTAATGTCCTCCCTTGAGGTTCCCTTGTAGAAAGCACTATGCGGTGACATTTTTTGTTCTGACATATCAATTGTGCACGATTCCCCCCTGCAAAAAATGGGACGAAGTGCGCGCGCGCGTGGTCGCGCGCGCATGCCGCAATCCTTCAAAAACCTTCGGTGCCGGAAGGACTTCGCGATCGAGTTTCCCCCCCAGAGAAAAAAAAGGTTTCGTAACACTGGTTTGCTAAAAAAGCTTACGCGCGAGCTCGTGCGAAATCTGTCGAACGCCCTTGCGCGCGTGAGTCCTCTGTACAAAAAAGGAACGCAGTGCAGACTCGCGCGTCGTCGCGCGCGTACGCCGAAATCCTTCAAGACCCATCGGTTTCGCAACACGGATTTTCAACAAAAGCGTGTGCGCGCGCTTTTGCGGCGTCGTTGTCGTCGTCGTCGTCGCCGTCCTCCCTCCTCCCACGTCGTCGTCGTCGTCGCCTACGTCGTCCTGTGTCTTTCTTCGTGTTCGTCGTCGTCGTCCTCTTTGGCGTCGTGGCCGTTTCCGTCGTCGTTGTCGCCGTGGTCGTCCTTCCTCCTCCTCCCTCGTCGTCGTCGTCGTCGTCCGTCTCCGGCGTCTCGTCGTCGTCCCTCCTATTTCGTCGTCGTCGTCGTCGTCGTTGTCGTCGTCGTCTCGTCGCGTCTTCCCTCCTCCCTCGTGGTTGTCGTCGTCGGCGTCGCCGTCCTTCCTCCTTCTTCGTTGTTCGCGTCGTCGCCGTCCTTCCTCGTTGTCGTCGTTGTCGTCGTTGCCGCCGTCGTCGTCCTCCCTCTTCCGTCGTCGTCGCCTTCGTTGGCGGCGTCGTTTTCGTCATCGTCGTCGGCGTCGGCGTCGTTTCCGTCGTCGTCGATGTCGTAGTCGTCGTCGCCGCCGTCGTCGTCGTCGTCGTCGTCGTCAACGTCGTCGTCGTCGGCCGTCTTGCTTCTCCGGTCTTGTTGGGGCGCCCTTGAGACGCCCCCAAGGGCTCCAAGACGACCCCTGAGACGTTCCCGCGGGCTCCAAGACGACCCCGGAGCGATATCGGCGTTTGATCCCGCATGGGTTTTGCAAACCAAGTTGCGGATGGGTGGGTGGGATGATTGCGCGAGCAGTGGAGTTGACAACTTCAAGTTCGGCAAGTGATTAACTGCATTGCATAGGTTGCACCGCGTACGTTCTCTTGTCTGAAAGAAGAATGGACTCTCCCCCTCCCCCCCGGGGGTAATGGCCCCGCCTGAGGTATTCAAATGTCATATTTATTTTGCACATCCGTCCATCTAAAATATGAACTCATAGTAGCCCAGCCAGGCCGGCATCGCCCCCCCCCCCCCCCCCGGCACCCCTGCCAAATCATAGTATGCGAGCGCGTTTCTTCATGCAAAAACCCGGAAAGTCCATGCCACAAATACAGCAAAAACACAACGCGCGCGCGCCCATGTCAAAATCGTACCAAACGCTGTGCGTTTGCGAGCAACTCAGCATGAAATTGCTACTGTACTTACAATAAAGATGGTTTTGGAACGAAGAATCTGCACACTTCCTGTCCGCGCGTTCGTGCGGAACTCGTGCACAAACCATGGGAGTCTTATGAATTCTGCCAAATCCAGCGGTTTCGTGCCACATGCGGCGAGGGCGCGACTCCCTTTCCAAAAAGACCACGCGGGCCACATGCGCGCACCGCCGCGCGCGCATGATGAGCCTGGCGGATTTGTTAAACTTCCGCGCGCGCGCGCGGATTTCCTATTCAACCTTGTCAGCATCACCGCGATCGCCTGCCTCATCGACAGATGGAGATCAGCATCGTCAGCGTGTTTGCCATCATTGGCGTCGTTATCGTTCGCGCCGCCGCCCTCTTGAACATGGTCGTCGCTGGTGCCGTCTTCGTCATTGTCGCAGACGTTGCCGGCGTCATCTTGTCATCGCGCACATCCGAGCACCGTCGATATGCTCACCTTCATCGTCGACTCACGGTGATGAGCATCTCCAGTGAGCATGTGACCATCGATGTCGTCATCGGTGGCGTCGCCGCCCCCCGCACCACGAGTTTTTCCAAACAAGTTGCGGGTGGGAGGGTGGGATGTTTCCGCGAGCGGTGGAGATGGCGATTTCAAGTTCAGCAGAGTGAGTTGCACCACGTACATTCCACTTTCGAGAACAAATAAGGACATCGGTTCTACCACCCTCCCCCCCTCGGGGTAAACGGTTCACCTTTTTCGTATTGCAACGTGCATATGACGCTTGCCCCATCGTCCTTCCGAGTTGCGAACTCCTGCTATCCTAGCCAAACCGGCATCGCCCCCCGCCATCGTTTGCAAATGATATGGATCGTGCAGTCGTTTATCAAAAACCAGACGTTGTCAACGATCCCGCGCACATGATGAAACGAAGTGCGCACGCGCGCTTCGCCGCGCGCGCATGCCGAAATGCATCGAAAACCGTCTGTTGTGGAACGATTTCTGAATCGAGCTCCCAAAAAGCAGGGCTTCGCAACACGGCAGTCCTAAAAAACTTACGCGTGCGTTCTTGCGAAACTTGTGGGGCAAAAACCAATGGGCGTTTCAAGTGGCCAGAAAATCCCACCAAACGGGCTTCGCGCGCGCATGTCGAAATCGTTCGAACGCACTTGCGCGCGTGCCGTCGCGAGAATCATCTGCACAAGACGGGACGATCCGCGCACGCGCGCGTCGTCTCGCGCATGCCGACATCCTGCAAATATTCTTGGATTCGGAAGGATTTCAACATCGAGTTTCCAAACATAATGTTTTGCAACAGGGCGAAACCGAAACACTGTGTTCCTACTTTTTTCCTAAGTTGGTCAGTATTACTGTTGTTGTATTTTTTGAACGCGTTTCAAAACACGTTTTCGCATGCTCTTAACGCCGGCCGTCGCGCCCATGCGTTTTTGGACACTGGGCTGCCGTTTTGTTGGTCGTTCTGTTTTGGCACAGGCAGGTGCCGCACGTTTTGTTGGGCGTTTTGTTTTCGCACGGGCAGACGCACCTTGTTTTGATGGCATTTTGTTGCGTTGCCAGCATAACCCCTTGGTACACCCCCTGGCACAACTCCCCAGCACAGCCCCCCAAACACAATCCCCAGCACAACCCCCCAACACAACCCCCTGGCACAACCTCGCAGCACAACCCCCTGCACAACACCCCAGCACAACCCCCCAGCGCAAGCCCGATCCCGCATCCCCAGCACACTCCCCCAGCACAACCCCCAGCACAACCTCCCAGCACAATCCCCCAGCACACTCACCAGCACAACCCCTCAACTCAATCCCCTTCATCACACCTCCCATCACAACCCTCCAACACACACCCCTCCCCCGCATAACCCCCCAGCACAACCCCCACCACAACCCCTTGGCACAACCTCCAGCACACACCCCACACATAACTCCTTGGCACAACTCCCCAGCACAACTCCCCAGCACAACCCTTCAGCACAACCCATCAGCACAACCTCCCAGCACACTCCCCCACCACAACCCCTCAGCACAACCCCCCAGTACAACCCCCCAGCACAACTCCCCAGCATAATCGCCGAGCCCAGCCCCCCAGCACAACCCCAGCAAACTCCTTGGCACAACCCCCAGCACAATCCCCCAGCACAACCCCCCAGCATAATCTTCCAGCACAACTACTAGCACAATCCCCGGCACAACCCCTTGACTCAACCCCAAACACAACCCTCCAGCATAACTCCTGGCACAATCCCCGAGCACAATCTCAAAGCGCAACCCATCAGCACAACCCCCCCATCACAACCCCACAGCACAATCCACCAGCTGAACCCCCAGCACAACCTTCAGCACAACCCCATTCAGCACAACCCCCCACCACCACACCGCAGCATAACCACCCAGCACAACCCCCCAGTATAACCCCCGGCACAACCCCTTGGCACAACCCCCAGCACAACCTCCAAGCATAACCCCCTGGCACAATCCCCCAGCACAGCCCCTCAGCACAATCCCCCAACACAGCCCTCCCAGCACAACCCACTAGCACAACCCCCCAGCAGCCTTCCCCCAGCACAACCCCCTAGTACAACACCCCAGCACAACCCCCCAGCGCAACCTTCCAGCACAACCCCGCGCACAACCCTCTGGCACAACCCCCTGGCACATTTTCCTAGCACAAATCCCTGGCACAACCCCCCAGCACAACCCCCACCACAAACCACTAGCACAACCCTTCAGCACAACCCCGGGGGGGATGTGCTGGGGGGTTGTGCTGGGGGGGGGGTACTCGGGGTATGTGCTGGGAGACTGTGATGCGGGGTTGTGCTAGGAAGTTGTGCTGGGGGGCTGTGCTGGGGGTTGTGCTGAAGTGCTGTGCTGGGGGGTTGTGCCGAGGGGTTGCGTTGGGGGTTGTGCGGAGGGGGGTTGTGCTGGGGAGTCGTGCTGTGCGTGTGTGTGTGTGTGTGTGTGCCGACGGGCCACTTAAATTATTACTCGTGCTCTCGCTGCTTGATGTCACCTGGTGCTCGCTGATTTAGGTACTCGTTTTGTTGGTGGCCCGCGGCCGTGCCACCGTTCTGTTATGCGTTTGTTTTCTGGTGTTCGGGGTTCTTTTTTGTTCATTCGCTGTTTTGTTCTAGACGGTCCGCCCGACGCTGGCCATCGTTTTCGCTCAAACTTCGTTTTTTAGCGAAAAGGAAGCGTGAACAGAAAACACTGTTCAGGTTGTGCCCTATTTCGCAACACGGATTTTCGACAAAAGCGTGCGCGCGCGCTCTTGCGTCATCGTCGTCGTCGCCGTTATCCCTCCTCCCTCGTTGTCGTCGTCGTCGCCGTCGTCGTCCGGTGTCTTTCCTCGTCGTCGCCGTCCTCCTCCTCTTTGGCGTCGTCGTCGTTCCCGTCGTCGTTGTCGCCGTGGTCGTCCGTCCTCCCTCGTCGTCGTCGTCGTCTTCCGTCGTCGGCGTCTCGTCGTGGTCCCTCCTATTTCGCCGCCGTCGTCGTCGTCGTCGTCGTCGTCTCCTCTCCTCCCTCGTCGTTGTCGTCGGCGTCGCCGTCCTCCCTCCGTCTTCGTCGTTCGCGTGGTCGCCGTCCTCCCTCCTCCCTCGTTGTCGTCCTCGTTGTCGCCGTCGTCGTCCTCCCTCCTCCCTCGTCGTCGCCGTCGGCGTCGGCGTCGGCGTTTTCGTCGTCGTCGTCGCCGACGTCGTCGTCGGCGTCGTCGTCGTCGTCATCGTCGGCGTCGGTGTCGTCGTCGTCGTCGTCGGTGTCGTCGTCATCGTCGTCATCGTCGTCGTTGTCGTCGTCGTCGGGGCCGTCGGAGTCGTCGGCGGTGTCGTCGTAGTCGCCGTCGGCGTCGTCGTCGTCGCTGTCGTCGTCGGTGTCGGTGTCGTTGACAAGTGCCATGTGGTACCTACCGTCACAGTCTTGAGAGGTCGATCTCATTCAACGGGACACCACAGGACACCGCGGGACACCTCTCGATCTCGCTATCGATCTCGCTGTCGATCTCACTCAACGGGACACCATAGGACACCACGGGACACCTCGGGACACCTCATCGATCTCAGTTTCGATCTCCTTATCGATCTCACTATCGATCTCACTCAACGGGACACCACGGGACACCACGTGACAACACCGGATTTTTTTCAATCTCTTTATCGATCGCATTATCGATCTCATTTGTTGGGACACATCGGGGCACCACGGGACACTTCGGGGAACCACATCGATCTCAGTATGGATCTCGCTATCGATCTCACGCAACGGGACAACACGAAACACCTGTCGATCTCACTATCGATCCCATTTTTTGGGGCACCACGGGACACCTCAGGGCACCTTATCGATCTCCGTATCGATCTCACTATCGATCTCACTCAACGGGACACCACGAAACACCTGTCGATCTCACTATCGATCTCACTTGTTGGGGCACCATGGGACACCTCGGGACACCACATCGATCTCAGTATCGATCTCACTACCGATTTCACTTAACTGAACACAGCGGGACACCACGGGACACCGCGAGCCAACGAAGGAGAGAATCATTTGTCTTGACTTCGCCCTAGCAACGGCGGACACCACGGGACACCACGGGACACCGCGGGACACCGCGGGACACCGCGAGCTACCGCTGGACGGGCGGGCGGGCGGGGGAGAATCAGTTGTCTTGACTTCGCCCTGGCAACGGCGGAATCATTCCTCTCGCGCGCCCACGCAGCTTCGCCTCGCCCGCGCGCACGACACGAAGGATACGAAATGATTATCCGATTGGGGGTCTCCGTTCCACTGCGATCTCACCCCCCAACCTCCGATATCCACAAGTGTATACATATACATACATACATATGGGTACGAGCGATATACACACATACATATACGCAGCCATACATTATTTCATACATCTCTTCAATGGGGACCCAGGGCGTCGCCCCCCCCCCCCCAGGCCAGCTATCTAGACGAATCCCCTAGAAATACTTCCCTTCTTCCCCTCCCGTCGCGCAGGCAGAGAACATCGCGAAGATCCGTGCCCGCCCGGGATTCACCGATGGCCGGACGAAGTGCCCAGCGACTTGCCAGGAGCGAGTTGTTTCTGTTCTGTTTGTTTTCTCCCCGCCACGTTTCCCATTACTCTCACTAATCCCTTTCCCCCCCCGTCCGCCACCCCGAACTACTTACGATCAGCATCCCGCTCCGAATATTTTCTCCCCCCTCTTTGAAGCAGTCGTTCACTCAGTCTCCCTCGCACCTTCACTTCTCACTCGCCTCCCCCACCCCTCCCGCCCCCCTTCACCCCCACAACCTAGAGGGATCACAACCCCACGGCCCTTGCTCATCAGGTGGTCCCGGAGCGATTGAAATGGTCAAGATTCAGTGTCCCATGTTCTCGGTTCACTGATCACATCCAAACGCGTAATTGGATGAGAGGGGCGCCATCCGCTAGCGTAGTTGGTAATAGATCAGTAAGAATAGCAATTCCTGGGCGCCAGAGCGTGAGTGCGACGTTGAACAGCAACGGTCTTGCTTCTTCGATATTGCGAGAGGTATTTGGATTCAGGATTTTCGCAGCGAAGAACTATGTATCGATCATCCTATCAGTTAGCTGCGGCAATTGTTCTACTGCGTTGTTTGGCACATGCAAGCTGCGCGTAGATTGCAAACGCATTGCCCCCATCCTCGTAAAGCCCTTGGTGGGAGTATTTCAGGGGACAGTGCGAGTTTGGAAGCATGCCGATATCCATCCGTACATATGGTTGACATATGGGGGGTTAGACGCACCGTGAGTAAAAGCGGATATATGGACTTTCTGTAGTATCCATTTGTGCATATTTTTCAAAGTTTGAGTTGTAGAATCATGAAGTGGGCCGTTGTGGCATGGCCCGTTCTCCATCCCTCTAGTTGTTAGGAGTGATGAGTTTCGGAGCTACCGAGCCTGAGAAAGCCTCGTGCGAAATGCACGGCCAAAGAGTCCCATACTTCTTGTGCTAAGAAGCCAGAGGTGTGGAGGGGCAGAGGTGTGGAGGGGCAGACAAGGAGGATGGAGGAGTGGTTGCCCTGGCGTTCTGAGAAGATGATAGTACATACTCGGGAAGGGTGGGGAGGGAACCCGAGATATATATATACCCAGCACCCCGCAATTGCGGATAAGAGTGAGGGGGCGGGCGCGGGCGACGCGGGCGTCGTCAAGCCGGCGGACCTCGTGGCCCCCACCTTCCTTGTCGATGGCGCTCTCCTCCTCCTCCTTCTCCTCCTCCTCCTCCTCCTCCTCCTCCTCCTCCTCCTCCGCCTCCTACTCCTCCTCCTCTTCCTCGTCCTCGTCCTCGTTCTCATCGTCATCGTCGTCCTCCTCCTCCACCTCGTCCTCCTCCTCCTCCTCCGCTTCTTCCTCGTCCTCCCTCTCCCCCCCTCGTCCTTCCATCATCGTCCTCCCATTGTCGTCATGTTCCTCCTCGTCGTCCTCCTCCTCTTCCCCCCCTCCCGATCCTCCACCCTCCTCCTTTTCGTCGTCGTCGTCGTCGTCGACGTCATCGTCGTCGTCCCCTTCCTCCTCCTCCTCCTCCTCCTGCTGCTGCCTCCTCCTCTGCTCCTCCTCCTGCTGCTCCTCCTCCTCCTCCTCCTCCTCCTCCTCCTCCTCGTCCTCCTGCAAAAGCAGCCCGCCGCAGGCGCCGAAAAAATTGGTTTGTACACTGAACGTGGTTTGGGTCGCGGGTGGGCCGCGGGTTCTCCACCGGGAACGAATGCAAAAGATGCTCGCCGCAGGCGCCGAAAAAATTGGTTTGTACCCTGAACGTGGTCGCGGGTGGGCCGCGGTCTCTCCACCTAGAACGATTCAAAAGATGCCCGCCGCAGGCGCCGAAAAATGTGGTTTGTACCCTGAACGTGGTTTGGGTCGCGGGTTGGTCGCGAGTTGATCGCGGGGTGGGTCGCGGGCTCTCCACCTGGAAGGAATGCAAAAAAAGCCCGCCGCAGGCGCCGAAAATGTTGGTTTGTACCTTGAACGTGGTTTGGGTCGAAGGTGGGTCGCGGGTGGGTCGCGGGGTGAGTCGCGGGTGGGTCGCGGGTGGGTCGCGGGTGGGTCGCGGGCGGGTCGCGGGTGGGTCGCGGGGTGGGCCGCGGGCGGGTCGCGGGGTGGGTCGCGCGGTGGGTCGCGGGGTGGGCGCGGGGTGGGTCGCGGGTGGGTCGCGGCGCGGGGGTCGCGGGTGGGTCGCGGGTGGGTCGCGGGTGGGTCGCGGGGTGGGTCGCGGGTGGGTCGCGGGTGGGTCGCGGGTGGGTCGCGGGGTGGGTCGCGGGTGGGTCGCGGGTGGGTCGCGGGTGGGTCGCGGGGCGCGGTTGCGGGTGGGACGACGACAACAAACAACAACAACAACAAACAACAACAACAACAACAACACGAATCCGCACCGCGGAATCTCACTTCAGCCACGCACCCAGGGACAATGAATGACCGTTCGGCCCCCTCACTCTGATATATATATATATATATATATATGTATATATAGAGCTAATCCTGTCGTTCGTGGGGGCGGTCTCAGCATCCCACCGCTGCAGCAAGGGGTATTCGGCGACGGGCCAGAGGACTCCGACCTCATCATGAGCTACACCTGCGCCGAGCTGAAGAAGAGAGGCGGGTCGCTGGAGGAGGGATGGACCCCCAGGACTTAGCATCGCTTGGACGTGTGCATTTTTCCTTCGGCGAGGATCATCGAAAAGCATCCTTGATCATTTGGCGAAAAAAAAACACGCACGAAGCCAACAAAAACACAGGAAATGGACGCCCGAGCGATGGCCAGAGGAGGGGTGAGGAGGGGGGGCAGTTGGTGCTCGTCCGTCATTGTTCTCTCTTCCCCCCTTTTCCCCATCCCTCCTTTTGCCCTCCCGTTCCCGCTCCTCCTCCTCCTCCTGGGCGCAGCGGCCGCGTCGACCGCGCCGCCCCCGCACACTCGATCGTCGGCTCCGCGTCGGATGTTTTTCTCTCCCCGCCGTCTCCCGACGAGGCCCCCCCCCGCCTTTCAGGAGGAGTCGGGCGGCCTGTCGGGGGTCTCCCGCCGTCCCCCGACGGGGGCCGGGGTCGGGCGGCCCGTCTTCTGACGAGGCCCCCCCCCCCGCTTTTGGGAGACGTTGTGGGGATCCCTTCGGAGAAGCCCCCCCCCCCCCCCACCTTCTCAGCGGGTTGGTTGCTGGGAGCTGTACCCTCCTTTGCCGGCCGCCCAGGCGAGGGGGGGAGGAGGAGGAGGAAGAAGGGGAGGCGCAGGAGGAGAAGAAGGGGGAGGAGGCGAAGGACGAAGGGGAGCAAGAGGGGGAGTGAGATGGGCGGGGGGGGGGAAGGAGGAGGCGGAGGAGGAGGAGGAAGAGGAGGAGGAAGAGGAGGAGGAGGAGGAGGAGGAGGAGGGAGGAGAGGTGGGGGCAGAAGAGGAGGCTCACTGGGACCAGGGAGGGAGCACCAGATCACCCGCGGGGGCGCGAGGATAATCGCGCTTCGCGCGCCGCGGTCTGGACGGGGCGGCTGCCCTTCTCCAGCGGGGCGGCGCGAGGGCGCGAAGAGAATCGGGGGGGACTGGGGAGAGGAGAGAGGGGATGGCATGCGCTGGGATAGCTGCGCATTGGCCCCGGTGTGCCAGTGCGTGACCTCGAGGTCACGCATTGGCACACCGGGGCCAATGCGTGACCTCGAGCTCGGCGGCGCCGCGACCCACCGGGGGGTGCGAGGCTTCTGCTCCAAGGCCGGCGGCATCGACGTGCAGGGGAAGAAGCTGCAGATCGCCACGGAGCTCTGCCCGCAGACCTGCAACAAGTGCGACGAGGCCCCGAGGGCACGGCGGAGGGGAAGGCGAGCAGGCGGTTGGGAGCCAGGGGGGTGGAGAGAGGGCGGGAATGTTCAGGGGCAACGTTCGTCAGGAGGGAAAAAACACACAGACACAATTAATCGTCGATTCCCCAGAAAATATGGGAAAATATGGGAAGTGGTGGGGAAGACAAAAAAAACAGGAAATATGAGAAATATGGGGAATTTGTTTATTTGTGTGTATTTATTTGTGTTTTTATTTGTGTGTCCCAGTGTGAGGGGCCTCGACCCCGATCGCCCACTGATCGCCGACAGGGGGCCCGACGGGTCACCCCGCCCAGCAGCGTGGGGTTCTGTGATCGGGGCCCTCTCGCCGATCTGGTTGCGATGTGTCGCCGATCCCGTCGCCCCCTGAGCCGGTCCGCCCCCCCATCGTTGCCCTCGCCCTCCGCCTTTCTCTTGTCTTCGCCAGGCTGCTGGGCGCCACGGCCCGCAGCGTCAGAATCCTCCTCCTCCTCCTCCTCCTCCTCCTCCGCCTCCTCCTCCTCCTCCTCCTCCTTTTTCCTGTATGGAAGGATTTCGGCATGCCACCGTGGCCGTGGCAGCCTCGGTCGGGCCCCACACGCGGCCGCGGCCGCGGCCGCCCGCCCCAGTGCGCCAAGAAGAAACGAGCCAGGCAGCGGAGGAGCGAAGGGCGACCCCGCCTCGCAGGCGAGGGGCCGTGGGTGCCCGAGAGACTTGGAGGAGGAAAGAGCAGCGATGCCGTTGCCCTTCCTTCGTTATCTCGGCGAGCGAAGAACGGTATAACATAAACTTTTTCGCTGTCGGGGGCGCCTGTCCCCGGGCGGCTGGAAAGTTTATACCCCTACGGTGCCACCGTAAGGGTATAAATTTTCCAGCCGCCCGGGGACAGGCGCCCCCCACAGCGAAAAAGTTTATTATATACCGTTCTTCGTTCGTTAATTATCGCCTTTCCGGGGCCTCCTGGGAGGCCCTCGTCGCCACGGCCGGATTCGCCTCGAAAGCTTGGTCAGGGCGCACTTTGGGAGAGGTCCAGGGAGTGGCGGTACCGGTGCTCTCTGGTTTCCCCCACGGCCCACGCTTTCTTCGCGAAGCTAGTGCTGCACCCCCCTTCCAAGGCCAGGGCACCCGACGGGCCCTCGAGAGCGTGCTGTCCACGGTTCCAGTTCAGGAAGGTTGGTTGTTGAGTTCTGACGCTTTCGTTCTGCGGTCCTGGTCCTATTATTAGCGTGCAGTTTGGGATACGCCTATACACGCTAAGTGCTCCGCATTTACTTTGCGTATCCTTCGTGGTTGGTAATCAGTGTGTGTCTATATTTATGTATATGTATATATATATAGATATATGTACTAAAGCAATGAACACATCAAACTAACAACAACCATACATACTAATACGAGTAATAATACATAACAAGAAACAACAACAAAAAACACACACACACACACAACAAAAAAAAAAAAACTCCCCCCAGCCACGGGTCCCACACCTCCCCGTGACATCTCGGGGACGTTCCTGGTACCCCGGTACCGCTCCCACGGCCTTTCCGGGGAGCCTCCACAGCGCTCCAGGAGGGCCCAAGACAATTCCCAGGAGCCCCCAGAATGCGAAAGTATGGCCCAAGACGTTCCCAAGCCGCCGAAGTCAGCCTTCCGACGGCTCTCGAGGCTCCCAGGTGGCCTCCAAGAGACCCCAAGAGAGGTCCGAGAGGCGTCCCTGGACGGCCCGAAGAGGCCAAAATCGTAGATTATCATTGGTTTTTCCCCCAAATGTTTGTGGCTTCTCGCGTTTTCGAGCTTCCAACGGTCCAAGAGCGCCGAAGAGGCTCCCAAGACCGCCCCAAGACCACCCACGAGACCTTCAGGACGGTCCCAACACGGGCCAAGAAGGATCCAAGACTGCCGAAGAGGCGCCCAGTACAGCCCCAGGCTACCCCACAACAGGCCCAAGATGGGCCCAAGAGCGGGAGCAGGAGGCTTCCAGAGATTTCCAAGAGGCCTCCGGGAGCCCCCAGAGGCCCCCCATGCAACCCGGATCCCTGAGAGGCCCCAAAACGACCCCGACGAAGCTCCAAGAACAGCCCAAGAGAGCTGCGAGAGCCGTCCCGCCAGAGCCCAAAGAGGGTAAAATCGTTGATTTCTAATCGTTTTCTGTTGTTTTTCGCCTTCTCACGTTTTCCCGCTTCCAACCCTCGAAGATCGAGCCCACTTTGAAAAATGGGAATTCTGGGAGGTCCCTGTCTTTTCAATTGGACTCCTGCTCGAAGATCCCACATCTCCCCTGACATCTGGTCGGTACCGCCCCTCCCGGCTTCCCAGGGGGCCCCCAAGATGCCCAAGAACAGCCCAAGACGGTTCCAAGGAGCCCCCAGAACGTAAAGAACGGCCCAACACGCTCCCGCGCAGCCCGAGACGCCCTTCCGACGGCTCTCCAGGCCTCCAGGAGGCCTCCAGAACCCCCAGGGGGTCCGGAAGATCCCACACCCCTGAGGGGCCCGGCTAACAAAACCCGCGAGGCACAAACAAAAAACAGCGCCGAACAGCGCCGAGGAACTCGAAAAAATTGAAATCCAACAATTCCATTGTTTTTCCAAGTTTGGCCCCCGGTCTAATCTTGCCTTTCAGAGCCCCAGGAACCCAGGAAGTTTTTCAGAGCTCCAAATCGTTGAATACCTAAAGGAAATGAATGATGTCTGCGTTTCCGCAGTTCCCCTTTATACGATTCCGAGGCTTGCGCAGGGCCTCCAAGGGAGTCCCTAGACGCAAGAAGCGACGAACATGAAATTACATGAGTTAGCCTATCAGGCCTAGCTGGAACTTGAGCGCGCGCGAAGCGCGCGATGGTTCTAGTGTATGTATGTATGTATGTATGTATGTATGTATGTATGTATGCATATATGTATATATACATATATACATATCTGTAGATCGGAGGGTTATTTCATCCGACCCTACTTAGCGTGTGCACCCCTGCGCTGCTTAGCGTGTCAACGGCTTCGGTTTCGCAGGGCCCGAAATCACACACACGCTGAGAGTAGGACCATGACCATAGGCCTCCCAAATGGTGTCAAAGTAGATGGTGTCGGAGAATCGAACCACATCGCCGATGCGCCGATTCATTGGCGATGCGGCTCGATGTGGAACCCGATATTCTTCACGCCAATGTCGCTGATGCATGGCAAACAGTCGCCGATGCATCGGCGATTCATCGGCGATGCATCGGCAAGGCGGCGCGATCCTCCGACCCCATCTACTCGGATCCCATTTGGAAAAGCTCGAACTTCGGGATGCAAAACGTGCCAAAATCCATGGGGGGCGATCCAGGAGAGCTGGCAGTTGGGGCTTTGCAACCCTTGAAGAGCATTACGGTATTCATGTCCGTGAATTTGGAAGTACGTGGGGGCATTGCGCTTAGTGCCAACGGCAGGATATCATAGTCAGAAGAGGTCCACTGATATAGAAGGGTCAGGCGCACAGGCGCAGCATTATAATCGTTCAAAGTTTCATTCGGCCATGCATGTTTTTGCGTTGCAGAGTTGGTTACCATAATTGGAACAGTTGGAAGATGCATGAGAGGATGGGGAATAGCTATACATGTTTGAATGGACGGCAGAGGGCTATTCGATGGAGGAGCTCGAACAACTTGAAGCGTGAATACAGTTGCAGTTTTTACGAGGATTTAGGCGAGTGGGGTAAGTTGAAGCTATAGCCCGATTCAAAGCCAATCGCACGTCGAACGTTGCACCCACCCACTCAACCTCATCACCTGAAGGTTGGTTTCATCGGCAGGTCTACACATGCCTTGAGCCCGTCCCGCGACCGCGATTGGGTTGGGGACTAGAGACTAGAAGCCCTATAGAGGCGTATTGACAGGCGTTTTGGAGGCCTCCGTGGCGCTTCTTGGCGTCCTTTACGGAATATGTTGCGGTTTCCTAGACGGTTTTGTGGTCTTTTGGGAGGAGTCCAAGAAGGTCTGGAGAAAAGCAACGTAGAAGTTCTCGGGATTGAGCTGACCCCCATTCTGGCGAGGCTCACGCTCTCAGGGATCCAGACCATCCACAGGGGCCTTGAGTGCGCACTGTCATCCCGTCGGAGGTCCTGAGTGCGAAGGTCGAGGATGCGTCTGTGCTCATTGTCGGCCTTGACGTTCCCCAGGAGGGGGGTCCAGGGCAGTCCGACTCCGACACCCGACACACACACACATTCAACCATCCCTCCAGACGCACACACCGCGCATCGCATCGCATCGCAATTGTCCTCCGGCGCGGTCATTGGTTGCAGTCCCCGTGTAAGCATGGCAATGGGAAACGTTGGCAAAGAACATGATCCACGTTTGCGGATGCGTGGCCAACGCTGAAGCCCCAGGAGAAGCCAAACGTAGTCGACCGTTGGGCAGCAAAGGTAAGGCGGTACATGAGACAAGTGGAGGCGGGGAGGCAAAACGTGAACGTCAAGGCGGAGAGGGAGAGTGGCGGAGGACACAGGGTCAACGGCGAGTTGAGGAGGATTCGCGGGAGGCACCAGCAGGGATACGGCAAGAAGCGAGGCTAGAGCGCGCATCAAAAGCGGCCGCAGGGTCGGGAAGTCGGACCAGCCTACCAGCATACAGTGCACATTTGGCGAGTGGTGAGCGAGGAAGGGGGCAGGACGTTTCACTCTGGCCGCCGCAATGGATACCTCAGGTGCGGCTGTTCCGAAGAAACTACACAGTCTCTTACTCACACAGACCACACACACACTTCTAAATCGGCAGCGCTGGCGGTCGCTGGCGCGGGCTCCAGTAGCAGCGGGGGCACACAAGCACACGCAGACACAATACACATTGTTCCTCAGACGGCGAGGTGACGACACCGTCGCGATGCGCTGAGCCGAGTCACGCTTAGACGGAATACTATTGGGCGTAGCATATGGCTGGACTGGATGCGTGCAGCCGCTTGCAGAAACGAGCGCAGAAACGCATGCACGCGAAACAAGTCGAAACTCATACACCAGATCGAGCAGGCGTGTGCAGCAGCAGATGTAGTGGGCGAGCCCGCCAGCGGTGCCAAGGCAGGGAGGGCAGCGCAGAGCGGCGCCGTGCGCGTCCAGATGGACCTCACCGCATAGACGTCCTCGTCGTCTGCCCTGCGCAGCGTCAGGCGGCCACGCTTGCGATCACAACGCAGCATCCGTGCGGCCGGCAGCCGGCGCATGGGGGAGGCAGACAGCCTTTTGGAGGGTGGGGTGGAGGCTATCGTATCCCACCCAGGGAAGGAAAAGAGCGGAATGGCATACCCACGCAAACATTTTTGGGCGCCGCGGCAACGCGCGCGCAGCGGCGCGGCGCAGTGCAGGTCGAGCGGACACACCCCCACACATGCACCCTCACGCGCGAGCGCGCCCACGCATGCACATTTCCTTTGCAAGTGCGGTAGTTGAAGCTGCCCCCCTCCAAACTCTCAGCACCAAATGGATGGTCTTACAAGTGTATGGATAGTTTGTTTGGTCGTCAGCATGAACACAAGCTCCAGTCACGGATTCAAGCCCAATTGGATCGGTAAGAAGGAACACGTTCGTGTTTGTTTTGTCCGTGTGAGAGGGTTTTCGAGCCCAAGCCGCTCAGCACGCCACAGTGACCGCCCCATCCCACGTCAGCTTAGCCTGGTTTCAACTCGAGCAGTTGAGGCAGACAAGCTTGTTGACTGAAACTTGGTTCGCGTTCGCTTTGCAGGAGACTGCAGCAGGTTCCGGGTTCATATCTACGAATCGCGCATAGGTTGTCAGGCGGAGGGAGGGAGGTATTTTGTAACATGCGTGAGTGCATAGAGAGTGCACAGAGCTTTCTTGCAGCCCCTGCACGGACGCACGAGCAAGTGGCACCAGGTCTACAAGAGTACGCCTCTCGAGGTGGGGAAGGCCGCCTGCATGGACAAGGTGCGCGGGGAGGGTGCTCGGCAGCTGCATAACTGCTGTCGCTTTGCTGCGGCTGCCGCCTTCTATGACAACTCCAGTCGTGCTGAGGAGTTGCCGTTACCAAGTCGTTGGCCCTTAGAGTCCGACCGATTCGAAGAGGAAGGAGGAGGGATACTGAAGGAGTAGGAGGGGGGGGGGCGGCGGCCAGCGGATGCGCTTCAGGGCGAGGAGGCTACTGCGACACACGCCGAAGTTGTTCTGTTCACGGCGTGCAGCCGCACGGGCTCATTCCCAGGTCCATTATTCTTGTGCCACGCCCGCTCTCCCTTTCAGGATGGGCGCCAACTCTCGCAGGCGATATTCCTCTTCCTACTACAGAGTTCCGCCCGACTCTCGCAGGCGATATTCCTCGTCCTACTACAGA
The DNA here is from genome assembly GCA_963575745.1 of Prorocentrum cordatum. Lineage (NCBI taxonomy): Eukaryota > Dinophyceae > Prorocentrales > Prorocentraceae > Prorocentrum > Prorocentrum cordatum. The sequence continues at coordinate 361,442 of CAUYUJ010014357.1, read as the reverse complement.
GCTCCGCCCGAGAAGTTTGTCCGCCCAATACGGGGATAAACCTTGGGATACACCTCAAGGGACCATTCGTACGCACCCCGATCGAGGAAAGACGCCCCCCCATCGTATCTATCCCGGGGATCGGCCCAACATTCGGTGGTCCAGCCGAAAACCTTGCGAAGCCTGGCATATATCTGGAGGAGGAGAAGGAGGAGGAGGAGGAGGGGGAGGGAGGAGGAGGAGGAGGAGGAGGAGGAGGAGGAGGAGGAGGAGGAGGAGGAGGAGGAAAGGGGGGTCCAGCGCAGATCCAATCCGCGCGGACCTTCCGTCAAAGGCTTGTGTTCATGTGTTGCTTGTTCCTCGAAGGGAGGGGTGGGCGGGGCTCAGTTCGATTCCCCCGATTCGTTTTCGATTCCATTTCTGGTGGCGTCCGACTCAGATGTGATTCGACTTCGGGTTCCGATTTGGATTCCACTCTCTCCACTGAGGCCTTGCTAGCCTGCCGAGTTCTGCCGATTCAGCTTCTGCCGAGTTGTGGCGATCCGATTATTTCGACTTCTCGATTTGATTCTGGGCTCTCCTGCCAGGGAGGGGGGGCCGGTGGTTCCAAGATGGGGTTCTGAGCTTTGTGGGTCCCGGAAACGGCAGGGCCGTTTTTCACCGTTTCCAAAAAAATGTCCCTTGAAAATGGAAACGGCAAAAAAACGGCGACCGGAAACAACAAAAACACGGCTCCAGGATTGGAACCGGAGCCGGAACCGGTCAAAAAACGGCGACGGAACCGCTAAAAAACGGCGTCGGAACCGGCAAAAGAACGGCAAACAGGAACCGGTAACAAAAACGGGCCCTGTCGTTTCCAGGGCCCATTAAGGTCCTGAGAGATGGGGTCCTAAGTTTGCGTTGCGGCGCGCACAGGGGGTCTAACGAAGGGGGAGTGGGGAAGGCTTCTTGGAAGGAGGTTGCTTCCGAGGAGGCGCCGGCCTTTGTCTACAGATGTAGGGCCGGCGCCTTCTAAGACGCAGCCTCATTCTAAGAGGCCTTCCCCTCTTCCCCCTACTCCCCTGTGCGCGCCGCCAACTAAGGACAGGAAGGGATCCAAGAGTGGATTTGCATCGTTCGAGGCACCTCGTCCTCAGGACCCCATCCCTCAGGACCCCGTCTTTGGACCGCCGAGGTGGGGGGTCCCTCCCAAGGCAACTCCCTTGCTGAGCTCGCCCAGCTTCGAGGAAGCGCAGACATGGACCACGTCGTGTGGATCAGCGACGGGCCCCGTTTCCCTCAAGAATCGGCGCGCTCCGTCGCCACACGGTGCGGCACCTGGCTTTTGTGTTTCGGGGGGCAGCTCCCCCGATCTGTGGATCTGGCGCCCACGCGCCAGATCGAAGGATTCCTAATCCACATCAGCGCGCGCCCGAGCTGAGCGCGCATTCGACCACGACTGATCTTGCCTAGCTGGGTTCGCTCGGTTGAGCTCGCCAGTGACTCAGTCAGCCCTGTGAGTTTGCCCAGGGCTCACTTCGCCTAGCTGAGGTCGCTTGCGCGCTCTGGCTTGAGCCCCAGGCGCCGAGGGTGATACCAATATCGTGGTGGACCATATGTTGGTCAAAGCAGAGATGATTCGTGGAGCAGCGTGCACGTACTCAAAGGGCCTGGCAGCACGAAGTCAAAATTGAAAGCATTGTCCTGTGCGCCAGCGGCTTCGGCAGCATATTTTCGTTCCACTGAGCATCTTTCGGCACACGTTCTGACCAATGCAACAGCGTTGGAGTTCAGCATCTCGTTGAAAATGCTGGGCCTTCGGTGAAGGCCGCGTGAAGGGCACTCCCGCATGCTTGAATGTAGATTTCTTCAGTCTGGTATGAAACCGCTGGTTGCCTTATTCTTCACAGCGTGCTCGAAAGCACTTGGCGTGGGAAATGTGTCCTTGACCGTGGAGGCCGTAACTATATCAAGTTGCCGCGCCTCTTCCGTATTCGTGAGCGGTGGCACCGGTGGGACGTTTTGTTTTGGTGAGGGTCGGGAGGACGAGGCGAAACGAGTTGAATGAGATGGCATCTTCGTGGCCTTTGTTTGTACCGAGTGGCGATCTCAACGAGATACGCTTTCTTCTGGGGATACGTGTGCACCACATGTGGTTGGTTCTTTGGCCAGCCCGTCAGCGCATAGTAGTAGACATTCAAAGTGGCGCCGACGTCCCCGAAGTGGACGAGGACTACCTACTGCAAATCCGTTGGAAGATCTTCTTGGAGAGGCGGGAAGGTTTGACTTACTGTAGGTTGGTTCGTTCACAGCCTCAGCGGCAGTGTGGCTTGATGCTGAGTTCTGCCTGTTTTGGCGCGTTGTGTTTTCTCAGTGGACGGGTGATTCCGTTTCCATTTTCTTCTGCAATGATGCGTCTTTTTAGTGTTATTCTTCCTCCTGGGTCAGCGGTTTCATCGCTGAGATCTTTTGCCATCAGTGGGGAGTTGACGCTTTTCATGTCGAGCTGTTTCGGGTGAAGGGATTGTTGTGAATTGGGACAGCGGTCGTGGGCATTCACTCTTCATCGCGAATTGCAGCCAACTTGCTGGCATCGTCATGCATGCAGTGTTTTGAAATATCCGCATGTGACACGATCTGTGTTGGGACGTAGTGAATATTGGTTGGCGTTTGCCGTGCGATTGCGATGACACCAAATGTTGGCATTTGCACTGGTGGAGAGAGCTGACTACATCGTAATTTTCACAATGGTCGAGAACACGCAACGGTACCAGTATGCCAGGTTTGTCCAGTTGAGCCAGTACATTTTGGCACAATTGGGCAGCACACGGACTAATTCGTGCCAGCGTGGTGTGTTGAAGTCTGGGTGCGACGTGGTCAGTCGGTTGCGCAACCAGGTTCACGATCGCAGGGGCGTTGATCGCGATACCCATGTCTTACGTCAGAGTTGCCGCCCTGGCCGTCGAAGAAGCAGCACTGGCCGTGACGAACATCATGTGTAGTCGGCCTTTGCAGCAGCAGCAGCAGCCTTGTTTTCATTGTCGTACCTTCCGTGTCCACTGTGCAGTTTTGTAGTTCCAATCGTGGCACGACCAGTCGGTAGCACACAGCGAGTGTGTTAGGTTGCGCGAAGCCATGAACATTGAATTCTGCCAGGATGGCTTCGCCCAGAGTTGCGCTCGCCTGGCTGAACTGGTTCCACTGTAATTGTTGGAGCTTGGAGGAGTTCAGCCCTTGGGTTTCGAACCATGGGGCTATCATTGGCCGCTTCCTCCAGGTCTGTGCTTACGTTTGCTTCATGCTTGACGGGGGTCTCTGCCCCGCTCTCTGGATACGTGCAGGCTCGCTCTCGACGCGTCCTGCACCATTCACGCACCTACCTCGCCACTTCATTCTGCCAACCCAGGGAACGCCTGCCTGCTCGTGCACGATGCGTGCGTAGGAGAGCCGTTATGATGATGATGATGATGATGATGATGATGATGATGATGATGATGATGATGATGATGATGATGATGATGATGATGATGATGATGAGGGCCATACTGATGCTGAAGATGTTATTGGTGACGATGTTGCTGATTACGGTGGTGATGATGCCGATGGTGTTGATTGTGATCGTGATGTTGATGATGATGATGAGGATAAGGGTGATG
>CAUYUJ010014357.1:242828-352828 GCA_963575745.1 Prorocentrum cordatum | reverse complement strand
ATCCCCAGATGGGCGGCCCCCTGGTCTCCACGCCGCGCGATTCGGCCCAGCTGCGCGCGCTCTCCCCCTCGGCCGCCTGCGCCGCGCCGCCGCGCGCGCGTGGCCGCGGCGCCAAAGGTGTGGCTGTCCAGGGCGCCGCGGTGCAGGCGAAGGGCCAGCCTGCCCCGTCTCGGGGCCCTGCGGCGGGGCCACCTCCTGAGCCGATCCGTGGCTTGGGCAGGGGCCACGCAACACGAAGCCAGGCGCCTGGAATGCGGCTTCTGCCGGTGGCGGTGGCAACGACGAGAAGCACAGGGGAGGAAGAAGGGAGCGGCAGAAAGAATGCAACGGTGGAATTGAAGAAGGCCGAGGCCCAAGACGCCGACTTCGAGCATGGCGACGTCCTTCGCACCGCGAGCCCTGGTGGCCGCCTTGGGGCGGAGGACCCCCTGATTCTTTCCCAGACATGCTCGCGCCGTGCAAGACTGAGGATGCGGGGTGTTTGGCTGGCGTCGGCCTCTGTTGGCCCGTACCGGGCCCCGGGCCGTCAAACAATTTTGCAGGGTGAAAACGGGTCCTGAGGAAAGGCTCGGTGTCGACTTAATCCACCTCGGGGCCGGGATGCGGGTGCCTGGGACCAGCGTTGACGGGGGTCAGCCAGGCACCTCCGATCACCCCTGGCTGACCCCGGATTGGTAGCCAGGTGGAGCAGACCGCGCTTCCCCTCCCTCCGTTGACCCAGGTTTGGGAGCAACTTCATATCGTTCCTTGGTTTCGGATGCAACTCCTGGAAGGTCAAACTCTGACTTTGCCATGGTCCGACATCTGGCTTAATCTCGCTGAGTCCAGCTTAATCCCGCTCTACGCCGCTTTATCCGCACCCTAGTCCTTCCGACGAAGACCTCCCAGCTGTTGCTTCCAAACTGGGTTCCAGGCATGGCCCTGTTGACCCGGGTTAGCGCTGCCCCGGCTTCGCGCGTCCACGATTGGGTGCTCAACGGCCGCGGTTTGAGCGGGCGTCGTAATGCTTGAGGCCGCCAAGCCTTTAGGTGCGCCAGGGCGACAAATCGGGGGCCCTCCGGGTCGGCCATCGGACGAGCCACCCGAAGCTGTGTTGAGAAGCCCAGTCATCCAGTGGGTACGTCTGGTTCGTCATGCAAGCTCGAGGGTGTTTTCAAGGGAGTTCCCAGGCGTGAGATCCGAGTCGGTGGCGTGGCGGCGTTCCACCCGTCCAGGGTTCGAGCGTCGTCTTGCAGCAGCGCTTTGGGCCCCGATTACGACCTCCTGGCCAGGCTTGCACTGGCTCTGTCTCTCACTACTCAATGGCTCACGCCGCACCGCCGACCCCTTGGGCCATTGGGATCCCCCTGGATCTCTTCTCGGGGGCGTTGTCGTAGGAGCGTCTTGGCTCCGTGCGTCCTTCTGGGGAAACCTAAAGACGTGTTCGAGAGGACCCCTTGTGGTTCGTCTTGATAACTTCCTTGGGGGCCTCGTGGGGCTCTCGTGGGGGCAAGTTGGGGGTCTTGGGGGACATCTCTTGTGGGAGAGACGCCCCCTGGGGACCCTTCGAGTTCCCCCCTCTTGGGCTCCTCCCGGGGCCCTTTTGGGCCGTCTCGAGGCGATCTCGGTTACCCTCCTAGGCTGTCATTGGGCCGTCTTCTGGGCGGCCTTGGGTGCGTCTTCGTCAAATTGGCAGAACGATGTTTCACGGACATCAGATAGGGTTGCCTCTTGGACGCCTGTTGGAGGTCCTCTAGGGTCCCTCTTGTGCCGTCTCGGGAGCCTCTGGGGCTGTCTTGAGGCCATCTGGGGCCCTCTCGGAGCGCCTTGGAGCTCTTCACCACCCACCAAACCATCCCAACCCAACCCGAAGGCCTCAGTTTGTCCTCCATTTCCAGTGGGGGGGGGGTCGGGGAACATGGAAAAAACACGTGGAACCCGTACTCCCCCCACCCGACATTCGGGTCAAATTCGGATCTTCGGGTTGGGTTGCGGTGGTCTGGTATGTAGTTAGCTCTTCAGGGTCACACGAGTTCAACGAGGCCGTTGATTGGGACCCCCCCTTCAGACTGGCCCGGCCAGGTTTCGAGGGAGGGGACGGTCAAACATCCGCCCCGCCGAGGAACCCCTCAAAGTTGTCGGCGACTTGTTGCCCTTCTGCTCTACATGTTGCCCAGCTTGTTTTCTGAGTTCGCGGCTTGCCAGTGTGTCGACTCCACTTCCCGGAGCGCCCTGACGGGGCCCACTCGGGCCGCACGAGAGGGGTGGAAATGGGAGAGGCGGGGAGGTGTACGAGGTCTGCTGCCTGCAGCTGGTTCCAGCTTCGCCGCGGGGCCCTCTCCTCGAGACCTGGCCGCCGCTTCCATCGTCCCCTGTGCAATGCCCCCCCTTCCCCCCCTCGGTCGCCCAGACCCGCGGCCTTCCGAGCGCTCACGGTCCGTCCGCTGGATTTGCGACCAATTCTCCTCGAGGGCCCGCTGGCTTTCTCGTCATCTCGTGTGCGCATCCGCTTTCCGCTGCGCCCGCCAGGCGCAATGTGTTCGCTTCAGGCCGAAGTCGGCTTTCTTTGTTCCCCACATCCTAAGTGGGGTTCTTGTTTTCTCTGCACACCCTCCGCGCAGGATCTCTCCTCCTCCTCCTCCCTCTCCTCTGCTCCTCTTTGCTTCCTCCTCCGCATCATCATCACCATCACCATCACTCCCCACTCATCATCATCATCACCATCAGCATCACCATCACCATCCCACGATCACTCACCATCATCGGCATCGAACGATCATCATCATCATCATCATCATCATCATCATCATCATCATCATCATCATCATCATCATCACTACTCGCTGACTTGAGGCCTGAATATGGAGGAAGTATCAGGCGGGACCCTCGCATGTGAGTGAATTGTGAGGAAGTCTCAGGCGGGAGCCCCCTCCCTATGGGGCCCGCACTTCATGTTCGAATCTGAGCGGGTCATCCGCAACGTGCAACTGTCGTCACTTTTGGGCTCTTGAGACTTGAAAATGGAGGAAGTCTCGAGCGGGAGCCTCGTCTGTGAGTGAATTGCGAGGAAGTCTCAGGCGGGAGCCCCCTCCCTATGGGGCCCGCACTTCATGTTCGAATCCGAGCGGGTATTAATCCGAGCGGGTCATCCGCAACGTGTAGCTGTCGTCACTTTTGGGCTCTTGAGACCTGAATATGGAGGAAGTCTCGAGCGGGAGCCTCGTCTGTGAGTGAAGTGTGAGGAAGTCTTAGGCGGGAGCCCCCTCCCTATGGGGCCCGCACTTCATGTTCGAATCCGACCGGGTCATCCGCAACGTGTAACTGTCGTCATTTTTGGGCTCTTGAGGCCTGAATATGGAGGAAGTATCAGGCGGGAGCCTCGTCTGTGAGTGAATTGTGAGGAAGTCTCAGGCGGGAGCCCCCTCTCTATGGGGCCCGCACTTCATGTTTGAATCCGAGCAGGTCGTCCGCAACGTGTAGCTGTCGTCACAGTTGGGCTCTTGAGACCTGAATATGGAGGAAGTATCAGGCGGGAGCCTCGTCTGTGAGTGAATTGTGAGGAAGTCTCAGGCGGGAGCCCCCTTCCTATCGGGCCCGCACTTCATGTTCGAATCCGAGCGGGTCATCCGCAACGTGCAACTGTCGTCACTTTTGCGCTCTTGAGACTTGAATATGGAGGAAGTCTCGAGCGGGAGCCTCGTCTGTGAGTGAATTGCGAGGAAGTCTCAAGCGGGAGCCCCCTCCCGATGGGGCCCGCAGTTCATGTTTGAATCCGAGCGGATTATCCGCAACGTGCATTTGTCGTCACTTTTGGGCTCTTGAGACCTGAATATGGAGGAAGTATCAACCGGGAGCCTCGTCTGTGAGTGAAGTGTGAGGAAGTCTCAGGCGGGAGCCCCCTCCCTATGGGGCCCGCACTTCATGTTCGAATCCGAGCGGGTCATCCGCAACGTGTAACTGTCGTCATTTTTGGGCTCTTGAGGCCTGAATATGGCGGAATTATCAGGCGGGAGCCTCGTCTGTGAGTGAAGTGTGAGGAAGTCTCAGGCGGGAGCCCCCTCCCTATGGGGCCCGCACTTCATGTTCGAATCCGACCGGGTCATCCGCAACGTGTAACTGTCGTCATTTTGGGGCTCCTGAGACATCAATATGGAGGAAGGCTTTGAGCGGGAGCCTCGTCTGTGAGTGAATTGCGAGGAAGTCTCAGGCGGGAGCCCCCTCCCTATGGGGCCCGCAGATCTTGTTATTAATCCGAGCGGGTCATCGGAAACCTATAACTGTCATCACGTTTGGGCTCCTGAGGCCTGAGTATGGGGAAAGTATCAGGCGGGAGCTTCGTTTGTGAGTGAATGGCGAGGAAGTCTCAGGCGGGAGCCCCCTCTGTTATTAATCCGAGCGGGTCATCGGAAACCTATAACTGTCATCACGCTTGGGCTCCTGAGGCCTGAGTATGGGGAAAGTATCAGGCGGGAGCTTCGTTTGTGAGTGAATGGCGAGGAAGTCTCAGGCGGGAGCCCCCTCCCTATGGGACCCGCACTTCATGTTCGAATCCGAGCAGGTCGTCCGCAACGTGTAGCTGTCGTCACAGTTGGGCTCTTGAGACCTGAATATGGAGGAAGTATCAGGCGGGAGCCTCGTCTGTGAGTGAATTGTGAGGAAGTCTCAGGCGGGAACCCCCTCCCTATCTCCCCTATGCGGCCCGCAGATCATGTTATGAACCCGAGCGGGTCATCGGAGGAGGAGGAGGAGGAGGAGGAGGAGAAAGAGGAGGAGGAAGAGAAATAGAAAGGGGAAGGGAGGACAGTGCAGGGGGCGAGAGGAGAGGGTGTCCGCCAGGAGGAAGAGGAAAGGGCAAAGGGTGAGCTAAACAGATTCTCATGTGGGGTCCTACCGTCGGAGTAATTTTTCACGCCACAGTGACGCAGCGATTACTCGATCCATGTCCGGGCAACATTTTTCCACTTCTGGAGCGGATCTTTGGCGGACAGGGTCGCCCCCTCCCCGCGGTTCCTTCCACAAGGTTTCTCACGAGCTGCCGTGTTTGGCCGCCCCCCCCCCGCCCCTCACCCTCCCCGCGCTCGCCCCAGGAAGCAGATCGGCAGGGACTTCTGCCCGCAGTCGTGCGGGCAGTGCCCCAAGGAGCCCGGGGTGGCGGATGTCAGGAGGAGACAAGTGGCCAGGGATGGCCGGCGCGAAGGGTAACGAGCGGAAGGGGAGGCACGGAGAAGTGGGGGGGAGGAGGACAGGGAGGAGGAGGAGGCCGGGGATGAGGAGGAGGACGATGAGGAGGACAGGGGAGAAGGAGAAGGAGGAGAAGGAGGAGGAGGGGAAAGGAACGGAAGAAGGAGGAGGAGACGGACGAGCAGGAGAGCAGGAGGATGAGGATATTGGTGATGATGGTGATGATGTGATGATGGTGATGATCATGGTGATGATGATGACATTGGTTATGACAAGAAGGGGGAGGAGCAGCAGGAGGAGGGATAGGGGAGGAGGGGAGGAGGGGGGCAGAGTCTACAGAAAGGAGGGGAGGGAGGCGGCATGAAAAGGGGTTGGGCAGGCGGAGATGGGGGGAAGACGACGACACGGAGAAGGGGGGAACATTTCGAGCGTGGGGGGAACCGATTGGAATGAATCCCATCGCGGTGCGATGCGAAACGAAGTGAACTATGAGGGTTCAGCTCGGTTCGACTACACCTGATCCTGGGGCCACTGCCCAGTCCTGACATCTGCAGAGATATCTCCTGCGGGTGGCACTCAGCGGCGACGTGCAGGGGTCAGCCAACGTCTTGCGAAGCTGCTCGGTGCCGAAGTGGATGTGGGTCGCATGCGACTGCTCTCCCCCAATCACCGAGTTCCACCCAACAAAAAGGTGGAAACTTCGGGATACTCCCTAAGCGCCCCATGTCGAGGATGGACTCTCCCCCCATCGTATTTCCCAGGGTTGGTCCTGACATGTTTGGTTCTTCCGAAAAACTCAAGAAGCCTGGGCCAGGGGTCGACACATCCCATGTTGGGAAGGGGGTGGGGTCCAAGGAATACGCCGTGCCTTACCCGGTCGGCGGCCCCCTCCTCCCCATCCCTCCTTTCCGTCCACGCGGCGCGGGCCGGGCGCGACAAGAGCGACCCGCTGGAAGGCACACTTGGGGGCTCTCGATGGGCAGGGATGCGCCGGGTGTGGCCACAGTCTGGCCGAAGTACAGGGTCGAGGTTGGTTCGAGGAGGGTACCTCTTGGATGCTCTTGTGCATGCTGTTGTGCGTGCTGGGGGTCTCACGTTCTTGAAGGATGTTCGTCTGTCCTAGGTCCCACTGTGGAAAGGCCGTTCGCCCGAGGTGCCCCCAGGATTTCCGAGGAGCCCCCCCCACGGCCTCCAGAGCACCCCTGGCCCAGAGGTCCCCGGGGGCCCCAGAATGGAGCGAAAAGCGGGGGGCACCTTGGGCTACAGGCGGCCCGGCTTAGTAGGTCGACCCTGCCAGATCAAGGGTACCCTCGTGTCCTGTATTTTGCGACCCGTGCCTCCTGCATTTATGTGGCAACGTGGCCCTCGGAAGGGTCTTATGTCCTCTCGCGTGTCCTCTCCAATCCAGTCCGACTGTAGGGCACCTTTAGCAACCCCCGAGGACGAGAGCTCGGGAGTCCAGCGGGCAGGAGCAGAGAGAGAGGGAAGCCTTGCCAGGCACGATCACGAGCGCAGGTAGGCGTTGGTGGTGGCCTTCCCCTCCCCTGCTTCTCCTCCTCCTCCTCCACCTCCTCCTCCTCCTCCTCCTCCTCCTCCTCCTCCTCCTCTTTCCCCACCCCTCCTGCTCATCCTCCCTCTCCACATCCTTCTCCACATCGTCCGCCTCCCTCTCATCCTCGTGTCTCTTTTCACCGATCGGCAAGCGAGAGAGCTACAGGAAAACCTGGGGGAATCGCAGTTCTTTCTGCGGGTGGGCTTGAGCCTAGAGGTGTCTTCAAATGTGTTCCCTCCAGCTTCACTGCCCCCCCCCCCCGGGGCGAGACATGTCCTGTCCTCGGTTGGCACAGCAAGGTTGTACAGCAGGCCTCTGGTCCCACCAGAGGGGCCAGTGCGCCTCCAAGGCATATCACTTCAAGCATCCTCCTCCTCCATCCAGTTTCCTTCTACACAGATCCTCCCTGTCGCACCGGGCATGCCAGGCGTTTCGCTTGAGACTTCTTCACCAGTTATGATCCTGAAGCTTGGAGTCCGCAACAGTTTCAAACATGGAGGACGAGTGGTTTCACGAAGCTTCGCGCCCATTCGTTTTAAACGTTCGCAACAGTTTCAAGGATTCGTGAGGTTCAAGTCCGAGGACTGATGCCGTGGTATGATTCAGGATGATCAGGACGTGGCAGTCACATTGATTCGCAGTGATGAAGTCCCAGGGATGGTGCTCTGGCACAGTTTAGGATCGTCAGGCCAGCAGTCACGTTGATTCGCGGCGTTGGAATCCCAGAGTCAGCAGTCACGTTGATTCGCGGCGATTGATCGTGGCCAGCAGTCACGTTGATTCGTGGCAAGATCGGGGATTCTCAGCCGATTCTCTTTCAATACGGCCATTGCCGCAATGGAAATATATTATTGCAGGGATCTGTTCAGAGCGAACTTGGAAGCAGGGTTTATTGCTACATTATTGGTGCGTCTTAGGTATGCACTGGTCCTTCTCCTCCTATCCTTCCTCTTCCACCTCCTCTTCCTCTTCCTCCTCTTCCTCCTCTCATCGTCATCATCATCGCCACCATCACCGTCATCATCATCATCATCATCATCATCATCATCATCATCATCATCATCATCATCATCATCATCATCATCATCATCGTCGTCGTCGTCGTCGTCGCCGTCGTCGTCGTCGTCGTCGTCGTCGTCATCTTTATTGTCAGCACCATCACCATCACCTGCAGCAGCACAGCAGCAGCAACAGCATCGTCACCATCATCATAATCATTGCCACCACAATCATGACCATTATCATCATCAGCATCATCATCATCATCGTCATCATCATCATCGTCATCATCATCATCGAAATCAGCTGCATCAACATCATCAGCAGCATCAGCATCAGCTGCATCATCTTGATCATCCCCCCCTCCTTCCAGGAGCCGCCGCCGCCGAACCAGGGGGGCGGCTGGCAGACCGACCCTCAGCCGAAGAGGACGGTGGGCTTCGTCGAGAGGGACCGGCGCCGCGTGCCTGGGGGGCGCACCGTTCCTCATCAAGAGGAGGCGGAGGAGGAGGAGGAGGAGGAGGACGATGCGAAGGAAGGGACGAATGAGGAGGAGGAGGAGGAGGAGGAGGAGGAGGAGGAGGAGGAGGAGGAGGAGTGGGGTGGAGCAGACCGAGCGTGTCTTTGTTCGAACGACGCTGTGGGCCCCCCTGTCGGCGCCAAGCGTTGAGCCAAAAGAGCCGCGCGGAGCTCCGAAAGTCAGTGGTTTCAATATCTTGTCTGGCTGTAGATTGTCTTCGGGCGCTCAGGCCTCGGGGCCTCAGGCCTCGGGGCTGAAGCGGGTCCGTCGCCCTCAGGATCGGAAGCCTCGAAGTGGACACCAACACCAATATTGGCGGTGTGCCTCCCCCGAGGGAAGATGCCCCCGATCTCGGTGATGGTGGTAAGATGTGGGCTTCCCAGGTGGACGAAAGACTACCACCAGCACCAACAGCTAGGAGCGCTCTCTCCCGTTGGAGGCCCCCCCTGTGCTGTTGGTGCCCATCCACGGGCTGCGACCAGGACCTGTTTTTTTCTCTCGTGCCCACAATCGAGGGCGGGAGGGCGTGGCGGGAAGCAGCGAGTGGGAGCCATGGCAGGCTCGTGCCGTCCCCCCCCTGGGCGCCACAGCGACAGCACTGGGGGGGCGCGTGTGCGCGGGGCTCTCCTGCAGGGGTTCCGGCGGGCGGGCCCCCACCGGGCCCGACAGCAAGGGGGGCTGCGAGGGAGGAGGCGCGCGCCGGGACGGCGCCGCGCCCGCGCAGCGGCGGCAGCGCAGGAGCACAGGAGTTGAGTTGTGCACACTTTCGGAAACTGGAACATATACATTGCCAGTGGCGGGCTGTTTTCCAATCCCAGGACTTCTGGAGGGTCGAGGACGACGCTGGGGTGGTGTGGTGTATACTTTTTCCCCGATGTTCCGAGGAAATACGAAACAAATATATCCCAGGGTCCCGTATACACCAGGATCCGCTCTCCAGTGCGAATTCCAATGCAGGGCCCGAAAAAGCGTCGGTGTATATAGAGTTCGATTCTCTACACTTGTCTCTCCGTCTCTCTTTTCCCCTCTCTCTCTCTCTCTCTCTCTTTCTGTCCCAGGGCATTCTTGAGCGCGTGCAGCTTTTCAGCGCTTGGTCCGGGTCCGGGGCTTTTAAGCCAGCCTGTTCGGATGTTTCTGTCCGCGGTGTGTGTGTGTGTGTGTCAGAAAGTTGAGCGGCGGGAGGCGGGGTGGAAGCATGGCGAGTTCGTGCCGTCCCCCCCGGCGCCACAGCAGCAGCAAGGGCGCGTGTGGGCGCGGGGCTCTCCTGCAGGGAGTTTAGCAAGGGAAGGGGGTGCAGGTCAGAGGCCAGCGGCACGTGTACACGCAGGCGGTTCGCTTCCGTTGTCTTTCGTTTGAACGCGGACGTTCGTGCGCGCAAGATTTCAGTTGGGCATGGCTCTCTACAGCGGGAACATTTAGAAATAATCCAAATATTGAATCGGGACATGTTTTGTTGTTTGTCAGGGAATGTGGAATATTTGTTAATTCTTACCAACTGCATGAGGACATGCCCGACCTAACGCACGACCGCCGAGGGCGTACACGTACACACATACACACACATACATATATATATATATATATATATATATATATATATATATATACATGTAGATATATGTATATTATGTCGTTGTTCGCTCCACTTTGGAGGAGGCACGCCGGGGCGGCGCCAGAAATAGGGCGGCACTGGAAGTGCCCCTGACCCGAGGTGCCCCATGGAGTTCCAAGGAGGCCCCCACGGCCTCCAGGGCACCCTGCACGAGGCCCAGAGGGGGCCCCAGCGGCTCCGACGTGGAGGGACAAAGCAGGGGTACCTTGGGCCAAGGGCACCTGTTTAGCAACTCCCGAGGCAGAGCAAGTCCTGTCTGTGGCCAGCCCGCCATACCCCCAGGCTGCTGCTCCTCCCTGCCGTCCGCCCCCGGCTCCTGAAGGCCCACGCCTCCCAGAACGGCTCGTTGCGCAGATGCCAGGCGGAGCTCCCCCCGCCCTCCGCTCCAGCGCGCGCGGCGCCGAGGACGACGCGAGCCGCGCGGTGGCGCTGCCGCCCCTGGGGCCGAGCGCCTCGCTGGCCGCCGGAGCGCAGGCGCTCCCCCCCGCGCTCGGGCACTGGGCGCTGCGTACGACGACGACGACGACGACGACGACGACGACGTTGACGACGACGTTGACGACGACGTTGACGACGACGTTGACGACGACGACGACGACGACGACGACGACGACGACGACGGCGGCGGCGGCGGCGGGGGCGATACGGCGGCGACCCCGCCGCCGGCGTTCAACATTGAACGTCGCTGGCGAGCGACCCAGAATCTCGGGCCGGACGAAAGGGGGGGATTGGGAAAGGGGGGGGTACGAAATTTGCTGCATGCAGCTGGTTTCGGCCCCACCACGGGGCCCAGTCCTCGATACATTGCCGCCTCCGGCGCCGGGAGGCGCCAGGAAAATCAGCTACGTGAGCTGATTCTCAAACCCCCCCTTTGCTATCCCCCCCTTTCGCCCGACCCGAGAATCGGTCGATGTTGGACGATCGGACGTTTCGGAAACGGCCGCTCGTTCAAAGGCTGAACGCTTGGCCGAGCGCCTCGCTGGCCGGCGGAGCGGAGGCGCCCCCTCCCCGCGCTGGGGCATTGGCGCTGCGTACGACGACGACGACGACGACGACGACGACGACGACGACGACGACGATGACAACGACGACGATCGAGGCCCTACCTCGGCTGCGCGGCCCCTTGCGGGCTTCTCAGGGGAAGAAGCTTCATATCCTGACCAGCGAACGACTCACACCGATACCTTCTAGGCGGGTTCGGAGAGAGGCGGACAGGTATGTGTGCGCGTTATCGGAGCATCTAGGAGTCTCCTTTTGAAGCGGGGACCCCCGTCCGCCAGCAAGCACTCATAGCCCAATCCGTCCCCCCTTTCTGGGTATGGTTGTGTGCTGTATGTATCTGTGGACTCCCAGATCCCAATGTACTGCAAGCGACTTCCTACTTCACGAGTCGAACGGTTTTCTCTCTTCCCTGCTCTTCAGGGTGCGGGCCGAGATCTAATATACTACCAAAAGATGTCTACCCGCTTCTTCTCACCGACGGGCCAACAGGAGTTCTTGGATGTTTGCTGGGCCCTGGGGGTACAGCGCCGACATCGCGCGAAGTTTCGAAAGTTTGCCTTTGTGCAGTTTTTGTTGTTTCCGCAGTGCTGGCCCTTCCTCCACTCGTGACTACTGCTCTCCTCCCCCCCTGGCGCGGTAATCGGACGTGTTCGTCAGTTCTCGGTGTTTGTCCGGCTCCGGGATGCGTTCTAGCAGTTGCGCCTCGCCGAGCGCGTTTTGCCAGGAGGGGCGGATCGTCCCGAACGGCCGCCGTACCCGAGTTATGGCCAGAAAGCCGTAGGTGGATATACATATACATCTATCTACCTGGCATCGCTCGGACGTGTGCATTTTTCCTTCGGCGAGGACCATCGAGGAGCATCCTTGATCATTTGGCGAAAAAGCCACGCACAAAACCGAAGAAAACACAGGAAGTGGACGTCCGAGCGATGGCCAGTATATGTGTGCATATTCTATATATATATAGTAGGCTCAGGAGGGGGGATACACCGACCGCCAATCGCCCACGCACCGCCGATAGTGGCCCGATAGCCCACCCGTGCGGACTCGCTGTCTGGGGCCTATCGGCGATCGGTCGGCGACGCGTCGCCGATTCCAGATCGACGTTTCTCCCCCTGAGCCGGTCCCGCCTTGCCTTGGACCCTCGGCATTGCCTCCTGGTGCTCAGCCCCGTCCCCCCTCGAGTTACAGTCGGGGCGCTGAGGAAGGAACCCTTTTCGTTGGGGAGGAGCTCGGGGTTCCTTAGTTGTTTTGCAGTTCGCCTTTGGTTTTGCTTAGGGCTTCGATGGGAATTTGAAGTTTAACTTATGGGAAAAAGGGGCCTCGTTCCTTATTTAGGGTTCCTTTGGTCAACGCCCCGACTGTAGCCCATCCTGACGATCGCACAACACACAGACATCCGATTGGCCATGGATCTGGGCCCGGGCGCGGGATGTCGGGCCGCGAGGGAGGCTCCCGTTCGAGCAGGTAATTACCCCCATCCGACTCGTGGGTCCCAAACCCGGATAGCAGGGCGCAGGCGCAGGAAACCTGTGTGGGAGACGCTTGCCAGGACGTTGGAAAGTATGCCTGGGCAGCTTGCTTCGAAGAGGCTTCGAGGGAGCTACGAAGGACCTGCGGAAAGGCTTGAGGCACGCGTATTGGGAACGAGTCGCGCCGCCTCCTGATAGGGAGCTCTGGAGAGGAGCTTGCGTAGCCCTGCCTGCCTGCCAGCTGCCGTAACCCTGCCGTACCTAACAACCCTCTTAGCTCTCCAAGGAGCCATCTGGGAATAACACGCATTCATCGCCCACTCCGGCCCCTCATGGGTGCATTCGAACCGAGGTATCTGATCGGGGACGGTTCGGGGAGGGTGCCCTGATGTTCTTCGTGTTCGTCGCATGCTCTTGTGCATCCTGGGAAGGGTACCCTTGGATGTTCTGTGTGTTTTGGCCGACGGAGGGTCTTATAGCCTCTGACATGTAGGTCCGACTGTTTGGGTTTATGTTGTTCGTTCGTCCTTCCCCTCGTGGCTACTGCTCTTTTCTCGGCCACGCGTAGAGGGGGTTGGGCAAGTCAGGTGCGCTCGCGTCATATATGACATCCTACCCCTCCCTCCCATGCCTTACCATGGCGTAGATCCCCTCTCTACTCGCACAGTCGGATGTTGAGCAGGGCAATGATCCCGAAAGGGTACGCGATGCATTATAGAGCACGGCGTGGCATGGCGTAGAAGAGCACCGCAAAGCGTAGTATGTCACAGCATGGCGTGGCGTGGCGTCGTGAAGAATTGCATCGCAAAGCTTTGCAACGCAAAGCATGGCATCGCACAGTGGCCCCGAACATAACATTGTATAGCATGGCGTTGAAGATCAAAGCGTGGCTTGGCATAGCATGACGTGGCACTTACGCACTGGATATGACAGCTGCAGCTGAAGGCGTGGCATCGCGCAGCGGAACGCAACCCAGAATTGCATTGCATGCCGTGGCATGGCACGGGAAATGACGCCAGCGCTGCGCAGGAACACGATTCGGAACGAGCAGAAGCGCGGAAATGAGGCCAGCGCCGCAGCGGGAGCACGATTCGGAACGAGCGGAAACACGGACATGAGGCCAGCGCTGCAGCGGGAACACGATTCGGAACGAGCGGGAACCCGAACATATGAAGCCCGCACCTCAGCGAAGCCCGAACCCTGCCCCACGTAACTCCCGTGGTGGGTTCGGTGTATTCCTCGAAGCGGTCCTTTTCCAGGCCCCCTGGTGGTGGGCGGGGGGGGCGGGGGGGATGCGGGAATTCGTCTTGGGCGAGGATGGCCTGCATGTCGAGGAGCCGAGCGTCCTCTTCCAGTCGCCCACAGTGCCGCGTGTGCGACGGAAGGTCTCTCCATTGTTCCTCTGGGCCCATGGTGGCCTGGGCTGTTCGCTCGTGGGCCCAGCATGGGCACCTCCACGCGGCGTGTTCCAAGGTCTCCGCTTCTCGGTTAGACCAGCGGCGCAGCGGGGGCGGTTTGGCCGAGATTCCCGCCCGCAGTTTCTTGTGTCGGGTGTGGTCACCATCACAGATGCAGTTGCACAGGGGGCCGCGTTGCCACGCAGTGCGTTCGTGTTTCCCTTCGGTTTGTGGGAACAAGGCGTTGGCGAAGTAGTCGAGACCTTGTTTGACCGCGGCGACCGTCCCCAGATCGTGAGTGGTGGTGTGGATACGTCGGAGGAGGGCCCGCCTTTGCGATGCTCCGAGCACGCGCGTGAGTATCTTATCGATGGGCAGGTGCACCCACGACAGATGTGCGCCACAGTCGCCACGCATCTTGCTGAAAGCTGGCCAGTTCCATTCCAGTTGGGCGATAGTTTGCCAGACTCTGCCTTTGGGGCCGCTTCCTTGGAAGGTTTGCGCGCGGTCACGGATCGCTTCGGCTTTGGCGTTGGGACCAGTGTCTCGCCGGGCCTGCCTCCGCGTGCCAAGGAGTGCCCCCCCTTTTCGTGGTGGCGTCAAGATCCAGGGCATGTCCTGGGGCGATGACGGCATGCGCACGCTATTGGGATGTCCATGATCGCGCATGCTCCTCCTGTATGGCGAGCTTGGCGGAAGAGGGAGGAAGGCGGGAGGAGAGATGGATGGGGGAGGGAGAGGGCGGAGGAAAGGGAGGCAGAGGAGGAGGTTGCAGAGAGGGACAGGGCGAGGAAGGAACCGCGAGGCAGGGGAAGAGAGAGAGCGGAGGAGGAGGAGGAGGAGGAGGAGGAGGAGGAGGAGGAGGAGTCCAGCGCCCAGGGTCGGTTTCCCGAAGGCCGCACGTGTATTGCACACGCCCAGCCAACGAACTACCGCCCGGAAAGCAGCAACAGCTGCGCAGGAAGGGCACAGGGAGTGACCACGTCGCTTGTGAAGACTCGCGGCCCAGCGGTTCCGACATGGTGCGTTGGGAGCCAAAGGCATCCCAGTCGGAACAATTGGCACGGCATACTGAGGAGCACAAGCTCCCCAGCCCTGGGAGGGCACAAGGCCCCTTGGGACTCACGTGGCACAAGCCGCCGCCTCCCGAGGAAATGCCGATCCGTGAGGGTCAGATCACAATGAAATGACCGCACAGGCGCCGCTACCCGCCTTCACCAGCAGGGCCAGGCTGAGAGGCCGTGCTACACCCAACGACGGGAGACCCGTCGATACAGGTTTCGCAACGAAACCGGCCGGTTGCACCCCGCCCAACCTGCGAAATAAGTGCCGTGTACAGTGTGCCCCGAGGGTGCTCGGCTTTGACACCATGAAACAGGTGCCAGGCCTCACCGGAGGGGCGGATGAGGAGGAGGAAGAGGAGGAGGAGGAGGAGGAGGAGGAGGAGGAGGAGGAGGAACCATTTGGAACTCGCCGGGACCATTAGAAAGAAGGAGGACGCAGAGGAGTTGGGGAAGGGACCAGTGCAAACCCAACACGCGTTAACGATGTTGCAACCGAACTTCCCTCCATGCTCCGTTTGAATCGGTCCTACGCGAGTTCATGTTTACGATATCCGTCTTAATCGGTTAATCCCCCCCTTGAAAACAACGTCGAATTATTATCAACCCTGAGACGTGCAGAACACAACTCCTGGGACTTCAACAAAGCAAGTCATATTGGCTGGTGCGTCCAGGCAAGCCTGAGTCGTGCAAGGACAGTACTGTTGGGAATTCAGCCGCGCGAGTCCTTAAATGCAAACGTTTTAGACGGGTGTGAGCGTGGCGTTCTGCTGAGAACACCCGTTGATTGTTTAAACAACCCTTCGTTCTAAGCAGCTTGTATTGCTTAGGGCGAGTGCGCTCGGCGCCAAGGCGATAGCCATCACTGTTGTTTACACCAGCCGCCCACTATCCTTGAAGCCGCTTCGATAATCAAGTTCCAATATCACAAATGGTGCGGCAATCTCGGGCGAATCGCCTGGCCGGCCCTTCCAACACGGCCTGATCGAGCGGCATGGGTGGGTAGATCATTCGGAGGAAAAAAAGGGGGTGGCAGAGGGAAGGGAGATGAGGAGGAGAAAGAGTAGGAGGAGTCGTTGGAGGCGAGGCACGAGGACGAGGAGGAGGGAAGACAGGAGGAGGTCTGAGGGGGAAGGAGGGAAAGGAGGGAAGGGAAGGGAGCGGGAAAGGGGAAACAGGGGGGGGAGGGAGGGAGGGAGGGAGGGGGGAGCAGGAACAGGCCGACGCAGGCGGAGGAGGACCAAGGAGAAGGAGGACGAAGAAGGAGGGAGGGGGGAGGAGGGCGTCCCCCCCCCCCTCTTCGGAGGGCCCGCGCGCCCCGTCCCCGCCCGCTGCCCCGCCGGCGGAGGCGCCGGCGAGCGCGACGGTGCTGTCGGCCGACCAGGCGCTGGCCGCCGAGGAGCAGGACCGCCCCCCCGGCCGCCCCGCGGCGGTCCGCGCCCCCCCCTCCCCCGCGGCCGCCCGGCCGTCCTGCGGGGAGGGGGGGGGCGCCCGTGCTCCTCGCCCTCCTCTGTCTCCCCTGTCTCGCTGTGCCTCTCTCTCTCTCTCTCTCTCTCTCTCCTCTTTTTTTTGTTGTTCCTCTCTCTCTCTTCGCCTCCTCCTTCTCGCTTCGCCTCTCTCTCTCTCTCTCTCGCTTTCTCCGTTCCTCCTCCGTTTCGCCTCCCTCCTCGGCCCCGAGGGCGTGGGATTGTGGAGCACCTCGGGGTCGAGGGCGCGCGCGCGAGGCTTTCACGCCGAGATCGCGCGTGCGCCTTTGAGTGATCTGCGTGCTCTGTGGCGTCCTCCTGTCCCTCCTCTTCCTCCTTCTCTCCTCCTCCTCCTTCTGTTTTTCTCCTCCTCCTCCTCGTCCTCGTCCTCTTCCTCTCCCTCCTCCTACTCCCCCTCCTACTCCCCCTCCTCCTCCGCTTACTCCTGCTTCTCCTCCTCCCCCTCCCCGGCTCCCTCACCCTCCTCCTTCTCTCCCCCCCCGCTGTTCCTTGTTATGACGCAGATATTACCGTTGTTTACCAGGGCTCAGCGAGGCCGACCAGGACTTAGCAACACTTTCTAAGGGCACACCACAGCTTGCCATAGCTGCGCAAAGCTTACCATGTCTGAGCAGGGCTCAGCCGTGCTTGTAGCAATGCTTAGCAAAGCGTCGCATGGCTTAACAGGATCTAACAGGGCTTAGCTAAGCTGAACTACATTTGCCAGGGCTGAGCGGACCGTGGCAAGGTCTATCCAGGCTTAGGGGTTTACCAGGGCGTACACGGCTTAGCATGGCTTCGCAGAGCTAAGCAGGGCTGAACAAAGCTCAGCAGGGTTTACTTAGCACGGTTTAGCAGTTTCGCTCACGGCAAGAGGAGGATCATCATCTCAAGGAGCAGTTACACAGCACCGGGCAACATGAATGTGTTTAGGCGTTGTTGCGGGCGATGAGCCAAGCATCGAGGGAGTCTCCGGGGGGGCCCAGACAGTGTGGTGACCACACCGCGTGGTTAGTCATAAGGAATTCGGGGTCACCGCGCGGCTTTGAGACACGGGTCGTTCTCCGAAGACGTCTCGGGCGACTGGGGCAATCACGATCCCAAATCCGTGCGGTGACGGACTGCGCGGTGAGATCTCTTGCGGTCCCGAGGTCACAACGCGGCCCGCAACCACACGGATTTGGACCCCCGTGTCCGCCGCCCACACAGTTGAGGCGAGGAGCGTCTCATTAGTAGTCCCTTGATTCCGGCCTCGCGATTTCTCCCACGAGGCTGCAAATGGTCGACACAGACGCTTCAGAGCAGAAGCTTTGAAGGGTCTTCCCCTCTTCACGGGTCTTCTCCCTCCTACAGTCAAGGGTCCCAAATAAGGACGGACCATTTTGGGTTCAGGGAGGCGTTGATTTCCAGGTCGCTCCTTAGATCTAGGTCGCGGAACTGAATCGCGGCCGAAGCTCGCCGTGGCCAGGAAATCCCCTTCGCTCGTCAATTCGCGCTCCTTCCGGCAGTGCCATGACTGGATCTCCCGAGGGGGGTCCTGCCTGATAGCCCGCCCCCTACCCCCTGGCTGTCCCTTCTCGCCTTCCCTCCGCTGGACCTCTCTCCCGTCCCCTCCCCCTCGCCGCCAGGAGGCCCTCCGCCTCGAGCACCTGGGCTCGAGCGCGTCCGCTGGAGCGGCGGCGGCTGGGGCAGCCGAGGCCCGTGGCAGTTCTGCAGTGCGCTTTGGCCTCCTCCGCCCCCCCCCCCTTTGTCAGGAGGAGAAGAGACACACAGACACAATTCATCGACGATTCCCAGGACAAAAATGGGGAATTTTGGGAAGTGGGGGGGAAGATGACAACCCAGAACATATGCGAAAATATGGGGATCCTGTTATTTGTGTATTTCTTTGTGATTCCCAGGGCCCCTTCACTTTGCTCCTGCGGCAACATCTTCGGCCGCCTTCCTCTTCCTACTCCACCGTCCGCCTCTTCCCTCTCGTCTCGGGCCAGACGCAAGGGGGGGATCGGGAAAGGGGGGGCTACGAAAACTGCTGCATGCAGCTGGTTTCGGCCCCACCGAGGGGCCCATTCCTCGATACATGGGCGCCTCCGGCGCCGGGAGGCGCCAGGAAAATCAGCTACGTGAGCTGATTCTCAAACCCCCCCTTTGCTTCCCCACCTTTCGCCCGGCCCGATACTCCCGATACTCCACCGTCCGCCTCTTCCATCTCACCCTCGTCCTCGCTCTTCCGTCCCGGTTATCTTCATCCCGTTATCTTCATCCTCATTCTCGTTATCTTCATCCCACGTTTTCGTTCTTCTTCCTGCTGATACGACAAGGAAGAACAAGCCATCATCAACGCATCGCCAGCCGCGTCGGTAAGTCGTGTCCTGGCGTTTCGTGTGAAGTCCCCATATAAAGGTACACCATACGGCTTACGGAATGCCCAGCCAGCCTCTCGGATGAATGATGGCGCGATATCAACAGGGGTTTCGTGTGAGCGCCGCGTTGATGCGTAACATAAGGTGCCAGCATCTACATGGATGGATGATCATATTTTGTTCATCATGTCTTTCTCGCCTGATACTTTGTCGGATGTCCAATGACCACGAAGCCTGGAATATCGCCTGATTATTTGTCGGATGTCCAATGACCATGAAGCCTGGGATCTCCAGTAGCTGCCCGGATTGATAGTGATAGCGGTTCTTGTTGTCAACGTTGTTCTCGTTGCAGATGCTTTCTGCGATTCCGATTACGGGGTTTGCATGTTTTGGCAGTTGGGCAGACCGAGGGCGGTATCGTTCTTCAGCGCTGTCCCATGGGAGTGCCTTACGATGATATCCAGAGGCGGACGCCACACCGCCGAACCCCTGGCTCTTCTTTGGCCATGTCCTCGAATGCGATTCGGTCGTTCGAACAGAGCCTGGCATCGCTCGGACGTGTGAATTGTTTCCCTCGGCGAGGACCCTGGAGGAGCATCCGGGATGCCTTGGCGAAAAAAAGCACGCACGAAATCTAAACATACACGAGGAATGGACGCCCGAGCGATGGCAAGAGAGAGAGAGCGAGAGCGCTAAAGCATTGGGTTCGCAAAGGGGGGGGCAGTGCAGCGCGTCTGTCGGCGCGCTGCCTCGCCTCTGGCAGCGCGTCTGGCGGCGCCTTCTCGTGCAGCGCGGGGCGGCTTGGCGTCGCTCGTAGGTGTTGGCGGCGAGCAGAGGGGGGTAGGGGGAGGCGGGAAGGCTTCTTAGGAGGAGGCTGCTTCTCAGAAGACGCCGGCCTTGCATCTACAGAGAAGGCCCGCACCTTGTAAGAAGCAGGGGTGCTTCTAAGAAGCCTTCCCCCATCCCCCTGTCCCCCTCTGCGCGCCGCCAAACGTGTGCACTTTTTTCTCGGCGGGGATTTTTCGGGAGCATCCTGGAGCACCCCGCGAAAAAAAGCCGCGCACGAAACCGAACAGAAAACGCAGGGGATGGCCGTCCAAGCGGCGGGGGGGACGAGGCTCGCGTCCGCGGGGCTGCAGAGCTGCGTGCTCGGCGCGCGGGCGGCAGGGAAGCCAGCGCGCGCGCGCGCCGGGCAGCGGCCGAGTGGCCAAGGTGGGGAGGGCAAGGGAAGGTAAAACGACGCGAAGATCGGGACAAAATCGGATCGGGATAACTCGAAATCTCTGAGAATCGGCGGGTTTGGAGGATGTATTGGGCGCCGCGGCCGCTCCAGAGCGTTCCGGAACGCTCTGCGAGCGCTCCGGAACGCTCTGGAGCGATTTATCCCGATCCTAGCCCTGTTTTAGAAGGGAGGCCCTGGGGCATCGGAGGGAGGAAGGCACAGGAGGGAACGCGGGCGACGCGAGGGGGCGGAGTGAGGAAGACCGAGGGGCGCGGGAGCGCTCGTAGCTGGAGGGCGACTGAAGGAATCAACCCTCGAGGGGGGGAGGGGGATGAAGACAGGGACGCGGAAGCGCTCACAGTTAGAGGGCGACTGAGAGAAGCAACCCTCGAGGCCCTTGCGGGCCTCTGGCCGGGAGGGCCTCTTGGAGACCTCTCGGCACGGCCAGGACCTGGGCCAGAGGCGTCGCGAGGGCCACCCCGGGCCTCCTCGGACGCTTCGGGGATTGCGCGCCTGCAGTGCGTAGATCATCGGGAGCGGAAAAGAGGGGGGTGATGACTAGGGGGGTGGATATCATGGCGCCGGCCATGATTTTTCCTCTGATTTCATAGCGCCTCTTCTTCTTTCATGACGTCCCAGGCCCCCCCGCTGGGCCGCGCACGTGCCGCCGGTCATGATTTGCACCCCCCCCCCTCTTGGACACCCCCCTCTTGGCCGCTCCCGAGATCAGGAGGGGGAAAACACGGACAGACATCAAACATTGTCGATTCTTTGGAAAACGTGAAGGGTTTGGGAAGATCCAGGCTCTGTGTCCATCTATTATGAGGGCCTTGCGGCGGGTGCCGCCGACCCAGAGGGACGACGACGACGACGACCACGACAACGACAACGACGACAAGCACAACGACGAGTTGATGACCCTGCCACAAGCTTGGGATGCTCATGGGAGCCCTGCGGAGGCCTCTTGGGGTCTCCTTGGGGCCTTCGGTTTTGTTTGTGCGGCTGCCTCTTGGGGCGTTGTCGTTTTCGGGCGCTTTTGGGCCGCCTAGCGCTTTCGGAGGCTGTTTGAATAGCCTGTCGGAAGCCGTCGGGGGGTCCATTTGAACGTCTGCGGGGCTCTCTTGGGGCCTTCTTGGGGGGTTCTTTGGCCGTCTAGGGCCTTTTTGCTGGCCTCTGGGGCCGTCAGGGGGGGATTATGAGGGCCCCTTGAGTCGTCGTGGACGCGGTTGAGACCGAGCAAGCGCGCGTTGTATGAGTGCAAGTTGCCCAAAAGAATCCGTATGATTCGAGGCCCTTCTTCCGAGTCCTTTGGGAACCCTTTGGGGGTGTCCAGGGGTTTTCGTGGGCTGCCTTCGGGCCATCATGGCGCGTCTGGCCGCCATTTGGGGCCACACGGAGGCCATGTTGGCCATGTGGGTCTGTTGGGGCCATGTCGAGGCCTTCTGAGACCGTCTGGGGACTGTTCTGCACGAGATGGATTCCCTGGCGGAATCGGAGAGACATCCACCCCTCTCCAAGAAGGCCAGATCGAGCTCCCGGTGGAGGGGTTTGGGGGGGGGAAGTGTTGCGCACGCCGAGGAATCCCTAAGGGGTCGGCGAATTTCTCACAAGTTTGAAGTTTCGAGCAATTGCACGGGCACAAGGTGGTGAGTTTCTGAGATCGCGTTATCAAAATTCAGCAGCAGCTGCACAGATGGTCTTCCTCTTTCCAAGGGCGGGGGTGGGGGAGGGCTAGATCGCCATTCTCGTGATCTTGTATGCCCCGAGGCTGGCAACGCGTCGTGGGCGACCCCAGACAAGTGCGAGGACGACCCGTTGTGGACAGGAGCCCCGCTAGGTGCTCTTGCGCTGCGCCCGACGCGGACTGGGCTGCGGTGCGCGACATTCAGACGAAGTGCTGGTCAGCTTTGGTCGCCTGCAGTGGCGTACGTTGATGTGTAATCTCGATGTGCACTTAATGCTGTGCATGTTACGTGATGCGATTGAAGCTGTGAGTGCAATATTTGCGGTGCCGCTAGTGCAACCGATGTGGTGCCACATATGTTGTGTTGCCTACCTTGTACAATCTGCGTGATGCAATCTATGGGTTGTCATCCACTCTGCTGAACTTGAAGTCGTCATCTCCACTGCTCGCGCAAACATCCCACCCACCCACCCGCAACTTGGTTTGCAATACCTCTTAAGACCGACTACGACGACACCGACGACAACGACTACGACGACACCGACGACGTCTTCGTCGACTTCGACGACGACAACGACGCCGACGACGACGACGATGAAGATGACGACGACGACGCCAACGAAGGCGACGACGAGGGAGGAGAAAGGACGACGACGGCGACAACGACGACAACGACGACAACGACGAGGGAGGAGGGAGGACGGCGACGACGCGAACGACGAAGAAGGAGGAAGGACGGCGACGCCGACGACGACAACGACGAGGGAGGAGGGATGACGACGACGACAACGACGACGACGACGACGCGACGAACTAGGAGGGACGACGACGAGACGCCGACGACGGACGACGACGACGACGATGGAGGAGGAGGAAGGACGACCACGGCGACAACGACGACGGAAACGACCACGACGCCAAAGAGGACGATGACGACGAACACGAGGAAAGACAGAGGACGACGTAGGCGACGACGACGACGACGACGCGGGAGGAGGGAGGACGGCGACGACGACGACGACGACGACGACGACGCAAGAGCGCGCGCGCACGCTTTTGTTGAAAATCCGTGTTGCGAAACCTTGGGTTTTTGTAAGTTTTTTGGACACGATTTTGAACTCCTTCCGAAACCGATGGGTTTTGAAGAATTTCGGCATACGCGCGACGACGCGCGCGTCTGCACTTCGTCCCATTTTTTGCACAGGGTTCTCGCGACGGCACACGCGCAAGGGCGTTCGACAGATTTCGTCATGCGCGCGCGCAAAGCCCGTTTGGTAGCATTTTGTGGAAATCTTGGAAAAACCGATGGTTAAGATTTCGCATGAGCTGGCGCGGAAGTTCTTTTAGCAAATCAGTGTTGCGAAACCCTTTGTGGTTGTGCGTTTTTTGGAAACTCGATTGCGCAATCTTTCCGGCACCGAAGGTTTTTGAAGGATTTCGGCATGCGCGCGCGACGACGCGCGCGTGTGCACTTCGTCCGTTGCAAGGGATTCGCGAAAAAGGTGTTACGTTAGGAAAAAATATGTCACCGCAGTGTTTTTTTCTACA
Organism: Prorocentrum cordatum; assembly: GCA_963575745.1. Taxonomy (NCBI): domain Eukaryota; class Dinophyceae; order Prorocentrales; family Prorocentraceae; genus Prorocentrum; species Prorocentrum cordatum. The sequence continues at coordinate 329,770 of CAUYUJ010014357.1, read as the reverse complement.
AGGGACCCTCAGGGGGGGGATACGGGCCCCCGGGGATAGTGTAAATTCATATTTCGGATGGACATGTGGTCAGAATCATATAAGATTTACATACCCGAAAGGGGGACCGATAACGCGGGGGGGGGGGGGGGAGATCCTATTCTGGTTTTTAGAAAGGAGAATACACGCAGTGGTGCAAGCTATGAGGTCCAAGATGAAGTGGTGCAAACCGTGTGCAAGCTTGTGGGGTGCAAGCTATGTGGCAGAAGTTTTGCAGTACAATTCCCATACGCACTTTTGCAGGAGTGGCTCCGAGTTTTTTCGGGGTGCACGAAGAGTCTACCAGGTACGTCTGCTCACGTGGCAGTACACATCGGGAAATCTATCGGCCCCCACCACCTTGGTCGAAAACCAGTGCGCAATCCCGGCGGCCCTGCACATAGCAGGCAATATGTCAGCACCCCCGCCGTCCCAGTCAAAAACCAATGCACAGTGATCGCGGGGTGCCCGCGCATGATCCAGAGTTTGCCTCGAAGTATATGTTGTATTATGTTTTTGGCGGGGATGCTGGCCCTGCGCGCAGCAGCAATACGCGGGCAGACCCCCGCCCCTACAAGAAAAATGCATTGCAAAGTGCTCGCGCCCCACCCCCGACCATGACCCAAGATTTTGCCCCAAAGTGGACGTCACATTGTTATTCCTGAGGCCTTACGGCCAGTGCCGCCGACCCTGGAGGCCTCTGCCTTCGACGGCAATGGGAGGGAGAGGGCGGGCCATGGGCCCTGGGAGGGTGGTATTCTGACCCGGGACCACCCCCAGGGGCCCCCCCCCCTGGAACCACCCCCCAGGACCCCCTCCCCCCTCCGCGGGGAACGAATCAAAGGGAAAGGTCTTCCTTTCGACTCACCCCCCGACCATGACCCAAGAGGTTTATTTTGCAGGGATGGTCTGGGGGGGGGCCTATGGGTCCTGGTTGGCTGCCCGTTGCCTGGGGGAGGGCTGTTTATTTACAGGGAACAGTGACCAACCCCTTCCCCGAAGAGGAAGAAGGGGGTTGGAAGAGGAAACGCCCTAACCGCTCACGCCCTAAAGGTCTGATGGGATTTGCATCCACAGCGTCATGGGAACTGTCGCAGCTGGCAGCGCCGCTAATCATGCCACCTCCTCATCATTGTTCCCCCCGTTCGTCCGTATCCATGTTGGTTCAAGAAGGGTGAATTACTCAGATAACTACTGGCAGTAGCCTGTACGAAAATCACAACGGTAGCGCACAACCCTTCCCTAATTGTGGTGAGTTGCGATGGGTTTTGGGAAAAATTTGCAGAAGCTCTTCGGAGGTATGGTGGGTGCAGATGATGGGCCGCCCGAGTCGACGACACGATGGGAGAGGGCCGTTTCGGCATTGCACGGTCTATCGCAGCAAGTTGCGAAAATTGACCCAGATGGCATCGATGTGTATTGTTTTCCTGGTGCCAGTGGAGGTGTTGACAGATACAGAAACATAACAGACACGGATTCGGTGCATGGCATGGTGTCTGCTCATGACCCTGCGGGGCCTTGTAGGATGGCCGAGGCATTGAACATGGCCTTCAAGAGCGCCGCGGCGCGAAGCGACAGTAAGCCAGTCTCCATGCTCGTGATCACAGCCGGTCAGCCCGACGATGAGGAGGAGGTAATCAGCAGTATTAAGCAGGCGGTGGCAGAGCAGCACGGGTATTTGACTATAACTTTCGTGCACGTGGGAGACGATCCCGACGCGGAGGCCTTCCTGAAGCACCTCGACGAAAACCTCACGGGCACCTCGGCCAGTGGCGCAGAGATTGACATCGTGGACACCGTCAAGGACGAGGACCTGAGAACGGCCATGGCCGAGATGCGCGATCCAGAGTTCAAGGCTGGCATGGCAATCGGAGCTCTTCTGGGCGTGCTCGCGGGCGCTGCTGCAGGCGCCGGCGGCGCGTACATGCTCGCCAAGAGGAACGCCGAAAAGCGGACCGTGGGTTGGAACGGCAGGTGGGAGGTTCTCAGCCAGTTTTCGGTGGCGAATCATGGGAGTTTCGAATACCCTCGTGATTCCGTCTTTGGAGTGCACTAGCGTCGACTAACGTAATCGATGAGAAAGCGCCGATTTCGCGTCGATGTGTATCGATTAGTGCCGGTTCAATGTCGATCAGCGTCGATTCGAAAGAGCCAACAAGATTGTATGGGAGACCTCATGAGTCGCCACCGAAGCCAGCCCGGCGACACGCCCACGGGTGTGATTCTCGACGTGACGGACGATCTCGCCGGCGGTTTGCAGATTGATGGCTACCCTGAGGATTTTGCTCTTGGCCCCAGGTCGAGCACGGGCAGGTATGTCGATTCGGAGCAGGGCTACGCCATCAGCCGCGAGGTGGCGGACGGGAGCAGGTCGATTGGAGAAGGATGCATCAACGGTTGTGGTCGCCGGCCTTTCAGCAAGTTCCCCACATGTTGCACGCATTGCAAGGGTCCATCTGGTCCTCACGCCCGTGACTGCTCCGCGAAGGCCAAGCCAAAGGGACTGGGCGAGTCTATCAGCGGCAACGTCGTCGACGAGCACCTCATCGAGTGGAGTGACAACACCTCCTGGCGCGAGGTGCCTCCTGAGGGGGCAAGCTGGGGAGTGATCGCGGGCGCAGGCGCCGTGGGCGCGATTGCGGGAGGGGTGGGAGGTGGTGCTGTTGGAGCCCTTATCCACAAGAAGTTCTTCAACAGCGCAGCTTCGAAGACTCCCGGGGACTACGTGATCATTGTGGACCGCTCTGCAAAGATGGCCCTGGTGGACAGTGGTCCCGGCCATTCGTGAGAATTCGTCATCGCGTTTGAAGCAATATTTGGCATGGTCACTTCAGGAGGTTTGTTGGCCCGTCGGCCATCCATTTGGTTGTATTGATTTCTCTAGTGACGTGGTATATTGCACACGGTGGCCAACAGTAGACACCACGCATAGCAAGCGCAGGACAAAACATTTCAATCAATCACATATTATCAATATCAAGTTGCTTGCGGCAATCTCCGCCACCGTGCCAGTGCAGCAGCGCAGCAGAAATGATGTTTATTTCAAGTTCCAGCCAAGATCTGATAGGGCGCTGAATTGGAGCAGGACTTGAGCACCTCCTGCTTGTCCACAGCCTCGTGTTTCTATTTTTTCCATGTTGGAGGCTTCTCTGGGGGCTCTTCAAAGCCTCTGGAGTCTCTTGGGCGCCTCTGAGGGCCATCTTCGGAGCCCTTGGGGGTAAGTATGTTTGGGGTTTCTGGGTGCCGTTTGGAAGCCGCTTGGAAGCCTCTTCGGGGCTTCTGAGGGCCTCTCGGAGACGTCTTGGCAGCTTCTGGTGGCCTCCTGGGGCACGGTGGGGGGCATGTTGGGCATCTCGGGCAGAATCTTGGAAGGAAAGGTTTCCACACCCAGTTCGAGCACCCCGCCTTAGTCCCCTTCTGTGGGTTTTCCAGTAGGTCTCTTGGGTCATCTTCAGGGCCCTTGTTGGCCTTTTTGAAGCCCGCCTGGGCAATCTTGGAGTCGTCGTGGGTCGTCTTGGACCCCTCCTCGGCGCACATGGCCCATGTGCATCACGCGGCCAGAGTATTTGGCACAAGCTGTCACCGATGATGGCGACACAAGAGAACCGCCGCTTGCTGCACAAATTGCTTGGGACGTCCGCGCGTCGCAGGACTCCCAGGACAGTAACGCAAGGGCGAGACGTGATGCCACGGGGTCGAAGAGCAGGGGGGCGGGAACGGGGGAGAGGAGGACGGACGGGGAGCCGAACAGTCAAACGCAGGAGCAGCAGAAGAAGCATTGAGGAGGCGGAGGAGAACGACGACAGTAGGTGTCATCCCCTCCCATTGGTGGAACGACGGAGGCGGGATGACATAGTTTCTGGTAAGGGACGATGGCGAATGTTCTAGGGGGTCGTTGATGGGCGGCGGCGCCGACGCCAGCTCGTTTAGGCGTCCAGGGTGGTCAGTTGTTCATAAATTGTGCTGGGAAGCTTCGCAGCTTCCAGGCGACGGCGAGGTCGCAACTGAGTCCCCGCAGGGCGTCGCTGCTCCTAGGGCCTCCCAGCAGCCCTCGAACGTGGCGAGCGTCTCCCAGATTGCAGCTGCCTGGTGATGGTGAAATGTAGCCTGAATCCCAGTAGGGCGTCATTGCGAAGGGCACATTCGAGGGCGCGAAGGTATTTGCGCTTCGCGGTTCGGCTACGATTCCGCATCCTCCTCTTCTTTGGGGGGCGGCGCGAGAGCGCGAAGTTATTCGCGCAGCGCGAATCGCGCAGTTAGGCGCGATTGCTTTGCGCTGGGCCACCAGCGTACTTCGAAAGTGGCGACCGTCCCGCAGCTCGGAGCCACCCAGGGGTGGTCCAGGGGGTGGTGAGGTCAACTGCGTCACTGCGCTAGGGTATAACACCCCGTAGGGCGTCACTGCGCGGGACCCCCCAGCAGCGCTCCAAAGCGGCGGCTCTTCGCATGTTGCAGCCCCCCAGAGACGGCGAATTTCAATATGAATCCGCGTAGGGCGTCAATGCGTTGTCCCCTCCCCCCAGCAGCCCTCGAAAGCGGCGACCTCTTCACAGCCCCCAGGGGCGGCAAATTCGAATTGGCATCCGTGGGGCGTCGCAGACAGCGTTCGACAGTGGCGGCCGTCTCGCAGTTCGCAGCCGCCCTGGGGATGGCGAGGTCGAACCATATTCCCCGTTGTGGCGTCACTGCTTGTAGGCCCCCCAGCAGCCTCCGAAAACGGCGGCGGCTCGCAGTTTGAAGCCTCCCAGGGACGGTGAACTTTACCATGAACCCTAGTCGGGCGTCATTGCGTTGGGCCCCCCAGCAGCCGTCGAAAGTGGCGACCGTTTCGCGGTACGCTCCCACGGACGGCGAGGTCTAGCTTGCATGCCCGCAGGGTGTCTTTGTGTTGCACCCAACACACACAGACACACACACACACACACACACACACACACACACACGCACGCGCACAAACACAGGCGCACAGACACACACACACACACCTTTACACACACACACACGCGCGCGCTCGCACACGCGCACGCGCACGCACACGCACACGCACACGCACACGCACACGCACACGCACACGCACACGCACACGCACACGCACACGCACACGCACACGCACACGCACACGCACACGCACACGCACACGCACACGCACACGCACACGCACACGCACACGCACACGCACACGCACACGCACACACACACACACACACACACACACACACACACGCACGCACGCACACGCACACGCACACACGCACACACACACACGCACACACACACACACACACACACACACACACACACACACACACACACACACACACACACACACACACACACACACACACACACACACACACACACACACGCACGCACGCACGCACGCACGCACGCACGCACACGCACATTCGGCAGCCCTCGAAAGTCGCCGAAGCCCTTTATGATATGGTGGGGCAAGAGGCAGGTAGGAGGTCACAGCCACGAGGCAGGAGGAGGAGGAGGGAAGCGGGAGGACGAGGACGAGCAGGACAGAGACGAGGAAACGGAGACGCGACCACCACAGTTCTTCAAAACGAACGAGATATTTGATGTTGTGCCTCTTCAGGACATCTTCGGCGACCTCTCGGGGCCCGCTTTGGGCATTTTATTGCGAAGGCCTTACGGCCAGTGCCGCCGACCTTGAATGACGACGACGACGACCGCTCTCGGGGCCCTCTTGGGGGTAGTTAGAGGGCCTCTTGGGAAGCTCTTGGGAGCTGCTTGGGAGCCTCGTGGGGGCCTCTTGGGGGGCTTCTGAGGGGCCTCTGGGGGCTTCCTTAGAGCTTCTCAGGCCGAGGGATCGAAATGTCCGTTCGGGTCCCCCGTCTGGGCTCCCTCTTGGAGCCGTTTTGTGAGCCTCCTCGGCTGTCTTAGAGGCCTCTTGTGCGGTCTTGGGGCCCTCTTGGGTCGGTGTGGAGCTCTCTTGGAGGCCTCTTGAGCCATCTTGGGGCGGTCTTGGATGCCTCTTGGCCTGTCTTGGAGCGACGGGAAGCTGGCAAGGCGAGAATGCTGAAATCTTTCAAAGGCTTACGGATCATCTACGTTTCTACGTTTCTTGCCCCTTGGGGCCGTCTTGGAAGTCCTTTTGAGCCGTTTGGAGGTTCCTTTGGCGACTTGGAAGGATACTTTAGCGGTTCGGGGCCCTCGAAGACCGTCTTGGGGACATCTTGGGGCACGTTTGCAGCGTTTTGGAGCATTTCTGCGCCCCCCAACCGCCCGTGGGGGGAGTTGTATCTGCCCCTGGACCCCGCTGGGACCCCCCCCCCAGGACCACCCCCGGGACCACCCCCAGGACCCCACCACCCGGATTCCCCCCCCCCACGGGCGGGGAAGGGATCGAAGGGAAGAGGCTTTCGGTCGACTCAACTACAACGTTGCTCCATTTCGCTGTGGCTGGCGCGCTCGAGTCAAACGGAACAACCTCTTCCACACGCCGACAGGATCGGCGCATTTATGGGCCTCGTGGACCGTGTTGAGGCCATACTGGGCCATCCTGCGACCCGCTTTGTAGCATCAGAAGGCCTGCTTGGGCAGTTCTGGGACCGTTGGGAGGCCGGCGGATTAGTATTGTGGTGGTTGTGTTGGGGTACAGTAAGAGTACCGAATCTGCGAGGTGCGGCAAGCGGGAGCACGGCTTTTCAGAGCTGAGCCGTCGCGGGGGCGCATTCTAGAACAAGGAGTTCACGTCAAGTCGGATTCCAAGGCGAACGTGCCGACGTGTCGAGCGCGGCCTGGCCCTCCCTTGACCTTGTTTGGACGCGGCTGAGGGATGGCTGGGGCCAGGCTGTTCTCCGGGGTCCTTCGACCGCCTGCGGAATCAGGGGCATTTGTGGGCATGTGCGAGGGGGCGGAGGTGCCCGCGCCGCCTCGCGCAAAGGTGCACAGGCGGGTGGTCATCACAACGCGGGCATGCGCGGGCACGCGCGGCAAGAAACAACATGAGAAGTAGAAGCGGTCTTCAAATGAATATATGAAAATGAGCTCTGTGCACGCGTATCAGGAAATTGCAGTGATACTTCAGCCCGAAACCAGGGTGTCCCACGTCTGCTGCTATCTGCCACGGTCGTTTGATATTGTAGTGACCTCTTGCCAGTGCCGCTTATTCGGGTCGTTCCCGACAGTGCTCGGGTTCGTTTGGAGGCTTATGGGGCCGTCTTGGGCCCTCTTGGCGCTGTCGTAGGAGGAGGCCTCTTGAGGGAGCATGTGTGCCTCGTTGCGGCTTCTTGGACGCCTTTTTGGCTGTCTTCAGGCGTACCTGGCACGCGGGACGCTGTTGGGCGTCTCGCTGCTCCGTCTGGGAGACCTCTGGGGGCGCTTGACCGTCTCGGAGGCCATCTTAGCCGTGTTGGAGGCCTATGAAGCCGTCTTGGGTTAGGAGCCTTTTGGGCCGTCGTTGAGCCATCAGCGAGGCCTTTTGGGCGATCTTGGGGGCCTCTGGGGCCGTTTTGGGCAGTCGGAAGGCGGAGAAGAATGAAGCGCCCATTTCCATCAAACGCATTTACTGGCTTGATTTAGGGCGGATTTAGGTTGAGTCGGTTGAGTGTTTTTGTGTTTTGATGCCGACGACGATTGTAATGCTGGTGGTTATCAAATCGTAGTGCTGATGGTGTTGGCGATGGTGATGGTGATGATGGTGGTGCTCATCACATCCAGAATCACCATCATCACCATCACCATCATCACCATCACAACCGCCCTCACCATACCATGATCACCATCCCCATCCTCATCATCATCACCATCATCATCATCATCATCACCATCCATACCATCAGCATGTTCCAGTATGTTAGAGCTCCGTGGGAGCTCTAACATGGCTTGTTAGAGCTCCCACGGAGATCTAACATGGTGGGAACTCTAACATGCTATGTTAGAGCTCCCAGGGAACTCTAACATAGCAAGTTAGAGTGTGTTAGAGCTCCCTGGGAGCTCTAACATGGTATGTTAGAGCTCCGTGGGAGCTCTAACATGGCATGTTAGAGCTGTATGTTAGAGCTCCAATGGAGCTCTAACTAGCTAACATCGTATGTTAGAGCTCCGTGGGAGCTCTAACATGCTATGTTAGAGCTCCATGGGGGCTCTAACATAGCAAGTTAGAGTATGTTAGAGCTCCCTGGGAGCTCTAACATACCATGTTATGTTGTGACTCCGTGAGTGCGCTTACCATACTGGAACATGCTATGTTAGAGCTCTGTTGGAGCTCTAACATGCCATGTTAGAGCTCCCACGGAGCTCTGACATACCATGTTAGAGCTCCCAGGGAGCTCCCACATACTCGGACATGCGATGTTAGAGCTCCGTTGGAGCTCTAACATACCATGTTAGAGCTCCCAGGGAGCTCCCGCTGAGCTCTAACATGCTATGTTAAAGCTCCTTGGAGCTCGGTAGTTTAGAGCCTCCACGGAGCTCTAACATGGGAGCTTTAGTTTAGCATGTTAGAGCTCCCAGGGAGCTCTAACATACTCGAACATGCTATGTGAGAGCTCCGTTGGAGCTCTAACAAGCAATGTTAGAGCTCCCACGGACTTCTAACATACCATGTTAGAGCTCCCAGGGAGCTCTAACGTACTTGAACATGTTATGTTAGAGCTCCGTTGGAGCTCTAACTTGCCATGTTAGAGCTCCCACGGAGCTCTAGCATACCATGTTAGAGTTCCCAGGGAGCTCTAACATACTCGAACATGCTGTGTTAGAGCTCCGTTGGAGCTCTAACAAGCCATGTTAGAGCTCCCACGGAGCTCTAACATACCATGTTAGAGCTCCCAGAGAGCTCTAACATACCAATGGTTAGGAGCTCCCAGGGAAGCTCTAACATACTGGAACATGCTATGTTAGAGCTCCGTTGGAGCTCTAACATACCATGTTAGAGCCCCCACGGAGCTCTAACATACCATGTTAGAGCTCCCAGGGAGCTCCCACGGAGCTCTAACATGATCTGTTAAAGCTACGTTGGAGCTCGGTATGTTAGAGCTCCCAGGGAGCTCCAACATGGGAGCGCTAACCTAGCATGTTAGAGCTCCCAGGGAGCTCTAACATACTCGACCATGCTATGTTAGAGCTCCGTTGGAGCTCTAACATGCTATGTTAGAGTTCCGTTGGAGCTCTAACATACCATGTTACAGCTCCCAGGGAGCTCTAACATACTCGAACATGCTATGTTAGAGCTCCGTTGGAGCTGTAACAAGCCATGTTAGAGCTCCCACGGAGCTCTAACATACCATGTTAGAGCTCCCAGGGAACTCTAGCATACTCGGACATGCTATGTTAGAGCTCCGTTGGAGCTCTAACAAGCCATGTTAGAGCTCCCACGGAGCTCTAACATACCATCTTAGAGCTCCCAGGGAGCTCCCACTGAGCTCTAACATGCTATGTTAAAGCCCCGTTGGAGCTCGGTACACTCCCTAACGGTCACATGGCGTTTGCGAAAGAGCCGTGCAGCGTGTGCTATCTGCCTTGCCCGCGTGTTTGGGCGAAACGCCATGTTCGCAGTGCTACCTGTCTGGCCCGCTTCCAACTTGTCTTAGAATGTGTGCCCCCCCTCGGGGCGTGTGCTATCTGCCTGGTGCGCCCGTGGGAAAGGGGAGCCTGCCCACCCCGCTCTCCCCTACCTCATCTGGCCACGCCCCCTGGCCTCGCTGCCCCCCCCGGCCACCCCCGGGGCAGTGTGCTATCTGCCTGGGTGCGCCGTGGGTAGGGAGGCAGGGAGGGCTTCTTAGGAGGGAGGAGGGGTGGAGGAGGATGAGGAGGGTGATGTGTCGGGGAGACGAGAGCAGCATTGAGGAACGTACGAGGATACTTTTTTTCGAGCGGCGGCGCCGCGGCTGCGAGGATGTCTCGAGCGGCGGCGCCGCGATTGTGAGGATGTCTCGAGCGGCGGCGCCGCGGTCGTGAGGATGTCTCGAGCGGCGGCGCCGCGGTTGCGTGGATGCCCCGAGCGGCGGCGCCGCGTTTGCGAGGATGCCCCGAGCGGCGGCGCCATCCTGCCCCCCCGCCTTCCCCCCCCAGGGCAGTGTGCTATCTGCCTGGTGCGCGCCCCTGGGGAGGCCGCGGCGCCGTGGTCGTGGGGATGTCTCGAGCGGCGGCGCCGCGGTTGCGAGGATGTGTCGAATGGCGGCGCCGCGGTTGTGGGCGCCTCTCCTGGGCCCAAGGGGGCCCAGGAGGGCCCGGGCGTGTGCTATCTGTCTGGCCCGCTCCTTTCCTCCTCCTCCTCCTCCTCCTCCTCCTCCTCCACCTCCTCCTCTTCCTCCTCCTCTTTCTCCTCTCTCTCCCCCTCCTCCTCCTCCTCCTCATCGCCTTCATCCACGCCGGTTGTGAGGATGTCCCGAGCGGCGGCGCCGCGGTTGCGAGGATGCCCCGAGTGGCGGCGCCGCGGTTGCGAGGATGTCCCGAGCGGCGGCTCCGCGATTGCGAAGATGTTTCGAGCGGCGGCGCCGCGGTTGCGAGGATGCATCGAGCGGCGGCGCCGCGGCTGCGAGGATGTCTCGAGCGGCGGCGCCGCGATTGTGAGGATGTCTCGAGCGGCGGCGCCGCGGTTGCGAGGATGTCTCGAGCGGCGGCGCCATGCCTTCCCCCCGCCTTGCCTCTTCTTGAGCGCGTGCCATCTGAAGTTTCCTCTCTGTGCTGTCCCTCTGGACTGTCCTCGGGTGAGGACACGCGCTCTATCTGATATGCACAGGTTCGGGGGTCTGGGGGTCATGCGGTGCCATGTGTTCTGGCTGCTTCTGCGCTCCATCTGATCGTTGGGGGAGTATATTTTAGAGCTCCCAGGGAGCTCTAACATGGGAGCTCTAATGTAGCATGTTAGAGCTCCTAGGGAGCTCTAACATACTCGAACATGCTATGTTAGAGCTCCGTTGGAGCTCTAACAAGCCATGTTAGAGCTCCCACGGAGCTCTAACATGCCATGTTAGAGCTCCCAGGGCGCTCTATAATACTGGAACATGCTTGTTAGAGAGCTCGTTGGAGCTTTCTATTTTATCATGCCATTGTTTTTAGAGCTCCAGTAGAGTTGGGCTTCTAACATAGATGTTAGAGCTCCCAGGGAGCTTCGAACATACTCGGAACATGCTATGTTAGAGCTCCGTTGGAGCTCTAACAAGCCATGTTAGAGCTCCCGCGGAGCCCTAACATACCACGTTAGAGCTCCCAGGGAGCTCTAACATACTGGAACATGCTATGTTAGAGCTCCGTTGGAGCTCTAACATACCATGTTAGAGCTCCCACGGGGCTCTAACATACCATGTTCGAACTCCCAGGGAGCTCCCACGGAGCCCTAACATGATATGTTAAAGCTCCGTTGGAGCTCGGTGTGTTAGAGCTCCCAGGGAGCTCTAACGTGAGCTCTAACGTAGCATGTGAGAGCTCCCAGGGAGCTCCCACGGAGCTCTAACATGATATGTTAAAGCTCCGTTGGAGCTCTAACAAGCCATGCTAGAGCTCCCATGGAGCTCTAACATACCATGTTAGAGCTCCCAGGGAGCCCTAGCATACTGGAACATGCTATGTTAGAGCTCCCAGGTAGCCTAAATACTGGAAACATGCTTTGTTTAGAGCTCCGTTGGAGCTCTAACAAGCCATGTTAAGAGCTCCCACGGAGCTGCTAACATACGATGTTTGAGCTCCCGGAGCTCTAAACATAATATAACATGCTATGTCAGAGCTCCATTGGAGCTCTAACATAGCATGTTAGAGCTCCCTGGGAGCTCCAACATGGTATCACGTGCCATGTTAGAGCTCCCAGGGAGCTCTAACATGGCATGTTAGAGCTCCCTGTGATCTCGAACAAGCTATTTTAGATCTCCCTGGGAGCTCTAACATAGGATGTTAGAGCTCCCGTGGAGCTCTAATATGCTATGTTAGAGCTCCCGTGGAAGTCTACCATGGCATGTTAGATCTCCCATGGAGCTCTAACATGCTATGTTAGAGCTCCCACGGAGCTGTAACATACGATGTTAGAGTCCCACAGGAAGCTCTAACATACTCTAACATGTTATGGTAGAGCTCCCACGGAGCTCTAACATACCATGTTAGAGCTCCCAGGGAGCTCTAACATCATATAACATGCTATGTTAGAGCTCCATTGGAGCTCTAACATACGATGTTAGAGCTCCCAGGGAGCTCAACCATACGATGTTAGAGCTCCCAGGAGCTCTAACATACTCTGACTTGCTATGTTAGAGCCCATGGAAGCTCTAACAAAGCATATTAGAGCTCTCACGGAGATCTAACATACGATGTTAGAGCTCCCAGGGAGCTCTAACATAATATAACATGCTACGTTGGAGCTCCATTGGAGCTCTAACATGCGATGTTAGAGCTCCAAGGAGCTCTAACATGCCATGCAAGTGCTCCCACGGAGCTCTAACATGCCATGTTAGAGCTCCCAAGAAGCTCTAACATACTCTAACTTGCTATGTTAGAGCTCCCTGGGAGCTCTAACCCGCCGCCGCCGCCGCCGCCGCCCCTTAACCGTTTCACAATCGATTGCGCGCCGGTTAAGACCCCCCCTCTCGCCAGGGGGGGGCCCAACCGTGTCGCAATCGATTGCGCAACGGTTGAGGCCCCCCCCTGTCGAGAGGGGGGGGGCCTAAACCGTTTTCACCATCGATTCGGCAACGGTAAGGCCCCCCCCTCTCTCGCCAAGGGGCGGGCTTAACCGGGTCACAATCGATTGCGCAACGGTGAGACCCCCCCCCCTCTCGCGAGGGGGGGGGGCTTAACCGCGTGCACAATCGATTGCGCAACCGTTTAAGGCCCCCCCCTGGCGAGAGGGGGGGGGCACTCAACCGTTTCGGCAATCGATTTTTTTTTGCGGCAAACGGGTTTGGCGACCCCACCTCTCGACAGGGGGGGGGCTTAACCGTGTCGCAATCGATTGCGCACGGTTTGAGCCCCCCCCCTGGCGAGAGCGGGGGGGGCTTAAACGTTTCACAATCGGATTGCGCAGCATGGTAAGGGGGGGGGCCCCCCCCCCCTCTCGCCAGGGGGTCTTAACCGTTGATCGTTTGCGCGATCGATTGTGAAACCGGTTAAGGCCCCCCCCCCCCCCTCTCGCCAGGGGGGGGGCTAACCGTGTCGCAATCGAATGCTTGCCCCCGACACGGTTAAGGCCCCCCCCTATAGGCGGTTTGGAGGGGCCTTAACCGTTTCACAATCGACCTGGCAACGTTAAGGCCACCCTCTCTCGCCAGGGGGGGGCTTAACCGTGGTCGATGGCGCAACGGTTAAGGCCCCCCCCCCCGCGAGAGGAGGGGCCTTAAACCGTTGCGCAATCGATTGCGAAACGGTTAAGGCCCCCTCCTCTCGCCGGGGGGGGGCCTTAACCGCGTCGCAATCGATTGTGACACGGTTGAGCCCCCCCCCTGGCGAGAGGAGGGGTCGATTGCGCAACGGTTAAGGCCCCCTCCCCAGGGGGCCGGAAGAGCTTAAAAGTTAGCTCCAGAACTAAAAAATAAGCGCCGCGATTATTTTTGACTCCAGGAGGGGGCGGAGCTTATTTTTGACTCCAGGCGTTAATTGTGCGGGGCGTACAATGACGGCGCTATGACACACTGCGCGGCCTCATTGCAAGCCTTCATGAGATAGTTCTTTTACGGCGCTCTACCACCATAACTAGTGCCCGCGTGGCAACGCCCGCACGCGCCCACCCCAGCATATTTTGGCTGACCCCTCGCACGTTCCGTGGCCTCCTAGGGAGCCCAATCAAATTTGGTCGGTCTCAGTCACAGAGTGCGATGGGACGCTGCATATAGCTGTGTGCGTGCACGTTCGCGCGCGTGTTCGCGTGCGTGTGCGTGTATGCGTACGTTTGCGTACGCGTGTGCGTGTGCGTGTGGGTGTATGTATGTATGTATGTATGTATGTAGATATGTATGTATGTGTGTGTGCGCATTCGTGGGTGTGCGTGCGCGCGCATGCGCGTGTGTCTGTCTGTGTCTGCGTGTGCGTGTGCGTGTGCGTGTGCGTGTGCGTGTGTGTGTGTGTGTTCGCGTGTGCGTGTGTGTGTGTGTGTGTTCGCGTGCGTGTGTGCGCGCGCCTGTGTGTACATGTGCATGTCCGTGTGTGAGTGTGTGTATGTGTATGTTCGCGTGTGCGTGCGTGAGTGCGTGCGTGTGTGCGCGCCTGGATGTGCAGGTGCAAGTGCATGTGCGCACGTGCGTGTGTGTGTGTGGGTTGTGTATGTGTTTGTGTGTGTGTGTGTCTGTGTATGTGTGTCTTTGTGTGTGTGGAGGTGCATGTGCGTGCGTGCGTGTGTGTATGTGTGCGTGTGTGTGTGTGTGTTCGTGTGCGCGTGTGTGCGCGTGTGTGCGTGTGGTCGTGGCCCATGTGCGTGCATTCGTTTGCCCGTCTTGTTTTGCGTGCGTTGATGTGTTAGGGCGTGTATATGTAAGGGTGTGTGTGTGTGTCTCCGTCAGTATGTTTGTTTGCTTGTGTGTTGACGGTCATATATCTGTCTCTTTTTTTGTTATGTTTTTTGTTTCTCTCTCTCTCTCTCTCTCTCTCTTTGTCGCTCCCGTCGTTGCAGGCTCCCGAGTGGAACTCTCTTTGACGTGCCGACGCCCCCTGTCGGGCGGGAGGAACTCCCCGTCATGCCGGCTACGTGGATACGCGAACAGGAGGAGGAGGGAAAACGGTGGGAGGAGAGGGCGGCCCACGAGGAGGGCCCGAAGATGCCAAAATTTAGGTTTTTGAGAGATGTTGGAATTTGCTTCTTCTCGGCATTCCGACGGCTCAAGACGGCCCAAGAGGCCCCCAAGATCGCCCCAGAGGCCCCCAAGAGGGCCCCATGACGGCCCAAGTGGCCTCCAAGACGGCCCCAAGAGGGCCTCCAAGACGGTCCAAGAGGACTCCAACACGCCCAAGATGGCCTCCAAGACGCCCAAGATGGCCTCCAAGACGGCCCCGAAGCGCCCAAAGAGAACCCCAAGTCGGCCCAGAAAGGCCCACAATACAGCTCCCGACAGCGTCAGACGTGCCAGGAGCCCACCAAGATGGCCGAAATTGGCTCGAAATATACCACACTAGGAGCGCCTCATATCTCACGGGTTCGGCTCCGAGTTTGGCTTTCGAGGTACCGATACCGCTACTCTTCCAGGAGAGCCATGCATCGTCGCCACGGCTGGATGCTCATCCTAGTTCTGGTCAGAACGCATCCTTGGAGAGGTCCGTAATGTAGCGGTATCGGTACCTTTTTGTCTCCCCACGCCTTGCTGCCCAGCCTAGAGGGGGTCCTCATATGGGAGCTCTAACATAGCAAGAGCTAGAGCTCCCAGGGAGCTCTAACATAGCAAGTTCCAGTATGTTAGAGCTCTCCCTGGGAGCTCTCACATGGTATGTTAGAGCTCCGTGGGAGCTCTAGCATGGCATGTTAGAGCCCCCTGGGAGCTCTAACATCGTATGTTAGAGCTCCAATGGAGCTCTAACATAGCTAACATCGTATGTTAGAGCTCCGTGGGAGCTCTAACATGCTATATTAGAGCTCCCAGGGGGCTCTAACATAGCAAGTTAGAGTATGTTAGAGCTCCCTTTGAGCTCTAACATGCTATGTTAGAGCTCCAGGGAGCTCTAACATACTGGAACATGCTATTCTTAGAGCTCCCAGGGAGCTCTAATATAGCATGTTCGAAGCTCCCACGGAGCTCTAACATACCATGTTAGAGCTCCCAGTGAGCTCTAACATATTCGAACATGCTATGTTAGAGCTCCGTTGGAGCTCTAACATGGCATGTTAGAGCTCCCAGGGATTTCCCACTGAGCTCGAACATGCTATATTAAAGCTCCGTTGGAGCTCGGTATTTTAGAGCTCCCAGGGGGGCTCTAACATGGGCGCTCTCATATAGCACGTTAGAGCTCCCAGGGAGCTCTAACACAATCGAACATGCTATGTTGGAGCTCCCAGGGAGCTCTAACATACTGGAACATGCTATCTTAGAGCTCCGCTGGAGCTCTGACATGCCATGTTAGAGCTCCCGCGGAGCTCTAACATACCACGTTAGAGCTCCCAGGGAGCTCTAACATACTCGAACATGATATGTTAGAGCTCCAACGGAGCTCTAACATATCATGTTCGAGCTCCCAGGGAGCTCTACCATACCGGAACATGCTATGTTAGAGCTCCGTTGGAGCTCTAACAAACCATGTAAGAGCTCCCACGGAGCTCTAACATAACATGTTAAGAGCTCCCAGGGAGCTCCCGTTGGAGCTCTAACATGCCATGTTAAAGCTCAGTTGGAGCTCGGTATGTTAGAGCTCCCAGGGAGCTCTAACATGGGAGCTCTAACGTAGCATGTTAGAGCTCCCCGGGAGCTCTAACATACTCGAACATGCTATGTTAGAGCTCCGCTGGAGCTCTAACAAGCCATGTTAGAGCTCCCATGTGGCTCTAACATACCATGTTAGAGCTCCCAGGGAGCTCCAACATACTGGAACATGCTATGTTAGAGCTCCACTGGAGCTCTAACGTGCCATGTTAGAGCTCCCGCGGAGCTATAACATACCATGTTAGAGGTCCCAGGGAGCTCTAACATACCCGAACATGCTATGTTAGAGCTCCGTTGGAGCTCTAACAAGGCATGTTAGAGCTCCCACGGAGCTCTAACATACCACGTTAGAGCTCACAGGGAGCTCCCACTGAGCTCTAACATGCTATGTTAAAGCCCCGTTGGAGCTCAGTATTTTAGATCTCCCAGGGAGCTCTAACATGGGAGCTCTAATATAGCATGTTAGAGCTCCCTGGGAGCTCTAATATACTGGAACTTGCTATGTTAGAGCTCCGTTGGAGCTCGAACAAGCCATGTTAGAGCTCCCACGGAGCTCTAACATACCATGTTAGAGCTCCCAGGGAGCTCTAACGTACTCGAACATGCTATGTTCGAGCTCCGTTGAAGCTCTAACAAGCCATGTTAGAGCTCCCACGGAGCTCTAACATACCATGTTAAGAGCTCCCAGGGAGCTCCCACTGAGCTCTAACATGCTATGTTAAAGCTCCGCTGGAACTCTGTATTTTAGAGCTCCCAGGGAGCTCTAACATGGGAGCTCTAATATAGCATGTTACAGCTCCCAGGGAGCTCTAACATACTCGAACATGCTATGTTAGAGCTCCATTGGAGCCCTAACGAGCCATGTTAGAGCTCCCACGGAGCTCTAACATACCATGTTAGAGCTCCCAGGGAGCTCTACCATACTGGAACATGCTATTTTAGAGCTCCGTTTGAGCTCTAACGTGCCATGTTCGAGCCCCCGCGGAGCTCTAACATACCACGTTAGAGCTCCCAGGGAGCTCTACCATACTCGAACATGCTCTGTTAGAGCCCCGTTGGAGCTTTAACAAGCCATGTTGGAGCTCCCACGGAGCTCTAACATACCATGTTCGAGCCCCCAGGGAGCCCTAACATACTGGAACATGCTATGTTCGAGCTCCGTTGGAGCTCTAACATACCATGTTAGAGCTCCCACGGGGCTCTAACACACCATGTTAGAGCTCCCAGGGAGCTCCCACGGAGCTCTAACATGATATGTTAAAGCTCCGCTGGAGCTCGGTAATGTTAGAGCTCCCAGGGAGCTCTAACATGGGGAGCCCTAACATAGCATGTTAGAGCTCCCAGGGAGCTTCAACATACTCGAACATGCATGTTAGAGCTCCGTTGGAGCTCTAACAAGCCATGTTAGAGCTCCCACGGAGCTCTAACATACCATGTTAGAGCTCCCAGGGGGCTCTAACATATTGGAACATGCTATGTTAGAGCTCCGCTGGAGATCTAACATGCCATGTTCGAGCGCCCACGGAGCTCTAACATGCCATGTTAGAGCTCCCAGGGAGCCCTAACATACTCGAACATGCTATGATCGAGCCCCGTTGGAGCTCTAAAAAGCCATGTTAGAGCTCCCACAGAGCTCTAACATGCCATGTTAGAGCTCCGTGGGAGCTCTAACAAGCCATGTTAGAGCTCCCACGGAGCTCTAACGTACTGGAACATGCTGATGGTATGGATGGTGATGATGATGATGATGCTGATGCTGATGTTGCTGATGATGGGGATGGTGATGATGGCATGGTGAGGGCGGTTGTGATGGTGATGATGGTGATGGTGATGATGGTGATTCTGGATGCGATGAGCACCACCATCATCACCATCACCATCGCCACCACCATCAGCACTACGATTTTATAACCACCATCATTACAATCGTCGTCGGCATCGAAACACAAAAACACAAGGGGGGGGCTTGGCCAGCGAAATAGGGGGTCTTAACCGCTCCGCGATCGATCGCGGAACGGTTAAGACCCCCTATCGCGAGGGGGGTCTTAACGTCTAAACCAGGATTCGATCGATCGCGCAACGGCGAAGGCCCGCTCCTCTCGCCAGGGGGGGGGGGGGGGCATCAACCGTTTGCGCAATCGATTTGCGACCGGTCAATGCCCCCCCCTGCGAAAGGGGGGGGGGGGGGCTTAAAAAAACCGATTCCACAATCGAATTCGCGCCAAACGGTTTGAGAACCCCCCCCCATGGCGAAGAGGGGGGGGGGTGCTACAAAACCGTTGCGCAATCGATTGTGAGAACGGTTAAGGCCCCCGCTCACCGCCAGGGGGGATAGGGGCGGGGGGGGGGGGCTTAACCGCTGCGCAATCGATTGGTGACACGGTCAAGCCCCCCCCCCCCCCCTGGCGAGAGGGGGGGCCTCAACCGATTGCGCAATCGATGTGAAACGTTTAGGCCCCCATTGGCGAGAGGGGTGGGGGTCTTAACCGATCGCAATCGATTGTGGAAACGGTTAAGGCCCCCCCCCCCCCTGGAGAGAGGGGCGGCGCGGCGCGGCGGCGGGTTTAGAGCCCCAGGGAGCACTAACATAGCAAGTTTAGGGTAATGTTAGAGCTCCCTGGTGGTCTCTAACATGGCATGTTAGGCACCGTGTGGGGCTCTAACATGGACATGTTAGGAGCTTCCTGGGACTCTAACATCGCATGTAAGAGCTCCAATGGAGCTCTACCATGCATGTTATATTATGTTAGAGCTCCTGGGGGCTCTAGCGTCGTATGTTAGAGCTCCGTGGGAGCTCTAACATGCTATGTTAGAGCTCACATGGGGGCTCTAACATAGCAAGTTTGAGTATGTTAGAGCTCCCATGGGAGCTCTAACGTGCTATGTTAGAGCTCCCACGGGGCTCTAACTCAGCAAGTTAGAGTATGTTAGAGCTCCCTGGGGGCTCTAGCATGCTATGTTAGATCCCCGCTGGAGCTCTAACAAGCCATGTTAGAGCCCCCGCGGAGCTCTAACATGCCATGTTAGAGCTCCCAGGGAGCTCTAACATTTTGGAACATGTTATGTTAGAGCTCCGTTGGAGCTCTAACATGCCATGTTAGAGCTCCCACGGAGCTCTAACATACCATGTTAGAGCTCCCTGGGGGCTCTAACATACTCGAACGTGCTATGTTAGAGCCCCGTTGGAGCTCTAACATACCACGTTGGAGCTCCCAGGGGGGCCCCCCTGAGCTCTAACATGCTATGTTAGAGCTCCGCTGGAGCTCGGTATTTTAGAGCTCCCAGGGAGCTCTAACATGGGAGCTCTAATATAGCACGTTAGAGCTCCCAGGGAGCTCTAACATACTGGAACATGCCATGTTAGAGCTCCAAGCCATGTCAGAGCTCCATTGGAGCTCTACCATGCCATGTTAGAGCCCCCAGGGAGCTCTAACACACTGGAACCTGCTATGCTAGAGCTCCGCTGGAGCTCTAACATGCCATGTTAGAGCTCCCACGGAGCTCTAACATATCATGTTAGAGCTTCCCAGGGAGCTCTAACATACTCGAACATGCTATGTTAGAGCTCCGCTGCAGCTCTGACAAGCCATGTTAGAGCTCCCACGGAGCTCTAACATACCACGTTAGTGCTCCATAGTGCTCCCAGGGAGCTCCAACACATCCGAACATGCTATGTTAGAGTTCCGTTGGAGCTCGAACAAGCCATGTTAGATCTCCCACGGAGCTCTAACATACCATGTTAGAGCTCCCAGGGAGCTCCCACGGAGCTCTAACATGATATGTTAAAGCTCCGTTGGAGCTCGGTATGTTAGAGCTCCCAGGGAGCTCTAACATGGGAGCTCTAACATAGCATGTTAGAGCTCCCAGGGAGCTCTAACATACTCGAACATGCTATGTTAGAGCTCCGTTGGAGCTCTAACAAGCCATGTTAGAGCTCCCACGGAGCTCTAACATACCATGTTAGAGCTCCCAGGGAGCTCTAACATACTGGAACATGCTATGTTAGAGCTCCCTGGAGCTCTAACGTGCCATGTTAGAGCTCCCACGGAGCTCTAACATACATGTTAGAGCTCCAAGGGAGCTCTAGTCTCCCGTGGGAGCTCTAACACTTGTTAGGCTCCTTTGGAGCTCTAACATACCATGTTAGAGCTCCCAGGGAGCTCCACTGAGCTCTAACATGCTATGTTAGAGCTCCGCTGGAGCTCGGTATTTCAGAGATCCCAGAGAGCTCTAACATGGGAGCTCTAATATGGTATGTTAGAGCTCCGTGGGAGCTCTAACATACTCGACAGTCTATGTTAGAGTTCCGTTGGAGCTCGAACAAGCCATGTTAGAGCTCCCACGGAGCTCTAACATAGCACGTTAGAGCTCCCAGGGAGCTCTAACATACTCGAACATGCTATGTTAGAGCTCCGTTTGAGCTCTAACAAGCCATGTTAGAGCTCCCCCGGGGCTCTAACATACAATGTTAGAGCTTCCAGGGAGCTCCCACTGAGCTCTAAAATGCTATGTTCAAGCGCCGCTGGAGCTCGGTATTTTAGAGCTCCCAGGAGCTCTGACATGGGAGCTCGAACATAGCATGTTAGAGCTCCCAGGGAGCTCTAACATACTCGAACATGCTATGTTAGAGCTCCGTTGGAGCTCTAACAAGCCATGTTAGAGCCCCCAGGGAGCTCTAACATACCATGTTCGAGCTCCCAGGGAGCTCTAACATACTGGAACATGCTATGTTAGAGCTCCGTTGGAGCTCTAACAAGCCATGTTAGAGCTCCGTTGGAGCTCTAACATGCCATGTTAGAGCTCCCAGGGAGCTCTAACATACTGAGACATGCTATGTTAGAGCTCCGTTGGAGCTCTAACGTACCATGTTAGAGCTCCCAGGGAGCTCTATCATACCATGTTGGAGTTCCGTGGGAGCTCTAACATACTCGAACATGCTATGTTAGAGCTCCGCTGGAGCTCTAACAAGCCATGTTAGAGCTCCCACGGAGCTCTAACATACCATGTTATTTCTCCCAGGGAGCTCTAACATACTGGAACATGCTATGTTAGAGCTCCGTTGGAGCTCTAACAAGCCATGTTGGAGCTCCCACGGAGCTCTAACATACCATGTTAGAGCTCCCAGGGAGCTCTAACATACCATGTTAGAGCTCCCACGGAGCTCGAACATACCATGTTAGAGCTCCCAGGGAGCTCCCACGGGGCTCTAACATGATTTGTTAAAGCTCCGTTGGAGCTCGGTATGTTAGAGCTCCAAGGGAGCTCTAACATGGGAGGTCGAACGTAGCATGTTAGACCTCCCAGGGAGCTCTAACATACTCGATTGTGCTATGTTAGAGCTCCGTTGGAAGCTCTAACAAGCCATGTTAGACCTTCCAGGGAGCTCTAACATACTGGAACATGCTATGTTAGAGCTCCGTTGGAGCTCTAACAAGCCATGTTAGAGCTCCCACGGAGCTCTAACATACCATGTTAGAACTCCCAGGGAACTCTAACATACTCGAACATGCTATGTTAGAGCTCCGCTGGAGCTCTAACAAGCCATGTTAGAGCTCCCACGGAGCTCTAACATACCATGTTGGAGTTCCGTAGGAGCTCGAACAAGCCATGTTAGAGCTCCCACGGAGCTCTAACATACTGGAACATGTTGATGTTATGGATGGTGATGATGATGCTGCTGATGATTATGATGATGATGGAGATGGTGATGATGGTATGGTGAGGGCGGTTGTGGTGGTGATGATGGTGATGGTGATGATGGTGATTCTGGATGTGATGAGCACCACCATCATCACCATCACCATCGCCACCACCATCAGCACTACGATTTGATAACCACCATCATTACAATCGTCGTCGGCCCAGGGCGGACGATGATGAATATCATGACGACGATGATGTCGATGATGATGACGATGATGCAAAAACAGGTTGAGTCGGTTGAGTCTGAAAACCCCGCCCTAAATCAAGCCAGTTTAGAAAGTCAACATTTTGAGCCTATTCGGACCTTCCTAGAGGACCTCTTGGAGGCCTCGGAGGCCGTCTTGGAGGCCTTTTTGGGCGCTGTGGGCCAATCTTGAGGGTATCGTGGGCCATCGCGTGAGCATCTTGAGCCCTCTGGGGGATATCTGGCGGCCAGCTGGGGCCCTCTGGCCTCCGGGGCGGGAGCTCTGCTGGTTCTTGAGTGTCCCAGCCCCGCCCATCAAGCGGAGCACGGGGCTGAGCGCAGGCGTCGCCACCCTGGGCCCCGCCCCACCGAGCAGAGCTGAGGCTCAGGTGATAGGCTGTCGTTTAGGCCCTTCTGAAGCTCACGCGCCGGATCGGCGGATTCACTGGTGCCCCCATCGAAGATGAATGTTCAGAGCATGTCAGCTCCAGCCTGGACCCCAAACAGTAAGTAGGCTACTGCACTGGATGCGGGAGCGATGAGGTGCAAGTCATGTTGTGTAAGCTATGTCCCACCACTGAACAAGCTTCCGTTCGAAAATCGCTCGGTCCTAGCTAAGACTCGTGCGTACGTTGTTGTCCTTTCCTGTCGCAGTATGGTCTGTTAATCCGTAAGGGTTTTGCCCCCTGCCGCCGGCCCCCTCTCTCGGATAATGAGCAATACAAGAGCGAAATCATAGGCCTTGGCGCCGCCGTGAAGCAGCGTCGGGAATTCACGCGAAGACGATGAGTCATCGGCAAGACAAGTTGAGATTCTGATGATATTGGTGTTGTATTTCGAAGGTATGGCTTCGGATACGCGCGTCTTGCGTAATTTACGAGGGTTTATGGCTCTGGGGTTGCAAATATGGCGTCAGTTACGCAGGTTTTTGGTTTCGGAGACGCGAATATTGTGTACTGTACGAAGGTTTATGGCTTCGGGGTCGCAGATTTTGCATCATTGACGCAGGTTTATTGGTTCGGAGACGCGAATATCTAGTAATTTATTCGGTTTCATGGATTCGGGGACGCGAATATCGCGTGATGTACGAGCGCTTGTTGCCTCGAGGACGCAAGCATCGCGTATTTTACGAAGGTTTATGGCTCCGGGGGTGCGATTTTCATATATATATATATATATATATATATATATATATATATATGTGTGTCCCACGTCGTGTCCCACGCCCCCCCCGGGAATTCAGAGCACGCGACTCGGGCGTGGTAACTGGGTTCCTTCTGGGCTCACCCCCCCCCGGGCGGTCCATCAACAAGGAACAGAAAGCAGAAAGAAGCAGAACTGTAACAGTGGAAACTGGAAACTGGAACTGACGCAGGGAGCAGCAAACCCTACCCTTACAGCATGGTGGCCCCACAGGGGGGCTGGCGGATTTCACCCGTTTATGTTGTTGTTATTTTTTCTTCGTTCTCTCTGTTCTTTTTCTTCGTCTCTCCTCGTCCCTCTTCCCCGGGATCGGCGTGGAAGCTGTAGGGTAATCCGCAGCGGGCGCCAGGCTTCGCTCCGAGGTCACCCTTTCAATGTCGCAGGCTGCTTTACGTGCCTCTTGCGATTGAGCCTCAGACCGTTTCGAGCCTTTTTCCGTGCGCGCTTCAATGAGAGTTGGCATAGCCCCCATGACGGGAAGCGGATTCAATCTAATCGAGCGGCGGATTAATTTCCTTAACCATATTTTTAGCCGTTCTGTATCGGCGCCATGATTGAAGCTGGTGAGCGTTTGAGGTGAAACAACTAAACACAAACAACTATGTAGAGTAAGCTATGCGGCGCAGTATACGCGATGCAAGCTAGAGGCGGCAATGAACGTTCTTAGACCCTCCCAGCGCACGAGGCGGCAACAGGCGGCAACGTGGCGAAAACTCGCCAGACCGACCCAGCGCACGAGGCGGCAATGAGGCGGTAACGGGCGGCAGCGTGGCGACACCTCGCAAGACAGACCCAGTGCTCACGGCGGCAACGGGCAGCAGCGTTGAATATTCTCGTCGGGCCCACCCAAATCTCTAGGGAAGCAAGTAACACATAGTTAAGCGCAAGCAATGGTTGGGGAACATTCTGGGCAGTGGGATGATAGAATGGACCACCGAAGAGGAAGGGCGCAGGCGAATCATATGAACTATCCACGAAACAACAAAACAAGTCCCAGCTTCCAATGGCAACCCGGCGCGGCCCGTCTTGTTCGGAACACCCACGCCTTTTCGCAGCAGGTTTGTCCGCTGTCAACGGTGCTACCCAAGCACGTGGACCATCAGCTCAGGGGCTTCAGGTATGCCTAGCATCAGGATAAGTTGTCCCAGAGCGTTCCAGAGCGTTCCAGACCGCTCTCAGAGCGTTCTGGATTGCTCTGTAACGGTAGCGGCGCTCGACACATTTTCCAGAGTCGCCGGTTCTCAAAGGTCTTCGGTTTTTTTTTTCCCGAAGTGATGTGATACCGATCTTAGCGTTGTCGCATGCGGGCAATACTCATGTCCATATCCAGTGCGTCTGGGATTTCCTTGGACGGTGCGCCGCAAGGCCGAGGCGCACTGGACATGGATAAACATGGCCTCCGGGGGCCCGATGTTCATCCATATCCAGTGCGACTCGGGTTTCGGGGGAAGGGGGACCAACACTCCCAAGTTTCAGTTGACATGGACACAGCTCTTGCCCGCCGGATGTCGCAGGGCTCTCCAGGGGGGCCCGCGCCGCCGACTCGTCGGAGGGAGGGCATGGGGGCGGCCTCGCCCCTGGCAGCTATAAGACGGTCTTCAGACGTCGACGGCAGCACTTGCGAGGACTACGCGGCCTCCGTGCCGAAGATGGGCCGGCCGGGCGTTCGGCAACCGCTGCTGCAGGGCCAGTGGGTTTTGCATCTTCGGGGGACCTTCCCTGTCCTGTAGATGGCAGTCCAAGGTTGTACTCCGACGTGGGTTTGACGCGGAGTCGACGTGAATTCGGCACGGATTCCACACGGATTCCACGCGGATTCGACACAGATTCGACACGGATCGGTGCGCGACGGGTGAGAGATGCAATGCAAGGCCAGTGTCTTGCACCGCCTCCCCGTGCGACAGAGCACCCTGCCGTGTGGGTTCCCGCGCGTCGGGGAGGGGCAGTGCAGGGAATAGGCTCCTGGGCGAGGGAGGGCAGGAGCTGCCATCGGGAGCGGGAGGGGGAGGGGGAGCAGGACGAGGACGAGGACGTGGACGAGGGTTGAGAGGGGGCGAGGGGGGAGCAAGACGAGGATGACGACAGGGACGAGGGGGGAGGAAGACAAGCTGCGGCTCGGAGGCCGCGGAAGAGCGGCCTCATGGAGGAGAGCGGGGAGCGCTTCCAAGCTTCGGTCTGGGTCAGGGGCTGCGGTTCGCAGGCCGGATGGTGTTGTGATTTCAGCCAGCTTCCAACCCTCTGTCGTTGCCCGGTATAGTTGAATGGACGGATCGTTGAATCGCTAGTCTGCTTGTCCGCAAAGACGAGCTAGGTGCGGTCGCGCCATGTATATGACAGCCGATCCCGCCCATCCATCCCTTCACATTGACCTGGTATATTTTTTATCCGCCGACGCGCGTCATGGTGGGACCTGGAGTTTCAAGGGGGCCCCTATCGTGTTAATCGCAATCGGAAACAGGGAGCCGCGTGCATTGGAAGAGGATGTGGCGGATGAGCATGAGGAAAAGGATATTTTAATTTTGAAGGAGGAGGACAAGGACGAGCAGCATCAGCAGCAGGAGTTGGAGCGGGAGGAGCAGGAGTACCAGGAGAAGGCAGAGGAGGGGAAAGGAGGGGGGGTGACAACGATGAGGAAGGACTCGGATCCACAGCACAACGTCGAAGGACCGAGAAAGACCAGATTTGCTCCCAACCCCCCTGTGTGTGGGGTCCTAGTTTTGAATTTGCAGGTGGCGCCCTGCACCCGCCTGCTTCATGGCGGAGGTTCCTGGCCGGAAGACGTCTCCACATCTCCACGGTTTCGTAGACGGGGCGCGGGCCTTGTCTGTAGACGTAGGGTCGGCGCCCTCTACGAAACAGCCTCCTTCTAAGAAGCCTCCTCCCTCCCCCACCGCCTCCTTCTCCTTCCCTCCGCCTCGTCCTCCGCAACCTTGTCTTCAGCATCGTCGTCTTCACCATCATCATCATCATCATCATCATCATCATCATCATCATCATCATCATCATCATCATCATCATCATCATCATCATCATCATCATCATCATCATCATCATCATCATCATCATCATCGTCGTTTTTAGCACCACCCATCTTCATACTCGTTATTACCATCATCATTCTCACTGCGGCACACCCTTCACACGTTTCGTGGCCCCATAGGGAGCTCCGCCGAAGGCCCCAGTGGGTGGCAGGGCTTGCCTGCTTACTCGGGTGTAGTTTGGCACACCCCTCACGCGCTTCGTGGCCCCATAGGGAGTTCCACCGAAGGCCACAGTGGCAGGGCCCGCATGCGTACTCGTTCCCATGTTGGCACGCCCTCACGCGCTTCGTGGCCCCATCGGGGAATCCTCCGAATGCTCCAGTAGCAGGGGTATTTGCGGAGCGCCCTAACGAATCCGGGTGCAGTGAACGGTCTTGTTGGTAGTTTTTCGCGCGAGCGGAAAGGAGTGGGTTCTTCGCCAGGAGGAGACACATGTTTGAAATGTTGTGCGTACGTTGTAATACACGGAGGGGAGCGGATCCCGCGCACGTCATATTCGGGGGAAGAGGGTAAAGAGCATTCAGATGGTATCTAATTCTATATATAGCGCTCTGAACCCACCAAGAACCCCCCTTTCTCATGATTATATATGAATTTAGATATGATTCTTACGATTTCCGGACTCAATTCTGACGCTCTTTGTTGGAAGACTTTTTGGGCTCAACTCCTTGGGTCTCCAACACAACACCCAGTACTCAACAGCCTCCTTCTCCAACACAACACACCATACTCAACAGGCTCCCTCCCCAAGCTGAACTTGAAAATAACCTTCTACTCAACTCCCTCCGTCTCCAACACAACACCCAGTATTCAACAGCCTCCTTCTCCAACACAACACCAGATACTCAACAGGCTCCCTCCCCAAGCCGAACTTGAAAATAACCTTCTACTCAACACCCTCCGTCTCCAACACAACACCCAGTACTCAACAGCCTCCTTCTCCAACACAACACCAGATACTCAACAGGCTCCCTCCCCAAGCTGAACTTGAAAATAACCTTCTACTCAACTCCCTCCGTCTCCAACACAACACCCAGTACTCAACAGCCTCCTTCTCCAACACAACACCCGATACTCCACAGGCTCCCTCCCCAAGCGAACTTGAAAATAACCTTCTACTCAACTCCCTCCGTCTCCAACACAACACCCAGTACTCAACAGCCTCCTTCTCCAACACAACACCCGATACTCAACAGGCTCCCTCCCCAAGCTGAACTTGAAAATAACCTTCTA
Organism: Prorocentrum cordatum; assembly: GCA_963575745.1. Classification (NCBI taxonomy): domain Eukaryota; class Dinophyceae; order Prorocentrales; family Prorocentraceae; genus Prorocentrum; species Prorocentrum cordatum. Next base: position 302,093 of record CAUYUJ010014357.1, on the reverse strand, counting down.
CGTTCCCATGGTTATATATGAATTTATATATGATTCCCACGATTTTCGGACTCCATTTTGACGCTCTTTTTTGGAAGACTTTTTTTGGCTCGACTCCCTGCGTCTCCAACACAAAACCCAGTACTCAACAGCCTCCTTCTCCAACACAACACCAGATACTCAACAGGCTCCCTCCCCCAAGCCGAACTTGAAAATAACCTTCTACTCAACTCCCTGCGTCTCCAACACAAAACCCAGTACTCAACAGCCTCCTTCTCCAACACAACACCCGATACTCCACAGGCTCCCTCCCCAAGCCGAACTTGAAAATAACCTTCTACTCAACTCCCTCCGTCTCCACCACAACACCCAGTACTCCACAGCCTCCTTCTCCAACACAACACCCGATACTCAACAGGCTCCCTCCGTCTTCAACACACAGAAGTACTCCAGATCCAACCACCACAACACGACGCGACACCCGAAACTCCAACCGCACCCGCCCCCCTTTTTTCTTGGCATCTTCCAAGAGAAAAGGGGGGTGCATGGTGGGTGCTGAGGCCTACATATATATATATATATATATAGAATTGTGGCATCGGGCGTTAGAGCAGGACCAGCAGCAGAGGCAGGAAGATCAAGATGAGGAGGAATGACAGGTCCAGAGTAAGTTAGAGACGCATCAAGGATTCTGTGATACGCCCGCCCGATTAACATGTTCTCCTCGCAAGCCCTAAGCCTGATGTTCGTCATTGCGGGAAGTGGCCACTTGCAAGACGGTTGCCCATTCTTTTGCACGTCAGACGGACGCCCGATGCAAAATGGAGATGCCATCCATGATTTTAGCGAGAGCCCCTCCTCAGAAAAGAACCGCCCTCTCTCCGTGCAAGTGGTTTCCAATGTTATGCGCCTGGCCATGAACAAAAAGCCCTAGGACGTCTCAAGCACGAGCCCCGATCTGACAATGATCCGATCTCCGTCCGTGTAGCTGTTGCACAGCTGGAGGCTTCTGGTGAGACATGCCACGGACGCTCCAGGCGACAGTTGTATTGGTGGTTGTACCCATGGGTCGTTGAAAATATGTTTTTTGGGACTCCTAGGTTTCGGTCTACTTTAGGCGCCTTCCTAATTCAATGATCGAGTGGCTTCCCCTTGTTCGTCCCTTCCTCTTGGGACGGAGACCCAATCTACTTCAAACGCCGTCCTACGTCATGTTTCCACCCACTTCCGATCCATGGGTAGCTTGAGGTTTCTGGTGGGACACGACACGGACGCCCCAGGCGACAGTTGTATTGGTGGCCGTAGGCCAGACCCGCCACCGTGTTTGGAGGAACGGCCTCCTAGAAGCAACGTGCGATCCCTTGGGACGCCCCTCGAAGGGAATGATTGGGGCCCTTTTAGGTGTCCGCGGGGATCCTGGGGCAGTGTTGGGGCTTGCTGGGGGCCTCGTAGGCGTCTCTTGGGACCTATTGGGTTCATCCGAGGGGTCCTCCTGGCGACAGCGAAGGTCATATTGAGGAAATAGGTGCGCAATGACGATTAGTGTGTGATCCGTCTGGGCGGCTCTTGGGGCCGTCTTGGGGAGCCCTAAGCCCTTCTTGTAATGCCTTGTGCCGTCCTGAGGCGATGTTGTGAGCCTCTTGGGCCGCATTGAGCGCTCTTATGTCCGAAGCGGCTAGAGTTGCAACAGCATGCGAAGCCAGCGGGGATTCAGTGCTGTTGGTTTCTTGGGCCGGCCCCCGGGTTCTCATAGAGGGCCCAGGTGGCGCCCAGCATAGCTCCAGGACGGTCCCTGGGGCCATCTCAGGTCATGCTGGACCTCTCGATGGTTCTTGAGATGTCTTTTGTTAGCTTCTTGGGGGCCTCGTGCGGCGGCGTGGGGCGGTCACGGGGGCCTCTTGGAGCGCTTTGGGTGCTTCGGGGGGGGCTTGAGGCCTCAGGTTGGATGCCTCCCGATGGCTCTTCAAACTTCTCTTGATAGCCTCTTGGAGGCCTCGTGCGGCGTCGTCTTGGGGGGGCTCTTGGCGGTCGCGGGGGCTTCTTGGAGCGTCTTGGGTGCTTGGGGGGGGGCTCGTGAAGCCTCGTGGGGGTCTCTTGACCTCTTTGGGGCCTCTTGGGGCCTCCTGGGCGCCTTTTGGGGTCAGTTTAGACGGCCTCGGCAGGAAGGCGCACATCATTGACTCGACGTTAGTATTTGGGCCCAGTTTGGTTCCTGGGGGGGGGTACGCAAGCCCCCCCCCCCGCCTTCTTTGATCGACATCCACCTGGACGCTCCAAGCCCTCGCGAGGTGCCCCGTCCAGGTCCAGCAGGAGGGGGTACCCGTCACCGAAGGGGGGGAGACGGGGGCTTGAAACGGAACGCGCCTGAACTATTCACGCCCTAACGGGCTGGTGGGTTTCAGAGTACAGCGCAGATGGTCCGAAGGGGGTTACAGTGGAGACCCATGCCAAGAAACACCCTGCTTGCCTCCAGGGTGCCCTGGATTTCGTGGTTTTCGAGGGCGTTGCCATGGAAAGCGTGACGTTCCCACCCCAAACATCCATGGACGTCTTGGGGCCTCAGGGTTTCTTGTGGTCGGGCCCCTATTGTAAACCATTCACGCCCTAACGGGCTGGTGGGATTCGGAGTTCCGCGCAGAGTGGCTCGAAGGGAGTGAAGGCCATCCCGTGCCGTGCCTCGAGGCACGCGGGCGGACGTTGAAAAGGGCACCACGCCCTCCACCCGCTCGACGGCTGGAAGAGTGCAGGACGAGCACGTGAGGCGTTGAGGCGAGAACCACGACATGGAGTAGGGGGACGACCGATTGCATACATAGAACAACTCGGAGGTCCGCGTGGATTTCTGGGATCGGCGCTGGACCCCTTTGGCGGCGCTTCAGGCGCCGCCCCTGACGGGGGTCCAACGCCGATCCGAGAAATCCACGCGGACATCCGAGTGTCTATGTTTATGTCAAAGTTCGTCCTTTCATGGAAACGGAATCGCCAAACCCTGGGAAGTTTTGCAACGAATGTGCGCGACGTGCAGGCGACGGCCACAATCTGGAGAGGCGCCGCCCTCCAGTCTCGAACCTGTCGGGATCATGTTTTCATGACGGAGGTGCGAGGCGATGATTGGAGGGCCGCGCGTTGAAAGACAATGTTTTCCCCATCCGTGTGTTGGTCGAAGTCGTTAAGGCGAATGCGGGCGGCGTTGAGGTGGGAGCTTCCATCGTAAGTGCGCGGCGGTAGGGCGAGCGCCGTATGTTTTCACCGACCGCCTTCATTGGTACAGTGATCCATTGTTCAGGCTTCAGGGCGAGCATGGGGGAAGTTGGAGTCGACGTGTTCCGCCCGCCCTCTTGATTTGTTTGGTGGTCAGACGAGGAGGCGCTTGCTATGAGGAAGACAGGGGTGCTCAGGATCCGCAGCAGAAGGACGGGGGATGAGGAGGATGAGGCAAGACATCGGACTGGCGACTGATATGAGATACAGTATAATGGAAGGCTGATCAGGGAGGAGGGGAGATGATGAGTTGGAGTTGGAGGGGGACCAGGCCGAGGAACAAGGCGATGCATGATGGGACGGAGAACAGCGGCCGCGTTTCGACAGGTCTAGTTTCGAATGCCTGCCGACCCAAGTCTTCAATTGCTGCGGTTGGGCAGACGATCGCTGGAGCCGTCGCATCTGCCCCATCCCTCACTCCTCCCTCCATCCCTGGAGGAGAAGGGGGGGCGCAGGATGACGATCGAGCAGCAGCAGGAGGAGGGGGATGATGATGATGAGGAGGAGGAGGAGGAGGAGGCGAGCCAATGAGAAGAAGTGGCACTGAACAGGAGCAGCAGTAGAGGAGATATTGATAATGAGGAGGAGAGGCGGCGAGGAGGAAAACCGGGGGGGGGAGGGGAGCGGAGGAGCAGAGTCGGGAGGGGCGGAGGAGGAGGGGATTCCTGGTACCGCGATCTTCAGACACCCGCCCAGGCATCGAGGAGATGTGCACGAAGCACAATGGTGGCCAGGGGGAGATCCATTGCCGGAAGACTTGCAACAACTGCAAGGCCATGGGTTTGGTATGCCGAGGGGGGATGGAGGAAGCGATGGGGGTTGGGGGATGACGACGGGAGGGACGGACGGGGGGAGGGAGCGGGTGACGCAAAGTCAAAAGATGGGGTGCGGATTGAAACGGAGCAGAGACGCGAGCCATCCACCTCATCACCATGTCTCAGGGGAGGAAAGTCCACCCATACCCTAACATTTGACGTTTACTAAACGGCCATGGGCGTTCAGTAAACAGCACTGCCCTGTTCGATTCCTTCCTGACGTGCGTGTCCAAAAACGGCTTCGCTTGTCGGGTTGCTTCTTGTGGGGGTGGATTCCTGCCCTCTAATATCAGGAAGGGGGAAACACAGACACAATTAATCGTTGACTCCCCAGGAACACATAGGAAAGTATGGGAAGTGGGGGGGGAAGAGGAAAGCCCAGAAAATGCAATAAAGTATAGGGGATCCTGGGATGTGTGTCCGTTTATTTGTGTGTCGCTGGGCCCCTCTATATGATATCCTCCCCCTCCTCCTCACCCGCCCCCTCCTCTTCTCCTCTCGCCTCGAGCTCGCGGGCGGCACGCGCCCGGCGGTGCCGCCTGCGACGGCGCCCCGCCACCGAAGGGGGCCGGCGGGAAGTGCACCGACAACGTCTGCATCGAGAAGTGGATGGACAAGGACCGCTCGGCGTGATCGAAATGGTGCCCAAAAGGGCCTTGGTTCACCGAGAGCAAAAGAACCTCTCACCCGAATGACACGATGAAGACGTGGCCTCACGGAGGTCCCCGTTTTCGCATCAGGGATGACATCTCAAAGTGGTTCGGTTTGAGACATTTGGAGAACAGACCGCGTATCACTAGCGCTCTTGGCCCTCCTACTTCAGGTCCCCTTTCCCAAGGGTCAGGGATACTTGCATTGTTTCTCATTGGTTCCTCATCTAGTGTTCTGCATTTCAGCAGCCCATCTGTATCCTCGTTTTCCCCTTGTTCTTTTCCCACTCGTTTTCCAAATGTGGACCCCCCCCAAGTGACACCGAGGTGCCCGCAGTCTGCGGCCCTCGCGGGGCCTTACCTGCGGACGCACGGGTTGGTTCCCTGTTCTCTTGCGAGGATCGCTCGGTGTGATCTGCGGCTGCCTCTTAGAAGGGCGGCCGGCGCCTTCTGAACGGCAGCCGCCTTGGGAGAAGCCTTCCCCCCTCCCCCCACCCCCCTGTGCGCGCCGAGAATGGGCGACGTATCGACCTGCGACCCCGCCGCCAGTTTTCTAACGTTGCACGCCGCCAGAGACCCAGAATCGGTCGCTGTCGACCTGCCTGACGTTTCGGAAGCGGCGGCGCCGTGCATGGGAGACAGAAGGCCGCCTGCCCAACAGCGGCCGCTGCTGGTTTGGGGCAGCATGTGTACTTGGGTGTTGTACCAATGATTTTCCGTTCCCATGTCGGGCATCCAAAACCGCCGTTCGTCGTTGCTGCGCCTTCGTCTCCGTCTGGTCAGTGGCAAGACGGCGGTCCGCAGCAATTCTGCGTATCACGCATGAGAGATAGTTGGGGAGCAGTGGATGGACAAGGACCGCTGTCGTCGAAGTGTTTTCGAAGTGTAGAGAACTTCTCTGAAGTTCGCGCGTTTCTCTTGGATCGACGTTGGGCCTCCCTGGCGGCGCCTCCCGCGCCTCCGCCTAGCGTGCTGCGCGTGCCAGGGAGGGGGGTCCAGCGCTGATCCAAGAAATCAGTGCGAATTTCTGGAGCAGCTTTTTCAAGAGGGGAAACAACAAAAACACACAGACAGAATTAATCGTCGATTCCCCAAAATATGGGAAAGTATGGGAAGTGGGGGGAAGACAATAACCCCAAAAATATGGGAACAGATGGGGAATCTGTTTATTTGTGTGTATTTATGTGTGTTTCCTGGGGCCTCTTCATTTATGCTGTTTGCTGTTCCTCTTGACAAGATACTGGCGCCGCTGCTCGTCCAGGAGAACTCTCGTCTCGACGGCTGGATGTTGCTCTGAGTTCTGGTCAGACAACTCCCTTGGAGAGGTCCTGGAGCGGCAGCGGTGCCGTTTAGTTTCGTTGTCGGGCCGGTCGCAGGATCAGAGCCCTCAGCCACGTTGCATATGATTATTTGGGGTAGTCGGGGAGGAGCTGACCGGCAGCGGAGGAGACGGAAGAGGAAGAATCGGAGGAGGAGGAGGAGGAGGAGGATTAGGAGGAGGGACAGCAAAGATGGGCAAGGACGAGGAGGAGGAGGAGGAGGAGGAGGAGTACGATGCGGGCTGCTCTGGAGGGGGGGAGGAGGAGGAGGAGGAGGATGAGGAGGAGGAAGAGGAGGAGGAGGATGAGGATGAGGAGGAGGAGGAGGAGGAGGAGGAGGAGGAAAAGGAAGTGGAGGGCGAGGGGATGGCAGGGTGGACGAGGGAAGCAGGATGGACGAGGGGGCAGGAGGAAGGAGGGAGGACGCCGAGGTGGGATTGCTGCAGACAGTACTCGCGGCAACAGTTTTTCAATAGACCGGGCAGCATTATGGGTCGCGCTGGCAGCAGCTCTGTTCCATGTGTCCAACGTGGAGGAAAGGGGAGGAGGAGGAGGAGGAGGAGGAAAAGGAGGCTGAGGAGGATGAGGTAGAGGATGAGGAAGAGGAGGAGGAGGAGGAGGAGGAGGAGGAGGAGGAGATGGAAGAGGAAGACGAGGTGGAAGAGGAGACAGTGGACGAGAGAGGAGGGAGAGATCGGAGGAGACCGACCAGGATGAAGAGGAAGAGGAAGAGAAGGAGGAGGGGGGAGGGGGAGGTAGAGGGACGGAAGAGGGATGGAGGAGGGGGCAGGATGGAGATGGGATTGAGTCGCTTGGAGCAGAGGGGGGAAGGGGGTCGACGGGTGCCGAGCTTGGGGATCAACATCTGTCCCCCGACCCCTTCTGGGGTCCTTCTTGGTACAGTGTCTCAGCCAGGGGCCCGAGAAAGGGGCACCTGGAGGCCGAAGTGGGCAACAAACCTCCTCGAGCCGCAAACTGCTCGCCTGCATTGCAGCCTGGCCGTTGCACTGAGTAGTGACAGGTGGGTGGTTGTTCATCGGATGCTCGCGCCCCTACTCCTTTCCCCTCCTCCCTTTCTCCGGAAGCTTGCGCTGAAGAAAAGACCTCCTCGAGCCCAGAACCTCGATCCTCTGCCCCTCGTTCTTGTCGGCCCTCCAGTACGGCGTCTGCTACCAGTGCGCCGACTTCGCCAAGATGTGTGGCGACCCCGCGGCGCAGGACCGGGCGCGTTTGCTCGGCGCGGCGCGGCGGGCCTCTTGGCCGGCAGAGGGGCGGCGGGATGCAGGCGCTGCGGGCTCCGCGACCCCCGCCCTGCGCGTCTCCAGCATGGCCTGGCCTCCCATCCCTTCCCCCTCCCTCCCTCCTCCCTCCCTCCCTCCCTCCCTCCGTCCTTCTCTCCCTCCCTCACCCCCCTCCCTCCCTCCCTCCCTCCTCCTCTCCTCCTCCTCCATCTCCTCTCCTCCTCCTCCTCCTCCTTTCGTCCCTCCTCCTCCTTCTCCTCCTCCTTTCGTCCTCCCTCCTCCTCCTCCTCCTTCTCCTCCTTCTCATTCTCCTCCTCCTCCTCCTCCTCCTCCTCCTCTTCTCTTCTCTCGTCATCTTCCTCCCTCCTCCTCCTCCTCCTTACCTCCTTCCTCAATATCCTCCTTCTCCTCTGTTGGCGTTGCTCGGGCTTCATGCTAAAGCACACAGCGTCATGGAAGGATGCTGAAAAAAGCAACGGCCGATTTACGCCAGGCCTGGCACAAAGAGCAAATTACGCCTAGCTGGGGCAGCAGAACCTAAGATGGGCGGGCAGAAAATGAACAGCGGAGAGCCCTGAGGGGCACACCATATGCGCCAGCCAGGCGGTGTGAGGGGAGAGGGACTGATCGAACGATAAGCTCAGTACTACCTTAGTCACAACAGTGCCGAAGACGAACCGAACGGAGAGGGACGAAATACGCGCGCAAACGCAACAACAACAGGCTACGAGAGAGCGGCGCAGAAGGATGGCGCAAAGGCTGCAGTGTTTGGTGCTACCTTGATATCCCATCCCCCATCCCAAGAACGTATACGGCAGGTTCGCGTCGTGTCGACCAGCGGCGACCCCAGCGCGTGCGTTGAAGGTTGAACGCCGCCCGTGGCCCATTATCGGCCCGTCGTTGAACGATCGGCCGATCGTTCATGTTTGAACGATCCCCGCGGTGTCAGGAACCAACGCCGGGGTCGACATGACGCGAACTTGACGTACCCTCCGCCACTTCCCGATTTATAGGTTCAGGCGTGCAGCAGATGTGCTGTGCTGCAAACTCGAGGCTGGCCAAGGCGGCAGTGGCTGGCCTAGTTAGAGCAGCATTGTCAACAAGTCCCTCTGGCCTTGGTATGCCTGCAGTTCGTTCGCCAGGTTTAGGCCCGCTTTTCGTCTCCCCGGTGGAGGGGGGCATCTTCACCGTCTCATGGCCAGATAGGCCATAGGAGGAAATATGTACGGGGTTTAAGCTTGCTGTGCTCTACCCTCTAGCCTAGGGGAGCTCTACGGGCAGCCTCGCAGCTCTTGTAGAATGACTGAGAGCACGGTTGGGAGAAGATGTCCAATTACAGGCATGTGGGTCAGGGGTGCAACAGTAAAGAGAAACCAATGGCAGATATGCGATTGGCGGCGGCAGTGAATTGAAGAAATGCGTAGAGGAAAGCAACTGACAGACCATCGCAGGTGGCAACATGCCTCTTCTAAAGATCGGTACGTTTTCCCAACACCCAACACATACCTCATCACGTTCTCTCGGTTTTTTTTATCAGTGTGAAGCAAAGACGTGCCGCAGAGCAAACAGGTAACGTCAGTGTGGCACTGACTTTTAAGGCGGCCACTGTAGCAGGCTGGCCTGCAGCTTAGATATAAGGGAGTCACGTGTAAAGTACCGAGGCCAGAACTGACAGAGAGAGTGGGGAGTAAGACGCACACGACAAACCACAGCATGTGGCAAAATGCCTCATCTGGCGAGGTGCGTGGGTTCTCCCCGCTCGGAGCGGGCGGCAACTGAGACTGAGCGTAACAGATTGAGAGGAGAGGTATCTGGGCTCGCAAATGTCCCTGCGACTGCGAACTAAGCCATCAGAAGTATGCGGCCACACCCAGTATATGAGGGCCAGGAAACACGCTGAGTACTTCTGTCCCAAAAGGCAGTCGTACCAACAAAATACCCCCCTCACCGCCTAACACAATTCTTTCTCCCTATCATGCGAAGCAGAAGCGTGGCACAGGGCGCGTGGCGCGTGATCGACAGCGTGGCGCTCACTTTTATTGCTGGCACTGTACACTTATGCTGAATGATGTATTGTGAATCGCTCAGAGAAGCACACGCACTTTTCTGTAAACTAGCAGGTTGGCCAAGTCGGTATTGGCTGGCCGAGTGAGAGCATCGCTTTGAACATGTCAGTATAGCGTGTAGAGCGTCGAGGCTGTGAACTAAGCAAATGTCATTGTGACTGCGAGCCGAACGCTGATCTTCCTCTTGCTCCAATCACCCCACGGCCTCCACCTCCATTCATCATGCGATTCCTGCGGGTCGGCGCTACCAGGCCAGTGGCATGAAGCAAAGCAAGCTTGAATGGAGGGGAAGGTAGAGGCAGAAGTTGTGTAAGTAGACGCAGAAAGTCCTGCTCTCCTCCTCCCCATCTCCTCTTCTTCCTCTCGCCCTCCCTTCTCCCACCTCCATCCTCCCTCCCTTCCCCCTCCCTCCCTCCTCTGCCTCCTCCGCCTCCTCCTCCGCCTCCTCCTCCTCCTTCCTCAGCTCGTCCTCTTCATCCCTCCTCCTCACCTCTTCTTCCTCCTCCCGCTTCCTCACGCCCTGCGCGTTTCCAGCATGCCCTCGCCTCGGTACAGTGGGTCCGTGGCGTGTCGATTCAGGGAGGAAAGCGCGATTCCGTGTTTCTTGAGTCGGCGTTTCGGCCCCACTGGCGACGCCTCCAGCGCCGCGTGCAGCGCCGTCTTTGGCGCGCTCCGCTCGCCAGGCAAAAGGGTCGATTGCCGGTCCAAGCCGCCGTGGAGCTCCCCCAGTTTATGTGTATAGCGTTTTTCTTGTTTCCCCAGTCGACGCGGCGGCGACCCCGCCGCGGGGATTCCAGGGTAAGCTCTGACAGGGGCCCAGAATGGGCCAACCTGGAACGACCCCGCGAGCGGCAAGCCGCCGATCCTCCAGGTCAGGAGCGATCCACGCCGTGTCAGAGCTCAGCGCCGGGGTCGCCACGACACGAGCCTGCCGCTTCCCGCTGGCCTCCCACTGCCCGCGCTCCTCGCCGCATTCCCCCTCCCCCGCCCCTCCGTGGAAGGGGGAGGGGGGAGGGGAGTGGGAGGGGGGGGATGGGGGAGGGGAGAGGAGAGGGAGGAGGAGGGGGGATGGGGAGGGGAGGGGAGGGGAGAGGGGGGGGGAGGGGGGGAGGGAGGGGAGGGGGAGGGGAGGGGGACGGGAGGGAGGGGAGCAGGGGGGATGGGGAGGGGGAGAGGAGAAGGGGAGGAGAATTATTTGGATGAGCGGATGCGACGTCCTGCAGCGGTGTCGCACGCACCTTTGTCAAACGAGACGAATACGACGACGACGACGGCGACGGCGACGGCGACGGCATCGACGACGACGACAATATTGACGACGACGAAGACAAGGACGGAGACGAAGCAAACTATTAGGAGAGGAAGGCGACCGCTGCGCTGAGCGGTGGGGTGCCAAGCAGAGGGCCCCTCGCGAGGAAGGCGCGAGCTTGCACACACAGGGCGTGAGGCACGACAAGCGCTGACGCTGCACGAAGAGCCCATGAGCCTACGTCATCCCCTTGGAAGTGTTAACCAGGCCCCGGGCCCCACACATGGAGATCGCTCCCAGCTGTCAAATTTGAGGGCCGTGCGGTCTCGGCAACATGTCGTTGATGTGGACGGTTGAGCTCCAAGGGTTCGTTTCATGCAGCATTCGACGTCCTGATCAAAATTGCCACATTTCTCTTCTCGCTCCTCACTCTCCCCTCCTCGTCATGCTCCTTTCCTGCCTCCTCATCCTCATGCGCCGCCTGTCAGGGACACATCCACGGATGACACAGGGCCAGGATGAATGATAAAGGAGGATGGACGCGGCAGGGACGAAGTGGATGAGGGGGACACAGGGGAGGTGTAGGAGAAGGAAGAGCAAGAGGAGGGAACAGCATGAGCAACGTGAATGTCAGGAAGAACGCTGGGACCGGAGAAGGAAACACGAAATCCGCAGAGCTGAACAGCCGAATGAGCACTGAATTATGGTCTCGAGGCTCCAGTGTTGACAGTGGCAGCCCAGGTCTCTATCATGTCGGAGGGGAGCACATGCCGACCCTCCTACAACACATCCTCCCGCTTCTTCTTCCTCCCCCTTCTTTTTGTTGTTGCTATTCGTTGCGCCCCCCTCCCATCATCCCTCCATCATCATGGGTGGAACAGGAAGCGAAGGGATGGAAGAGGACGGTGGTGTTCCCTGGCGGCGATGTGGTTCTTGTGTTGCGTCTTGCTGCTCGGATTTCGTTCCTCCCCGAACCAGTCTGTCATTGGTTCCCTTTCTTTCTTGCCGCACAGGATTGGTTCGTCCAGGAGTGCCCTCTCACATGCGGCGTCTGCAAGGATGGCAGCCTTGATATCCAGGGTACTTTCCATTACAACGCGACCGTTCCAACGGGCACTGGAAAGAGCTCGCATGGTGCAGACTCGTCGACTGGATCCACCCCTTTGACAGCTCGGGCCAGCACAGACGATGACGTGGTCTAGATGGTCCAGCCGCTCTGATGTCGTTCTTAGCTATGGCGGGGCAGCGAGGTGGAGCATCATGCTGGGCAAGAGGAGGGGATCGGGAGGAGGGAGAGGGGCGCGCGAGGAACGCGTGGGTCTACGGTGATCCTGCGTGGTGTGTTTCCGAGGGCGAGCGTGCCTCGAGTCCGCCGAACAAGATGCGCTTCCACCTCGGCCCGAGCAGGGGTGGACCGAAGCGGTGTTTTAGCGATTTGGCGGGCCGTTGTCGGTTCGAGTTCGCTTTGCGTGAGAGGCGGAGTGAAGACCAGACGAGGGAAGACGAAGACAAAACGAAGTCGAAGCACACCGTTTAGGCTCAGCCCTGGGCCCGAGCCTCCCGGGTCACCCCCGGGAACGCGCGAAGACACCCGCACTTCGCACGTCGCGGCCTGGGCCAGAGCGGCCGCCCTTCTCCAAGGTCGCGGCGCGCGGCCGCCAGGCCTCGAGGGCGCAGAGGCAACTCGCGGGCCTCGCCCTCGCGGGCCGCGGGGGGGGGGGGGGGGGGGGCGACGTGCGGAGTTTGGCAGCCCAGAGCCTCTCCATCCTCCGTGGCCTTCTCCTCTGGAAGCGACGCCCTTCGCCCAGGCTCGCGACTACGAGGGCTCGGTCAAGTATCGAAGACGCCTGCGGCGAACCGCCGCCTCCTGTCTTGCGACCGCTCTTTCTCCCCTGGCGATGTCGGGCGGGGCGTGACCTAGGGGGCGGGGAGGCAGGCAGGGGGGGGCAGTCACGTCACGATTCGCGCCGGCGCCGCCCGAGAATGCTCAGGAAGAGTTCCCAGACGGTGGTGGCTGGAATCGCTGCGTGACCAGGCGTGGATGAGGGGGCCGGGGGGCAGGGCAGGTCACGGGCGCTGTCGCGGGCGGAGAGTATATAAAACGTCGGGCACGTTTCAAAACGTTGGTGTGGTGACATGTCGAGCAGAGGCACGGCCGTGCTAGTTGACTGCGCGCGCTTTGGGAAAGCGCTGGGGGGGCACTGGGGAGGGGCCATCTCGGGCCCTCTTGGGGCCCTGTTTGGAACACCCTGCGCACCCTTGAGGGTCTCTTGGGGCTCTGTTGGGCCGTCTGGGGGTGCTCTGTTGGGCCGTCTGGGGTCGTTCTGGAGAAGCGGATCCACTGAGGCACCCGCGCCCAGAGTGCAGTCGGCAGTGGCCGCGCTGGCAGTGTTTGTCCGCCTCTCGGGTAGGACGACCAGGGGGGCTGGGAAGAGAATCGGTGCGACAGCTGTGGCGTGCAGCACGCTTCGGCCCCGCTGCTGGGCTCGCCCCCTCCCTGCCCTGCTAATCCCCTGGTCCGCCGGATTGACCCGTCGTCCCGACCAGTCCCGACCGGCCCTTCTAGATCGGGTGTTGCCAAGTGTGCCCTTGGCCCAATCGTGTCCCGAATTTTCGCTCCACTCTGGAGCCCCTGGGCCTCGCCAGGGGTGCTCTCTGGAGACCTCCTTGGAAGTCCTGGGGGCACCTTGGGCCAGGGACACTTCTGGCAGCACCCGACTGTGAGCGGCACGCCGAGGAGGGAGGTGAGAGGGGGCAGGGCTGTTTTGAGTGCGGCGGGGCTTCTCAAGAGCCCAATGGCCTTCTGAGAAGCCTTCCTCTGGCATGGAAGGAGGCCCGGAAAGCCTGTCAGGAGGCCGCAGGCCTTGCGGGCCTTAATTATAGATGGACCACCCCCTCTGGCTTCCTCCCTGGTCGCAACGCCGAGGCTCAGGAGGAACAAATATACACAGACACTCACACACAAACCCTCATTTCCATGAACAGATGGGACCATATTGAAAATGGAGCGAGGAGGGGAACAGGATAATCCAGCAAACATTGCTGAACAGGGAGGGTCCTGGATTTGATGTTTGTGTGTCATCTGTTTGCGTGCCCCTGGGCCCCTCCTTTTAAGACCACATGCGCCGCGGACCACCAGATGAGGGACTCCTTGGTGCCCTCTATGTGGCCCCTGGTCTCTTTTGGGCAACGAACCAGAGGCGCCGCCGACCCCTACAACAGGGGAGTCGTGCGATCATTGCCGAGGCGCCGTGCCGCAGGCTGGCGCATGGCTTGCTTGCGTGGGCCCCTTGAGAAACCAGACTCCCCCGTCTGGCCCGGCTCTCCTGACCCGGCCCCCTCGCCCTCGTTGGAGGACGCTTCATGGGGGGGTTCGATGAGGGGGCAGCGGGGGCCCCTAGAGGGTCCTTACGGGCCCGGAACTCCTCCTCCTTCCTCCTCCTCCTCCTCCTCCTCCTCCTCCTCCTCCTCCTCCTCCTCCTCCTCCCCCTCCTCCCCCTCCTCCTCCTCCGCCACTTCCTCCTCCTCCTCCTGCTCCTCCTCCTGCTCCTCCTCCTCCGTCTCCTCCTCCTCCTCATCCTCCCCTCCTCCTCCTCCGCCTCCTCCTCCTCCTCCGCCTCCTCCTCCTCCTCGTCCTCCTCCTCGTCCTCCTCCTCCTCCTCCTTCTCTTGGGGGTCTGTAAGGCCCGAAAAGGGCACCTCTTCTCCCCGATAATTCATCGCCCTCCCATCACTTCGCGCCCCACCTCGCCCCACGGGCGTCCGCGGGCTGCGACTCGAAGGGCCTCGTCGTGGCGAGCATCCAGTCGGAGGACGAGCAGAGGGAGGCGGCCTGCCAGGGCACCCTCGACAGAACTCCGCACCCCACCCTCGCCGACGTCCGCGGGGAACAGGCTTTTCGCAGGGCTTTGCCTCCAGGGGCCGCTTGCGGGCCCCGGGACCGTCCGAAAATCGGACTGGGGGAGAGAATCTGCACCAGATGGGCCCCAGAGGTCCAACATCCAGGGGCCGATGTTGAGTGAATTTGACCTCGTCGCCCGACCATCTCCGATCATCGGTGCAGGCGGCGAGATCCGAGCCCTCTTCGCGCCCCCCATCGACTCAGGAGAAGATATGGTTGGCTGGGGGCGCGGAGGCGTTCCAGAAAGGGCCTCGCCTTCGACGATCGGATCAGTTGCCAGCTCTTCCTCGGCGGGAGGCCAGGGGAAGTAAAGCATGCGCCCCTAAGAGATGGCAGCCTTCGTTTTACGCTCAGGGTTGTAGAAATGGCCATACAGCGCTCTGGGCCGCCGCGGCCGTTGGAGCTCGGGGGAGGAGGACAACGTACAGCTGGCACGAGGGTTCAGACCAACCTCATCTCATGTTACTCCCATCGTGCTTAAGGACCCGTCCCAGAGATAATTTCGAGCACCCAGGGAACTATCGAAACAGTGTCGAAAGCGAATTGCCTCCCATGGCCCGACACGTAAAAGCCTTCAAGTTTCGGTATGGTCTTTGTGCTCGAAATTCTTGCTGGTGGTCAAGGCTAAAAGTAGACTGGAACAGCATCAAACTCATCCTCCGGAAGGTATCATTACGCTCTTCGTCTGGGCTTCCCACCTGGGAGTGCTCTGCGTTTGGGGTATGGCCTTTGGGCCTTGGGCCTTCGTCGAAGGGGCGTCACGTTCCTGACGCACGTTCTCGAGGCCCTGCTTCGACTGTGCCGATGTCGCTATCGTAGCCATGTTGGCTCAAGATTTGGCGGACGCTGTATCTTGTTACGGGGCGCTCGGTCGAGCGCCAGACGCGCCTCTTCTGTGCCGCGCGTCCTCGGAGGGCCATGGGGCGTGGCGGGCGATGCGGCCCGACCGTGCGACACGGCGCTGCCATCGCCACCGTCGCCTCCGTGCGCGAGGCCGCGGAGCTCATGCTGATGCTGCAGGCGGCGAGCGCGACAGCCGCCCCGCCGCCCGGCAGCGGCGCTGGGCCCGTTGAGACGGCGGCTCCCGTGCGGCCGGCGCTGAGCGAGCGTGCCCAGCGGCTGCCGGGCCTTGCCTCGGAGCTAGTTGAGCTCACAGGCGAGGCCACCC
This sequence comes from Prorocentrum cordatum, assembly GCA_963575745.1. Classification (NCBI taxonomy): domain Eukaryota; class Dinophyceae; order Prorocentrales; family Prorocentraceae; genus Prorocentrum; species Prorocentrum cordatum. Next base: position 286,445 of record CAUYUJ010014357.1, on the reverse strand, counting down.
TGGCCAAGGGACTGGCTAAGCAGCGCGACGCGAGGCGCAAAGCCCCGTCGCACCTCGAGCGAGCATGGCGGGATCTCGATGCCGCCAGCAGCCTCTTGCGCCACTTTGGTGCGGGGGAGAAGGCGCTGGCTGAGGCGTGCCGCTGGCTCGCTTGCGACAGCAACGCAAGCTGCAAACACAAGCAGATCGAGGTGGTGGAGAGCGAGGCCGAAGAGACGGCGTCCGACCACCCTTTCGGCGCGGGCTCGGGGATGTGCTACGAGCGCCACCACATCGGGTCCGACATGGAGGACCCGACAAAAGACGAGCACATGCAGCAGCAGGAGTTTGGGCAGCACCAAACCGACGAATTGAAGAGCATCACCATCGAGGCGCGCGACGGCGACGGCCTGGAGACGATGTACGTCGAGCAGGTTCTCGCTGTCGACGCGCGGCTTCAGGACGACCACGGGTGCGCGATCGAGGACGAGATCGGCGAGCACGTGGCGTGGACCGCCGAGGCGCCGTCCGTGGAGCAGGCGGACTGCGAGAATATCGAGGAGGGCCCCACGAGGTTCAGGTGGGGACTCACGATGGGGTCGAGATCAACGCTGACCATGAGGCTCAGGAGTACAGCGACGCGCTGGAAGAGAAAACCGTGGAGCTCATGCAAGAGCTCCGCACCACCGTGACTCAGAAGTAGTACGTGGACTTCATCCAGACGGCAAACACGTCGACGCAGAGCGCGTTCCTCACTGACATCATGCACGAGCTCAGCACGAGGACGACCGCCCAGAAGCAGACGGACTTCGAGAATATCGACGTGTCGCGCATCGGTACGTTGCAGGCCTAGTGCGCGAAGGAACGCGAGGGGCAATACCTTCTCCGCAAGCAGGCGTTGGAGATCAAGCAGCAGATCCGCGACCTGGAGTCGGCATGGCCGCCGACGACTGCAATCGCCAAGAGCAAGGCCGCACGGAAGCGCACGGAGCGCCAGCGTTAGCCTTGTCACCAATGTGGTATTTTAAAGTGGGGGACCCTCTCTTTTCGCTTCTCTCGCCCTGGTCCTCGCCGAGGCGCGGCGCGGGAGCGGCTTTGGTGGTCTCCCTCTGTTTGCCCCGTGCGGGCGCCTCCGGTGATGCCGCACGCCGCTGGATCGAGCGCGCCCTGTGCATTGATCTAGTCAAACCTCGTTCGGTGGTGACAGGCACCACGGCGAGTTCAGATAACTTTCTGCTCCGCGGTCGCCCCTCGGCCGCGCTTGCAATGGGCACGACCAAAAATCATCGATGTCCCATCCGCTGCCGGGTTCGCATCATAATCGTATTGAGAGGCAGTTTGGGATATGGCGAGCAGCGCGATAGCGGTATTTGTCATGTTCCCTTCTGTGACAGAGGAGGCGGCAAAGAGCAGGGCGTTGTGCGGGGTAGGCCCCCAGGCAGTAATGAGGGGGGGCCACGAATGGGGCGCCATGGGCGTTTTCTGACCAGCCCTGCCCTGTTAGACTCCTTCATCGGATCCGTTTGCTGAACGGCTTGGCTTTCCAGGGCGGTTCTTACGGCGGTGGTTTTCTATTTTCTAGGACTGGGGATGGGAGAGGCCGGAGGGAAGGCGAGGGAGGCTGAGGTCTGAAGCAAGATTTGGTAGGTTTTGGTGGCGACGGCACTCCCTGCCATCCATCAGTCCGTACGTCGACGATGGGTACGGAAAGAACGGGCACGAAGACCGACAGCAGTGCTTGAGCTTTTCGATCAGTATTTGCAGTCGGTGTCGTCGCGGGCGTTGCCCATTTGAGGTCAAAGGCGATTTCCCAACACCGGCCGCTGCCGATTTTAGACAACATTTGCTCAGGGACATCGTGCAAGTTTTGTCCGTACACGTCCAGATCACAGGAGCACGAGGTAATGATAATGATACGTTCCAAGATTTCCCAGACTCTCAGGGTTCTCGAGTTGTTCAATTATACACACGGGCTGAAGAAACTAGGCTCCGCAGTTCCCGGAGCGCGTTGTGAGCCAGTCGTTTCATGACATGGGGCACTTTATCACCGCCTGGCGATGACGGGCATGACCAGGGGGGGGGGGAAGAGGATACCAGTAATGACATGATTCGCGCCGGCGCCGACCATGCCCAAGCATGATTTCCCAGGCGGAATTGTTGAGAATCGTGACGTTACTTGGGGGGCGGGAAAGTGGTTGAGCCGATCACGAGCGTTATCGCGAATCCTACTCCCGTCCTGCTCCACGTCTGGCTTCTTGTCTCCCTTCATTCTTCGCCCGCGCGCCTACGGTTGAGATTCGCCACGCGAAAGCCAAGCTGTCGGGCGAGGCTCGGGATTTCCTGCCATGTCCCAGTTGGCCGAGAGCATGTGCAATGGGAGGGGCCGACGCGAGAGTTTCTTGATTGTGTCCTGTCGCCTGCTTTTCGCTCCCACATCCAACCAGGTCCGCCTTTCTTCTTCGTCCCGGTTCCTGTTATCCTGCTCGTCATGTTCTTGACTCCGTTCGGATTCCCCAGCCGCTATGTTCTTGTCCCGGCCCTCCTCATCCTTTGGTATCGCGCTGCCCAGGCATTCACTGCCACGGGTTGTTCTCCATTATCCAGGGCCTCCTCTTTTTCTCGTCATCCCTCGTACTTTTCTCATCCTCCTTATCCCTTCCCTCCTAGCTTTCTCGTCATCCCTCCACTTTCCTGCCGCCTCCTCATCCTCCTCCTGCCTCCTCCTTCTTCCTCTGGGGTTGTGCCGGCGAACTCCGTTTAATATTATCCGTAAGGGTTTCGCCCCATGCCGCCGGCCCCCTGTCTCGGATAATGGGAGACGCAAAAGCTAAATCATGAGGTCTGGGCGCCGCCGTGAAGCAATGTCGGGACCTGTTTGTTTTTCGGCCCTGACCCTACGGATCTGCGTCACGGGTGCCACCGAATTTTAGAAATATGGCAAATCCCTTGTGTTTTTGTATCCTGACCCTACGGATCTGCGTGAAGGAGGCCGCCGAATTTCAGAAATGTAGCAAATCCGATGTGTTTTTGGATCCTGACCCCGCCGATCTGCGTGAGGGGTGCCGCCGGATTTTAGAAATGTGGCAATTCCCCTGTGTTTGTGGACCCTGACCCCGCCGATCTGCGTGAGGGGTCCCACCGAATTTCAGAGATGTTGCACATCCCCTATGTTTTTGCACCTGACCCTGCCGATCTGCGTGAGGGGTGCCAGCAAATTTCAGAGATGTTGCAAATCCCTTAAGTTTTTGCACCCTGACCCCGCCGATCTGCGTGAGGGGTGCCAGCAAATTTCAGAAATGTGGCAAATCCCTTGTGTTGTTGGACCCTGACCCCGCCGATCTGCGTGAGGGTGCAAATTTTTACCCACACCTGCAATTCAGAGCACACGCTCAGGGCGTGGTGAAAATGCCCGTTTTGGGCCGCCACCCATCGCGCGGTCAATCAACAAGGAACAGTAACCCGAGTAAGCGATTAAGGACCCCCCCCCCTCTCCGGTGAAAGGATAACGCACCCGGCACCCGGAAGCGTTATCCTGGCACCAGGAGGGGGTACACCAAGATTCTTATTGTCATTACAATTCTAATTGGGATGCCACCCGAGGCGGGGCGCTGGAATTATTTATTTTCCTTCCATTTGCGCGGTGCTAATAATATCGCTCGGCGAAAACCCCCAAAAATAATTATTTAATTACGGCGCGGTGCTAATGATAACGCCGGGGGTTCTTTAATTGCTTCTCCTGGTTAAGCAGCAAGAAGCAGAACTGTAAAAGTGGAAACTAGACGCTGCAACTGGTACAGGAAACTGCGAACCTTCGCGCTACAGCCTGGTGGCCCCACAAGGTGGCCGGCGGATTTCGTCCCGTTGCATCTGGCCTAATATTGGACAAATCCCGGCTTAGTCCCGGTTAATTGCCTTCTCGTTGGATTTAATACATTTTCATTGTTCTCGCGAAAACCTCCTTGGGTGTGTTTCCTATCAGTATCGTTTTACCGATCCTCATTCACACAGGGACATGGTATCTCAGCCCCACAATTCATCCAACCCCGTCGGGAATAGGCCTTAGTGGGCCCCGAAAACGGCAGGGCCGTTTTTTTTTACAGTTTCCGACAAATGTCGATTGAAAATGGAAACGGCGAAAAAACGGCGACAGGAAACGGCAAGAAAACGGCTCCAGGATTGGAATTGGAGCTGGAAGCGGTATCAAAACGGCGACGGAACCGGTCAAAAAGCGGTTTTGTCGTTTCCCGGGTCCACTAAGGAATAGGCCCTTCGGAGCCCGAAGGGATCAGCCTCCATCCCCATCTGGCGGGGTAAATCGGCCAGTGGGGCGCAGCCCACGCCAGTGGGGACAGGGAGCGCTTAACCGATGCTCATCCCGACCGTCTGGCACCCCTCCAGGCGGAAGAGCTGATGAGGCAGCACGATGGCCGCGGCGCCTACCTCGGGGGCACCAGCGACGGCCGCGGCGAGGCGGGCACGCTGCCCGGGCGGCCGAGGGGCCGCGTTGGCTTGTCGGTTGGTCGGCGCATTGCATTTGGCACGATATCGAACAACAGTTCCAGGTTGTATCGAATAAGAGAAATCCCAGAAACTGGAGCATATACATTACGAATGGTGGGCTGTTTTTCAATCCCAGAACTTTTGGAGGGTCGGGGACGACGTCGGGGTGGTGTGGTGTATGCTTGTTTCCCCGCTTCCTTGGGAAACAACGAAAGATGTATTACACCCGGAATCGCGTATACGCCAGGATCCGCTTTCCTGTCCGAGTTCCAGTGCGGGGCCGGGAAAAGCGTCGGTGTATAGAGTTCGGCTGTTTACAATCGGCCACGCGCAGAAGGTGTAAGGGGAGGGGAGAGGCTTCTTAGAAGCACTCCTGCCTCTCAGAAGGCTGCGGGCCTTGTCTGAGGATGTAGGGCTGGCGCCTGCTAAGGAGCAGCCACCGTCTAAGAAGCCTTCCCCCTCTCCCTTTTGTGCGCGCCGCCAAAGAATATTGCATAGACATAAGCTTTCGACGGGCCGCGCCGGTTTCTTGAATTTGCGCTGGGGCCCCCTGGCGGCGACTCCATTGCCGCCCACTGGCGCGCTCCGCGCGCCAGGGCGCGGGCCCAGCGCGGATCCAAGGAATCCGGCCCAGCTCGGCTGGGCGTCGGCGTTAATCACAGGCGCGGCCGCCGTGCTTTTCTATTTGGCGGGCGCCTCCCCCCGCCATTCGCCCCAGCAGGGGAACCATTTGTTTGATCACGCGCCCCCCGTGTTTTCTGACATTCAGCTGATGCCTCTCTTTGCTCCTCTAAAAAGCAGCGCGAGCTTCAAAGCAGGGCTTGTTTCGATTCCTCTCATTCGCTTCGGCTTCCAACCTGGGTTCTGAGTTTTCCATGGAGGCCCTGCAAGCCGGCCGATTCCTGCCCATTCGGTTTCTCCCGACTTGGCTGCCGATTTCCGCCGACCGGGTTCATCGATTCGATTTTGGCCACCCTGTTGAAGGAGTACATTGGTGTTTTGTTTTGCTTGGGTGCTCTACCTTGGAGTCGAGGGGGCCCACACCCTTGATCCACGTTGGTATGGCCATGTTTCAGCTGTATGGTGAAGTCGGGCATGTCCCTCTACAGGTGGAGTATTCAAAAATAATCAAATAATGCTATGGGAATGATGTTCAAACTATCTTTGACTGTCCGTGGGCATGTCTTGACTATTTGTTCTGTTTCTTCCAAGAACCGCTTGTGGGAGGACATGCCCGTCTTAACTGTACGGAGGACAGTACTTTGGGGCAGGGCGGGACCCCCCCGTCCCTTGTTCTGCGAGGAATCGGCGGCGAGTGAAGGAGGGGGGCAGTGAGAAGGAGGAGGCTTTTCGCAGAAGGCGGCGGGGCTTCCCGGACGCTCTCGCGCCTTCTGAAACGTTTTCCGCGTCTCCGTGGAAGGCTTTCTTGGAAGGCGCAGGAAGCTTTTCGGAAGGCGGGAGAACTTCCGAGCCCTCTGAAAAGGTCCGCCCTCTCGCATTTCCCCCCAAGACTCGCCGCCGACAAGAGGTCTCGTACTAACAGGGGCAATATTGTTGACGCTTTGCGTATCCCCACCAGCGGCCCCGCCGCTTTTGGTAATTCGTCTTTGCGCGGCCGCTCTGACTCGACTCGCCGTGTGCGCTTTCGCTCGCGGCTGCTGACAAAAAAATCCCCACCAGCCTTTCCAGAAACGATGCCCAGGGGAGTTGATGTGATCAGGGAAGTGGGGGAGCATGCAGGAAAACAAAAGGCGGGTGAAGCCGTCATATACGCCAAGAGGGGGAGGATGGATGAGGAATCGTTGTCGTCGACGTCGTCGTCGTCGGAGAAGGAGGAGGAGGTGGAGTAGGGCGATGACGGGGAAAACGAGGAGGAGAAGGAGCAGGAGGAGGGAGAGTTGGGTACCTCGGGGATCCTATTGAGGCCTTGTTTGGGGTCTCTTGGGAGCCTCGTTCGTGGAGGCCTCTTGGGGCCGTCTCGGCGCCTCTTGGGGTCCTCTTGGGGCGCTCTTGCGAGCTGCAGGGGCGCTCTTGGGGCCGCCTTGGAGGACATCTATTAAAAAAGAGGGGGGCTCCAACTAGCCCCCCCCCCCCCCCCCGGAACACCGACAATCGCCTCTTGGGGCGTTGTTGGGCGTTTTGGGGGCTGTTTTGGGGCTCTCGTGGGCCTCTCCTGGAGCTTTCTTGGGCCATCTCGGAGCCATCTTGAGGCCTCGGATGGCTATCGGAAGCGGAACGGCGAGACAGCAGCAAGCATCATTGATGTTTCTTAGGCGTTTGAAGGATCTTGGCTTCTTGGGGGCCTCCTTGGGGTCTCGGGCGCCTCTTGGAGCCGTCTTGGAACGTTCTTGGGGCTTCTTGGAGCATCTTGGGAGCCATCTTGAGGCATCGCACGCTATCTTGAGCCATCCTGGAGCTCATCTTGGACTCTCAGGGGCCCTCTTGGAGACGTCGTGGGCCATCTTGGACGCTCCAACGCCTCGCGCCCCTCCCGTCCTGGTCCAAGGGAGGGGTCAGGGGGAGGGGTCAAGCTACCCACTCGTCCGCAAGCCGTCTAGCTCACTCCCACCCGCCCTGCCAACACACAAACAACACCCGAGCCCGAGCATGTTCAGCGGTGGTTTATGGATGGGCAACTATTGGTAACCCAAGCCGGCCCCAGGCGCGCGACGTTTGAGCGAGGTGCGCCACGCGTGCCAGGGGCGCCACGCGCGCCAGGCACCCATAGGGCCCGAGCGTGCCAGGCACGCCTGGTGCGCCTGATGCGCCTCGTGCTCCGCGTACGCTAGGTGTGCCGCACACTCCAGCCGCGCCAGGTGCGCCACGTTAGGGGCACGTGCAGAGTGCGCCAGGTGCGCCTGCGCACTTGACAGCACACATCGGGAAGCATGTCGGCCCCCGCCATCCTTGTCGAAACCCGATGCCCATCATGTTGTGTCTGGCGGGCCTGCGCACAGCAGGCCACGCGACACCATCCCCGCCATTCCTGTCAAACATCACTTGACAGTGATCGTGGGATGGCCGCGCATGGTCCAGATTTAGCCTGGAGGTGCATGTTGTATTGTGTTGTTTTGTCAGGGGTGGCAGCCCTGCGCACAGCAGGGAATATGCTGGCACCCCCGCCGTCCCTGTCAAACACAATACAAAGTGCTCGCGGGCTTCACGAACATGACTCAATAGTTTGCTCCAAAGTGTACGTTGCTCTGTTTTTTGAGGGGTGGGGGGGGCGCATCGGGTTGGCCGCGCATGCTCCGAATGTGGAGGCAGAGTGCGGTTTGTATTGTTTTTTGACAGGGATGGTGGGGTGCGGTCCCGCGTGGAGTCGGCATGGTTCCAGGTTGGCCACTGGCCGTTTGGGGGAGGGGGGGTATATTTTGATAGCTAGATCCCAAGTCGCCTAGCTCACTCCCACCCGCCCTCCCAACAAACAAATACACCCGAGCCCGAGCATGTCCAGCGGTGGTTATGGATGGGCAACTATTGGGAACCAAGCGACCTCAGGTGCGCGACGCTCGGGCGAGGTGCGCCACGCGAGCCAGGCGCGCCACGCGCGCCAGGCACCCATGGGGCCCGAGCGTGCCAGGCACGCCTGGTGCGCCAGATGCGCCTCGTGCTCCACGTGCGCTAATGGGGCCGCACACTCCAGCCGCGCCAGGTGCGCCAAGTTAGGGGCACGTGCAGAGTGCGTCAGGTGCGCCTGCGCACTTGACAGCACACTTAGGGAAACATGTCGGCCCCCGCCATCCTTGTCGAAACCCGATGCCCATCATGTTGTGTCTGGCGGGCCTGCGCACAGCAGGCCATACGCCACCACCCCCGCCGCTCCTTGTAATCACCACTTGACAGTGATCGTGGGGTGGCCTCGCATGATCAAGATGCATCCGCGAGGTGTATGTTGTATTTTGTTAGGGAGGTAGCCCTGCGCGCAGCAAGCAATATGCTGACACACCCGCCGTGCCTGACAAAGACAATTCAAAGTGCTCCCGGGCATAACGAACATGTTTCAAGATTTTGTGCCAACGTGTATTTTGTACTTTCGCCAAGAATGGTGGGAGGGGGCGCATCGGGTTGGCCGCGAATGCTTGAAATGTGGAGATACAGTGCGTGTTGCATAGTTTTTTAAAAGGATGGTGGGGGGGATCACGGTTCCTGGTTGGCCGCCGGTCGCCTTGGGGAGGGGGGGTATGTTAATACGGAATTGTGATGACCCCTCCCCGAAGGGGAAGAAGGGGCTTGGAAAATGAGCCCCCCTAGACCACCTACGCCCAGAGGGCTGGTGGGATTGGGGAGGGCGGTAGGCGCGGGTGGTGGGGGGACGCATGGACCTCCAATCACCCATTTGGCGCCGGCCCGACGGCCCACCCCGCCCTAGAATGCGCGGTTTCGCTATCGCCGATCCATCGGCGATGTATTCTCGATTCCAGCCCGATGTTCCCCCCATGAGGAAGTCCCCCGCCAACGTTCCCCCTCGCACCACGCCTGACCAGGGCCATCCTGGGCCTCAGCATGGTACACAGACCCTCCTGGCGTCGGCCAGGAAGCATACACCACTCCAGGGCCCAGAATAGCGCTGGCCATGGACAGCGGTGGTGTAGAGGTGCCCTGTGCGTATGCCCGTGCAGCTTCTGTACGAGGAGCCACGGTGAGCAGAATGACCTTCTCCCCTAACAAACGACAAGTATCCTCGTCACGTTCCTCATCTTCCCTCCCTCCTCCTCACATCCTCCTTTCACCTGCTCCCAGCTCAGAGTAGGTTGTCTCCAACGGGATGGCTGAAGCTGGGCCGTGTAATCCGTATTGGGCGAAGCTGGAAGCCATGCGGTGTTATTGATCCAGTCTTGGATTTGAGGGTGTGTAGGGGGGCAGTGTGCTGCGTAAACCTTCTCGGTGGTCATCCTGCAACACTTCCCCAGTGATGGCCACGCTGGCTGGTATTCGTGCCCTGGCATGTTTCGTTTCGGCCTGCCGAGGTGGGGAAGCTCCGCAGGCAGTTGGCATACTCGCTTGGACGCCCACTACCGGTACTGCGTGTCTTGATGGTGGGTGTGTTTCAGCAGTGGGGTCCTCTTGCAGGCATTCTTCGTACTGTGTTGTGTGAGGGCCTGTCTGCATGTGAGGGCGTTTTTTTTCGCCAAGCCGCCACGATACCCCCTGAGACGCCATGCTGTGGTGCACGGTATCTCTTCCAGGCTGTCAGGCATGAGTTCGAGGCGTCAGAGTCCTTCCATCACAGCGGCATGTGTGTTTGGGTTATCTGAGCGTGGCCTCGTTCTTGTAAGTGTCGTGGTCTACAGTGTCAGCCCAGCTTTCGGTGTTACGCGGCGTGGGGCCTGCTATACTCTTAGGGCGTAGTTGTCGGGAGTGTAAAGTAATGCTTGTCATCATGGCATTCGCCTGGCTCGCCCCAGCAGTACCGCGTGTCCTCGCGCCGATGGCGCAAAGCATCGCATCGGGCAAGTGTTCCGACGAGGTCTGATGTTCCTTTCTGTTTCGCTGAGCAGAAGTTGAGTCTCCAGAGCCCGAAGGAGCCGCGCGTGAGCAGGGGTGAGCTTGCATAGGCCACGGGGGAGTCGTCCCCACCAGTAAAGGCGCGCGAGCGACCGAGCCGACACAGAGCGGACGTTACCCGACAGCCCAGGCAGGCATTCCTCACTTTTCTCTCCATGTCACGTCCTCATCCGCGTCTTCCTCTGCCACCTCTGATCACCCAGCTCCCGCATCCAAGCTGACGAGAGAGAGGGAAAGAGAGAGAGAGAGAGGGAGAGAGAGAGAGAGGGAGAGAGAGAGAGAGAGAGGGAGAGAGAGAGAGAGAGAGACAAAAAAAAGGCAGGGGTGGCGCGGGGTTGGAGCGAAAGCGGGAGATGGATCGCCAGGGGGAGGGGCCGCGGGAGGAGGGCGGGGCGAGGGGGAGGGGCGCAAGACAACGACAGAGGGAGGCAGAGATAATGTAATGAATCGATGGACGCGGGATTGCAAAAAAACCTCGAAGGATTGCAAAAAACCCTTCGTTCGAAGGATTGCAAAAAATTCTGCGGTTTTTTTTGCAATCCTTCGGGTTCTTTTGCAATCCTTCGTTTGCAATCCTTCGTTGCAATCCTTCGTTGCAATCCGGCGTCATCCTCATTTCGGCAAATATGCAACAGCATGAACGCGACAAGCGCGACCCACGGGCGTGCAGCTCCCCGTGTCTGCGGCGACGGCCGCACGTTTATAGCACACTCTGTGTCACCGGTCCTCTGCACAGGACCTTGGAGTGAGCTCGCTGCCTGCCGTATTTTGCTGCTGTGCTGGCGTTGCTTCGGCTCAGTGGGAGCGGGCCTTCTCGGACGGCTCGGAAGACCTCCCGCCTTCGGAGAAGCCCCGCCGCCTACTGAGTCTGAGAAGGCCTGCCCCCTCCCACCCCCTGAGAAGTTGCTTGAAATACCTGCCGTGTTTGGCCGATCCGCAGGCTTTCGTTCATGACGATGCTTCGCGAGCAGTCGTGACGAATGTGAACTGCTGTACTGCTCAAGTCCTTGGCCGCACTTTGGCAACAATATATATATATATATATATATATGTGCGTGTATCACCTCAGCTCCAGACTGGATGGGTATGGCGGGCTGTTGGTCTCCCAAGAGTTGGAACTCAATTCCACTCCTCTTGTCCTCTCTCTCTCTCTCTTTCTCTCATCTGCTCATCCTCATCCCTCTTCCTTTCCTCCCTTCGCAAGCTTCCCTGCATCAGCGATGCCCTTTTCGACTCCTGGGCTCGCCGCCGACTGCTGTCGGGAGCGCCAGGGAGCGCCTGGGAGCGTCTGGGAGCGCCTGGGAGCGCCTGGGAGCGCCTCGGAGCGCCTGGAAGCATGCCGGGAGCGCCTGGGAGCGCCTGGGAGCGCCAGGGAGCGCCTGGAAGCGGTAAGAAATGCAGCGGCGGCCTGGCCAGTGGAAGTGGACGGACGGCACGCCGTGGGACGCCGTGAACCCCGAGAACGACGGGCTCCGCGGGAAGAAGGAGCCTCGATCTCGCTTCTGCCGAGGGGCCCTTCTTTGGCCGGTTGGGGGGGGGGCAGAGGGGTGGTCCCGTTGCGTGTCACGCTGCCATGCAGACACGCTGCCATTGGTCCCGCCGCGCGCCACGCTGCTGTGCAGACTTTTGGTGCACCGTACGGTAGGTTCGTAGGTTCGCGTCATGTCGACCGGAGGCGACCCCGCCGCCGGCGTTCAACGGTGAGCGCCGTTGGCGACCTAGAATGGATCGATGTTGAACGATCTTACGTTTCGGAAACGGCCGATCGTTCAAGGTTGAACGATCCGTGCGGTGTCCGGAACCAAAGCCTGGGTCGACACGACACGAACCTGCAGTAGTTACTGTCCTCGACGCGTGCCACGCTGACATGCAGAAATGTCCTGAGAGCACAGCGTGCTTCGCGTCGAGGGGCCCTTCCCTGGCAGCTCGAGGCTCCGATTCCGCTGCCCGTCCCTCGCTGTGGGCCCCGGTTGGGCTTCCCGGGAGGCCCTCGTCGCCACGGCGGGGTTTCTCCACGAGCTTGGTGTCGCTCGGACGTGTGAGGTTTTTCTCGGCGAGGACCTCCGAGGAGAATCCTCCACCAGCTCGCCAAAACCACAAACAACCGAGAAGCGACAACTGCACGGGGCACAGACACCCAGGCGACGGCAAGGACCGCGAGGCGGCGGCGCGCCGAGGAGAGAAGCTCGGGAGAGCTTCGGCTCCGGGGCTGGAGGCGTGCGGGCGGTCTCGTCGATCGTCGCCAGACCTCCTGCCTCGGCAGTGACGTTCCAGCAGCTGCTCCTCGCCGAGAGCGCCGCGGGGAGGGGCCGCAGTTCGTCCCCAACCTTGGCATCGCTCGGACGTGTATTTTTTCCTCGGTGGGGACCATCGAGGAGCATCCTTGATCATCTGGCGGAAAAACCACGCGCGAAACCGAAAAAAAGCACAGAAAATGGACGTCCGAGCGATGGCCAGTGTTCCTCCTGCAGTTTCTGCGGAGGCTCAGGAACGTCTGAGGCGGCCGGAGGCCTTCTGATCCTCCTGAGGGAGGCCCGTCCCCTCTGCCTTTCCACCCCCCCCGTCGCGCCGCCGAGCGAGAAAGTGCCAGCCCAGTTCCGCTCAACGCTGCTTGTCTGCGCTAATTCTTGCCCGTGGTGCTGGCCATGGACGATCCGTCGCCTGAGCTGCAGCTTGATCCTTTTTGATGAGGTCGATGGTGGCAGCGTAGTCCTCGGTCGCTCTCGACGCGGCACATCACATCCAGTGTTGGACATGTCGTGCGTGGTTCGTCTCAAACCCTTTCAGTCCTCGCACTTTTCTCACTCGTCTCAATCCGTACCATCGTCCTTCTCCTCCGCCTCATCTCCAAACCTCATGTGGAGCTGGGGCCTGGTCTCAAGCTTGCTGCGCCGTACGTCTTCCTCCCTTCTCCTCTCCCTGCATCTGCCCTCGGCATGCCCATTCCGGGGCACCCCTCACACTTAGAGTACCCAGAAGGGCGGAGGTGGGGTGCATGCGACACCCCGCCCAGTTCGACCTATCCCTCACACGTATCGTGCCCCCACATGGAGCCCCACCTAAGGCCGCCATTGTGTGGGGTAGGCGAGGGACTGAACCCCGCCCATTTCGGCGCACCCTTCCCACGCTTCGTGCCCACATAGGGAGCTCCACGCACTACATTTCCTGGTTCGACGGCTGCTCCCCGGTGTGTTTGCCGATTCCCGAACAGACGCGGCTTATTCCCCGGTCTTATCGGGTCATTCCCCGGCTTTCTCTTTGAAGTCACATTCGAGATTTCCGAGATGGTTTTGAGATGTTGTTTACCAGCTTATTGGAGGGTTCAGAGACATCTCCGAAAGGTTTCCGAGAGGTTTATGAGAGGATCAATCGAGGGTTCTGAGAGGCTCCTAAGAAGCCTCTTAGGAGTTTCTCGAAGGCTCCTGAAAGGCTTCTGAGAGGGTTCAGACAGGCATCCTTAAGGCTTCCGAGAGGCCTCTGAGTGGTTCCTCAGAGGGTCCCCTGAGGGTCCCTGCAGGCTTTTGAGAGGTTTCTGAGAAGTTTTCAAGAGGCTTCTGAGATGCCTGGAGGCCTCCGAAAGGCCTCCGAGGAGTTCCTGAAACACGAGGAGGACACATTGGAATGACACAGAGAAAAGGAGGATGAAGAGGATGACGAGGAGAAACATTGACAAAGAGAAGGATCATGAGGATACGGAGGGAGACGAAGAGCAGAATCCCACTGGAACCTGTTGGGGGGCCTTGGGGGGGGGGCTTCTTGAGCGCGTTTTGGGGTCCGATTTGCTCGTTGGAACCCTGTTGGAGGTATCTTGTGTCCTCGTGTGGGGGGGAGGGAGGTTGGGGGTCCTTTGTCGGCTTGTCGGCATCTGGGGCCATAGCGATGGAAAAGGAAGGACATGCGAGTTCGGGATATTCCTGCTTGGGCCCATCTAGGAACTGTATGGGTGGCCTCCTTGGTGGATTCGAGAGCCGTGTCGCGGCAATACATGGTAGGTTCGCGTCGTGTCGACCCGCGGCGACCCCGCCGCTGGCGTTCAACGTCAAACGCCGCCGGCGACCCAGAAACGTTCGATGTTAAAGGATTTGACGTTTCGGAAACGGCCGATTGTTCAAGGTTGAACGATCCCCGCCCTGTCAGGAACCAGCGACGGGGTCGACACGACACGAACCCCCCCACGACCAGGCCCGTGGTGACCGCCACCGGCCGTAAACAGCTGCGTGCTCACTCGTGTGCGAGGGCGGTGTGGTATGCAGACGGGTTCTCTGCCGAACATGTTCGCGCGATCTGGGAAGTCTTTCGTCAGAAACGGTTTGGTCCCCCCTCGCTGATCCTCCCTCTGTTCGTCACCCATGAGGCAGGAGGGCGAGCTGGAGGGCGGGATTGGACTGCTTCAGGGGCAACGTTAGGGGGGATAGGCTCAGGGTGGGATGCATCGACCCCCAATCGCCCATTCATCAATATGGGCCCGATAGCCTGCCCCGCCAAGGACCGTGTGGATGCGCTATCGGTGGCCTGTCGTTGATCTATCGGCGATCTTTCGGCGATTTCGGGTCGATGTTTCCCCCACTGAGCCGGTCCCCCCCTAACGCTGCCCCTCACTGCTGGGGGGCGGCGGGGCATCCACGGTCTCCACTGCTCGCAGGAGACTCGCCTCGCCATGAGCAGGTCTGGCAAGTGGCACGATACTGACGGGCGGGAGAAGCTCGGGGTGCTCTGCCGGGAGAAGACGGCGCCGTGCAAGGACCAGATGCGGCACCGTCCCCTCGCGATAGCCGCCAAGGCATGCAGTGGAGAATGGGGGGTGCTAGTGCTTGCTGTCTCCGCCTTCGAGAAAGGAGCACTGCATAAACATGGCCCTGCGGCGCTCCGCACGGATTTCTAGGATCGGCGCTGGGACCCCTTGGCGGCGCCTCTGGCGCCGCCCATGGCGCGCTGCGCGCGCCAGACACGGGGTCGAATGCCGATCCAAGAAATCCACACGAACTTTTTCCGAAATGTTCAATGTATGCAGTTTTTCCTAGCACTCCCGTGGTGTTGGGTCCTCGTTTTGAAGGGACAGCGCCCCGCGCTTCACTTCATCCTAACGCTGCCCCCATCCTCCCTCCTCCCATTCGCCCACGTGCTCCTCGCTTGTACACTCCTGTACATATCTCACACGCTTCATGGCCCCATATGGGGGCTCCACCGAAGGCCCCATAGTCACAGACCACATATGGGCGTAACGCCCGTTTGGGCACACCCCTCACACGCTTCGTGGCCCTACAGGGAGATCCACCGAAGGCCCCAGAGTCACCGTCCACATGAGGGCGTTACGCCCTTTTCGGCACACGCGTTGCGTCGTGACCCTATTTTGAGCTCCCCCCTCCTTCGTTACACTTGGCTTGCGGTATGCACACTTGCAGATGGCGGGGCCCTTCGCCAAACAGACGTTGTTCTTCGGATCCTTCTCTCAGAAACAGGTGCGATGTGCTTCGTCGCGCATTAGAAGCGGGGGAGGGGCGGGCGAAAAGAACGCGAGCTTACAAGAAGAGGGTTGCGCGTTCTCTTGGCTGCGTCGGGCCATCGCGCCGTCCAAGCTCGCTCGGCCCCTTCGATGCAGATCAGAGCGAGCGGGGCGAGCCTTCGTACACAGTCCCTGCGAGCGCGGCAGAGGTGGGGTGCTGCATTGCGGGTTCCCAGTTGTGTTGGTGTTTGTCGTCGCCGAGGCGCAGGCCAGGTCGATGAGATGGGACTAAAAGAGGGTTGTGAGATGTTTCCAGGGGGCTTCCAAGCATGGGTGTGGTATGAGAGGCTTCTGTGAGGCGTTTGTGGGTGTCTGACCGCCTGTTGAGAGTTGAAATGTGTCTGAGAGGATTTTGAGAGACCCCTGAGGGGTTCCTGACGGGCTCTTGAGGGGCCTACGGTGATAGTGTGAGGGGCCTTTGGTGTACACCGTGTCATACTGGATTGGCGAATTTCATGGTTTCTGAGAGAGTTTCCGAGACGTTTACGGCGCATTCAATGTTTCATATGAACGAGATGTTACGGATTTAGGAGGGGATTATAAGATTGTTACGAGAGGTTGTTCGGAAGGCGTATCAGAGTTATCTGAATTGTTTATCAGAGGTTTCTGCGAGTCATGGCACCGCGCGCCTCCTTCACCGCGTGTCACCCCGAGGACCACGATAGTCGCACTGGTCAATCGGCTGTTGGGCCAGCGTGCTTGTGGCCAGTGTCTGAGCACGCTCTATCACTGGGCCTCGGGGGGTATGCGAGCCCGCCTGCCCGCTCGCTGCTGCGATGTCTTCTCCCCCTTTCAAGACCGTGCAGCTGCCCCAGCTTCATCGCTGCATTGTTCTGATCATCCTCCCCCCTCTTCTTCCCCCCTTTCCACTTTGCCGTTTGCTTCCCATCCCACCTTCTCGTGGTCGCTCGCTCGTTCCTGACTCCTTCCATCCTCCCTGGTCACCGTTGCCTGGCGCGCGCGCGCTCGCGTGTCAAGTTGAGAGGGATCGCCCGGATGCGTCCCAAGATGCTTATCCGAAAGTGGCCATTGTTCGTTGTTGGTACGACCACGGTTCTTGGTTAAGCTTTCCCCGGGGGGCGGCCTGAACTTTAGGTGCATCTTCGGCTGGGACACATTCCCCAACGCAGCACTGGGTCGCCATCATGAAGTCAGCATTGCAGTGACAGACCACCATCACAGCAATTCTTTTCCGACTGACTACTGATCTTGTGTGGGGCTCCAGAGGCGAGAAAAAGGGGCGCGGGGCCCACGTGGACAGGCAAGACGAGCTCGTGACGGAAGATGGGCGCGTGCTTATGATAAAGCACCGATGCACGGGCGCCAGGGCTCAGAAAACCGGGGGGGGAGAGGGAGAGGTTGTGGAAACCTCTGGCGGTGCCCGGACCGTCCCGGCCAGATGAGTCACCTCTTCAGTTTCGATGTCGAGCAAGCCCGACTCAGAGCAAGACGAGTTGAGACAGCGTGAGTTGGCCTTGGGGGGGGGCGTCCTCGTTGCTGCGGCTGGATGCAGCTCGGGAAACTGGTGCGGTTGTACCCCAGAAGGGGTCGAGGGACCGATGTTGAGCCGCCGCTGTTTCAACTCGCCCTGCTCCGACCGACGGATGCATTGCCAATGTTTCCGAATGTGCTTTGATCCAAGGCTCTCGGCCTCTCGGACCAGTGGGACGATGTGAGGAAGCATCACGAAAGACAGACGCGTCAACATGCTGTCGACGCGACGCCAACGCGAGTATAGTACAGTCAAATGTGCGCGGCACGTAAGCGGGAGCCGCATTTTGGAGTCTAGCCGCGGTCTATGCGGGCGATACTTATATCCATATCCAGAGCGTCTTGGACTTTTTAGGAAGAGGTGCCGCAACGCCGAGGCGCACTGGATATGGATAAAATCAAGTCTGGGGCCAGATTTTTATCCATATCCAGTGCGTCTACGGTTTCTGGGGAAGAGAGCCCAAGATTCCAAGACGCACTGGATGTGGATATAACTATTGCCCGCGGTCTACCCGTGCGTCCGCTGGGGATGGAGCTCCCAGGGAGCAGAAGTTCTGGGAACGCCTTTGGCGAAACCGCGGGCCCGCCCTGACAACACCCGTGCCGGCGCGTGGAGAGCAGGGGCAAAAGGCAGGGAGCAGGAGGGAGCGGGAGGGAGCAAGGGCAGGGAGCAGGAGGGGCAGGAGCAGGAGGGGCAAGGGCAGGGAGCAGGAGGGAGCCAGGGCAGGGAGCAAGGGCAGGGAGCAAGGGCAGGGAGGGGCAAGGGCAGGGAGCAGGAGGGAGCCAAGGGCACGTGGCCCTCGCCGCCCCGTGAAAAAGGACGACGACCCGGTGCTGTGCAAGAGCCTGGGGAGCGCGTTCTGCACCGACCGGCCGGTGCAGGCCCGCGGTGCCCTTCGCTCGGCGGGGTGTGCAAGCGGCCCCCGCACCATCACGTCCCCGAGCGCGCTTCGGCACTCGCAAGGTGCCCATTCGCAGACGTGCCAGCAAAAACATTTCCGCCTCGATGTGATTCAGGAGGGGAAAAAACACAGGCACAAGGAATCGTCCATCCCCAGGAAAATTTGGGAAAATATGGGCCGTGGGGGGGAAGACGAAAACCCAGAACATATGAGAAAATATTGGATTTGTTTTATTTGTGTGTATTCATTTGTGTGTCCCAGGGCCCCTTCAGTGATGGATCGTAACATCCCGCGGCGGATGCAGGCCGTTTGCCAGCACTTACTTCGCGAGTAGTGGAACGCGCCTGTTCAGTCATATTCACCAGGCCCCGGCACGACACTGCAGGTTCGTTTGGTGTCGACTCGGCGACGACCGCACCCTGCGCGACCAACGTTCAACGCCGCCGGCTGGCATTCGTCCAACATTTCATGGTCTGCGCTTTCGGAGAGCTCCGATCGTTCGTCATAACACGACCTTGCCGCATCAAACGCCGAGGAAGGCCTGAGGAGTCGGCGAATTCCCGTCCTCTCTCCCCGTCCTTTCGCCTCATCCTTCATCTGCTCCTCGCACGTCCTTTCCCCCCCCCTCTGCCTGGCCCTTGCTCCTCAGCAAAGGTGGTCAGGACGCTGCAAGCTGTGGCACATGCTTGGGCGCGTGTGGCTCGCAGCATGCGCTGATGCGCGTACAGTAAATGGCGGCGGCGCAAGGCTCTGCCTTGGGAATCGCCTCGGTTGTAAGATCTCATGCAACGCAGGCGTCAGGCGCGTTATCCCCAGCAGCGAACATCGACATCAAGCATAATATCCTGAGGCAAGCCGCAGAAACGGAAAAGTCAACGTTCCCAGAGTATTCTGGACGTGTTCGTCGCGATCGACCGGATCAACGGCGCAAGACGTGTTTGGCTTGTTGCCGTAGAGTTGGATATAGTGCACAGGTTTGACCAGAGGATTTCGCCAATTATCTTAATGGGATCTTCAATACCGTTTTCACGCATGCTGTTTGCATCAGCAGTTGCATAGTCGCAGTCGGTATGGAACACGTGCGTTGCCAGAAGATCCTGCGGAGGGACTCGGATGAGATCGAGATCGCCGTGGAAATAAAATGTTGAAGACATCGCCATGTCGGTTGCGGGTCAATGACCCCAGAAGGCATGCCACTTGGGCCTTCCGCGGCACCGGAGGCCCATCGCATTGT
This sequence comes from Prorocentrum cordatum, assembly GCA_963575745.1. Classification (NCBI taxonomy): domain Eukaryota; class Dinophyceae; order Prorocentrales; family Prorocentraceae; genus Prorocentrum; species Prorocentrum cordatum. The sequence continues at coordinate 267,328 of CAUYUJ010014357.1, read as the reverse complement.
TGAGAGTAGACTACTGATTCTCTCCGCGCCTGCTGCATCACCGCATCGGCGGGTCGCTGGATGCCAACAGTCTGAACATCAATCTTGCTTCCGATGTAAACGGTCGGTGCACGACGCGTCCATGGCGTTCCAAATGCGCCCGTGGTGAAATATGCTTTAGCTTACACCGCACCGCCGACCCCTTGTGGGGAGAGTCGCTGTTGCGGCTGCTGGGTGTCCTGTGGCTGGTGGCCTTCGGCCCACCCCGCCACCGTGCATGGGTTGTGATTCAGAGGCCTCTTGGATTTTCGTTCGGATCTCGTGAGGAGCCTTTAGGGGGCCTGCCCGAGGCAGTTTGAAGGCCTCTGGGGGCTGTTTCGGGGCCTCTTGGAGCATCTGTTGGGCCTCTTGGGGAACTCTTGGGAGCTTCTTTGGGCCCGTTTGGGGCCTCCGGGGGGGCTCTCGGGGCGGAAAGTTGGAATGTTCGGTTCGTGTTCCCCTTCTTGGGCCCCTCTTGGGGCCCTCGTGGGGCCCTCTTAGGCTGTCTTGAGGCCTTCTTGGGGCGTCTTGGGGCCCTCTTGCGCCATCTTGGGTTTTCTTGGGCCGTCTTGGGGCGGTCTTTGGGATCTCTTGGGCCGTCTCCGAGCGTCGGAAGCCCGAAAAGGCGATAAAGCCAACAACCTTGAAAACAAACAAATAACAATCAGCGAGTTTGGCCTCTTGGGGCCCTCTTGGGGGAGGCATCTTCGAAGCCTTTCGGGGCGTCTTGGAGGCATCCTGGGCCGTCTGGAGGCCATCCTTGGGCGTCTTGGGGCAATGTTTCGGCGACTCGGGGCCCTCTTGGACCGCCTTTGGGGTCTCTTCGGGCCCTCGTGGCCTGCTTTGAAGCCCTCGATGCCCCCCCCAGCATTTCTGGAGCAAATGACCGAGGATAATGTGCCCATGCAGTGTTTGAGCTTAGACCGGGAGCGATGTGTTCGATCGAATGGAGTTTCCACCATTGCTTGACTCGCAGCAGAGCCGACGTGTGGGCGACGCGTACATCGCAATGATGTCCGCCATCTAAGCGCACCCAAGGGGGGCGAGTGAGAGTTTCTCGCCGCTCCGAGACGCAGGAAGGCGCCAGCAGTGAGACTCGTCGCTCTCCCGCACGTGTGTCGAAGCAGTGCTTCACGTGTGTAATTTCTGGTTGGGTCGCACCGTCATATGTGCGGATGACACACTTCGTCCCGCGACACCACGCAGGGATCCAATGAGACTGGCCATGGCATTCGAAGAGGAGCTTGCGGATGTAGGTATCAGCGCCGACGCCGTGAAGATTCAGGTGTTGATTACGGTGCATGTTTTTCTGGTGTCTTCCGACATTAGTTGGGAGTTGTATGACATGGGGCACGTACTCGGGGCAGACCCTTCCAATATTGACACACCTGCAAGCTTACGTATTCGTCTGTTCTCGTTTGGTGGAATGCCACGTGTGCAGATGAACCACGAAATTTGGTACAGCGGAAGATGTTTCTGCACTCTGTTGGATTGGGCCCGGTTCTAGGACGAGCGTCGGGAGGACATGGTGCGAAGGATCGGCCTGGAAAGAATCGATGCCGTGGCAGTGCATTGGAGACGCTGGACTTGGGAATGTCTCGGGTTCGGAAGGGGCTCGCTGTTATCGAGGTCAGTCCACTGGTGTTCCTCAAACGCTCCTTCTGCACCCAGGCGCTATTTGGGCCAACGAACACATTCATGATTTGGCGCTTTTATGGGCAACTGGTTGAACGTACACCCTCGGATGGTTTAGATATCAAATTATTTCGCTGGCAGTTCAGGCTGGCCCATCGAGTCGGCCTCCTAATGTATATTTGATGTGCTCGAGTATTTGTTGGGAAACAGCTACCACGTGTCCTGAAACTGGGTGGCCACGGGGACAACACGCGGTGAGACGATAAGCTGGTGTGCGCAATGTTGTTTGAATATGGCTTGTGTGTTGTTTCAATACGTGAAACGTCAGCCAGCGCGGGCCCTAAACTGTGCGGTCCATCCTCTCTTCTCCATCTCAACCCCCTCCTCCGTCCTCTCCAGTGCCACGAGCCCCTGCTTCCGAGTCGTGCCCATCATATGCATTACATGATGCAGCTTTGTACACCATCAAGTTACATTGCGTTTCTGACGTAATTCGTGGGGACATTTGACGCCTGTAACTTCTACTTCGCGTGACGGTTGGCGGTTTGAATTGGGTACGGTGTTGTTTGTTGCAGGAGGGAGTTACATGGGATGGTTGGATTGTTTCCCATTGTTGTTATGTTATGTTTGTGATTGGCATCTCTCTCTCTCTCTTTCTCTGTTTCCCTCCCTCTCTTTCTGCATCTCTCCCTCTTTCTGTATATGTGTATATCTTTCTCACCCCAGCCCCCTTTAAATGCAGATGAATACACCTAGACATGTGTATAGCCCTCCCCTCCCACATGGCAAAACAGCGTGGGAATAGCAGAAAGAGAAGGATAAAGCGTAAGAATCGAAGCCGCAATCTATTGATCTTCTACTGGCGTTCGGCCCATCCCGCCATCGTGTCTGTGTTGCAAGTCAGTGGCATCTTGGATGCCTCTGGGGATCCCTCGGGAGGCATCTCGGAAGCCTCTTCGATGTGGTTTGGGGGATGGCCTCCCGGCGGCCTCTGGGGGCCTCTCCTGGAGCTTGATGTGGGCCTCTTGGGGGCCTCCTGAGGCTTTGGGGGTGCCCTTGGCACTGCTGGCTGTCTCGGCGGTCAGCTTGGGGCTGAGGGCTAGAAATGTCGGTTCGTGCTCCCTCTCTGGGGGCCCTCTGGGGGCCTTTTGTGGGCCCTTCTTGAGGCCCTCCTGGGCCGTCTTGGAGGCCTCTTGGGCAGATTGGCGGACCTCGTAGGCCGTCTTGGGCACTTCTGGGGGGCATCTTGGGGCGATATTTTGGGACCCGTGTGCCGTTGGGATTTCGAAAAGACGAGAACGCCAAACTTTTTCAACCACCAGAGGAAAATCAATGCTTTTGTCCTTTGGTGCCCTTTGGGAGGCTCTCTGGGGGCACCTTGGGGGCCTCTTGGGTCGCCGTGAGGCTATCTTGGGCATCTTGAAGCGCCCTTCAGCCGACCCAGGGCACTGTTGGAATGTCTTGGGCGCCTCCTGGGGCCCTATTTGCCCGTCTTGGGGCCCTCTTGGCTCCGAGAACGTCATGCGAGAGCGCGCCCCAGCATGCGGGACGCCACCGATGAATCCGAGGCAGTATGGGGCTCGGGCCCTTGAATACTTGACTATCACGGCTGAGGGCAGAGGTTTCCAGAGATTTGGAGGACATCCCAGTGCGCGCTCGAGGATAGGGTGCCAGATTAGTCGTGGTGGTAGTGGTTGTACCAGTGCCGTTATTTACGGGAAGAAGTGGGTAGAGCCGTTGCGGGAGGAGGAGGAGGAGGAGGAGGAGGAGGAGGAGGAGGAGGAGGAGGAGGAGGTTTGGCAGAAGGGGAGGGGAGTGGAGCGAGGAGGGGTCGCAGCAGCAGGCGAAACCATCGAGCAGGACGGCCGTTGGACCGGCGGGCGGGGCCTCGGCAGCCGCGGTGCGCTCGGCGCCCCTGCCGCGCGCAGGCGAAGTGCAGGCGCACCTGCAACGTCTGCTCGTCCGCGGCGCCCGCGAAGCAGGCCGGGGCGAGGGGCCGGAGAGGGGGTCGGGGCTCAAGGGACGGGGGTCGATGCGGAGGAGGAGCAGGAGGAGGAGGAGGAGGAGGAGGAGGAGGAGGAGGAGAGAGCGAGAATTCTTCTCACCCGCACTTCTCCTCGCCCTGGCCTCGTCTCAGATGGCGGCGCCGGAGGGGATGAGCAGGAGAGGCCCAGGCCAGGGCCGAGAGGGAGCAGCCGCGTCGGGGCTCGAGGGACGGGGGTCGATGCAAACGGAGGTCAGTCAGAGCGCCGGATCTTCAGGGCCAGAGGCGCACTGACCCGGGCTTGGGCGCAGGATCCTGCAGGAGTTTGCAGGATGTTTTCAGGGCTTCGGAGGGCCTGGCTGACCCGGGTCTGGATTGACCCGGGTCAGTGCGCCCCCGAGGGGAAGGGGCAGGGTCGGAGGCGACGAGAGGGGCGAACAGTCCACGGGGGGAGCAAGGCAGTCAACCCGCTTCGTAAGGAGGGGCAGCCTTCCCCAGGGTAGTTTTGCATTCTTGCCGCCTCGGTCCATCCTTGGCCGCTTTCCTCGCCTAGCCCGCGAAGTGTCGACACGGTCTTCCAAGGCCCTTGCATCCTTCTCGTGCGTGCCTATTGTACGGGTCGACTGTGCATGTATCCAGGGGCGCCGATGATCGATGTCTTCGGTGGGGCTCCCCCGCGAATACGGGAATTGCTCTCCCCTTAGGCTATTCGCCCTCATCGTCGCCCCCGACAGGAAGAGGAGGTGGGGCATGGCTGAGGGGAAGGAGAGCGGGAGTGGGAGAAGAGAAGGTGGGTGGCGCACGAGGAGGAGGAGAGGGAGGAAGGGCCTGAGAGGAGAAGGCGCGAGAGGAGGGGGGAAGGGGAGGAGGAGGATGAGGATTAGGAGGAGGAGGAGGAGGAGGAGGAGGAGGGATGGGAGCGGACGCGAAGGGAGAAGGAGCAAGAAGAAGAGAGCGAGGATAAGGAGGAGTGGGGGAAGGCGAGGAGGCGGATGCAGGGGAGGAGGGGGAAGGGGAGGAGAACGATAAGGATGGATAGAAGAAGGATGTGTGAAGGCTGGGGAGTGGTTGGAGACGTTTCCACAGCAATGCGTTCTTTTGGGAGAGGGAGCAGGGGGGGGGGACAGGGGAGGCGGAGGGGGGGGAAGGTCAAAATGGAAAGGGCACGGTTAAGGAGTTTAGAAGGACGGAGATGGGGAGGACGATGACGAGGATTGGAAGATGGGGAGGACGGGAAGTAGGAGGAAGAGGAGGAGGAGGACGATGGCAAGAGGGCAATCATGGTGAAGACGAGAGAAGAGGAGGTGGAGGAGGGGGAGACGAAAAGAATGAAGGGGAGGGGGGTAAGGAGAAGGGCGGGAGGACGTGCGGTGGAGAGAAGGACTGCGCGGACAATTTCGACACGTTCACATGCACCCGGTACAGGACGTACGGCTGGTGCGACCGGGAGGACACACAGGAGCGGATCGCCCGGGGCCGTTCCCCTGGCAGTCAGGTGTTCCTTCTCCCCGCCCCCCCGTGATTATGGCGAGTGTTCATGTTTGCCTTTCTGGCAGAGGGCGAAGCAGGCCTCGAGCGCCACCCCAGTACTTCTCATGGTTTGTGGTTCGAGGCTCCTTTGTGGCGAACGTGCCAGAGAGCGAGAAAGACCTCGAGCGCCACCCAACAGAGCTACCACAACCCTCAGGGAGGAGGCGCCGTCCTGCCTGTTGTAGCGCTTGGCAGGTGCGTTGATGTTCATGACATGCGTCCCTTTCTCGCCGTATGTGGTGGAGGTGGTGCATTGCCGCTTTGTCTGATGGCAGTGCGATTGGGTGATCTTCGCCGCGGAGAAAAACAGGAAATCGATGAATATGAGATGCGCTTGGAGCAGTGATTCGGGTAGTCTTTGCCCACGGGTCCTTTTTAGGGCCCGCGCGCCGGCGACGGTGCGCCTGCCACCTGCACGGGCCGCAGGAGTTCGACCAGCGCACTTGAGCAGCCAGGATGGTGCCAAGCATAGCTCGCTCTGTGCCGTTCAAGACGCTCCTTGCCAGCTGACCCAGCTGCAACAAGCAGCGTCGCTGCAGATGGTACGTCTCCCTCCGCTTGGGCCAAGGATGTTCCTCCTGAGTGCTCATGAGTGTGGCCGACCTGCCTCGCCATCCCCTGTTTCCAATTTCTGCCCCCTCCCCCCAAACCTGCCCCGGCACCCTCACCGTGCCTTCCCCCAAGGTCCCTCCTTGCCGCCCCCCCTTTTCCGCACCCCTAGCGCCTGTCCTCCTTTCCGCACCCACCCACCCCCATCCTCAGGGGCACCGTTCGGGAGGGATAGCCTCAGGGGGGGCTGCAATCGACCTCCAATCGCCCATTGATCGCCGCTAAGGGCCCGATATCCCGCCTCGCTCAGGAACGCACCGACTCGCCATCGGGGGCCTATCGCCCATGTATCGGCGATGCTTCGCCGATTTCAGGTCAATGTTTCCCACCCTCAGCCCGTCCCCAATGTGGTTGGCATGGACCCATATGTCGTTGGAAGTAAGTATGTTTGGATTTCCATATTCCAATCTACTTTGAGCGCCCTCCTACTTCTCGAGTGGCTTCACCTTTTCCGTCCTCTTCGGGGAGCGGGCGGACACCCGATCCAGTTCCAACGCCTTCCTACTTCATGTTTCTGCCTACTTCTTCCGACCGATGGGTAGACCCCCCCTCGGCATCACCCCCGAGGACCAGGTGCGGCAGAATTGCATGCTCACCTGCGGCGCCTGCCCGAAGAACTTCAGCGTGGGCGTGATGGGCAAGCTGGGCGCGCTCCGGAGCTCTGTCGCCAAGCTCCCGCGCCGACCTCTCCGCCCACGCTCCCTTCGCGGTTCCGCCGCTCCTTCGGGCCGCCGCCGCCGCCTCCTCCTCCTCCTCCGCCTCGCCTTCGGGGGGGGGGAGGCTCCAGCGCCGATCCAAGGAATCCCCACGGGCCTCCGAGAGATGTGTGTGTGTGTGTGTTGCTCCTCTAGTGTTTGCATGTGCGTAATTCGAGGTCGGACAGACCTCCTGCCCTGACACGTCGATTAAGGAATTGGCCGTTTTCCGCTCGCGAGAGGGCGTCGCGGCCGTCATTTTTGCGGGTCCAGGTCCCTCGGTTTCGGTCCCAGGCCGTTTTCACTAAGGGGAGGTCTATGAAAGGGAGGTTTGTCCACCGCCGAGTAATGCCTGCACGCGTGCCCCGGAGCCGTGCCTGCACTCGGAGTGCTTTGTCTGATTTTGGATGAGCTGCCTGCGCTTCGCGGTGAGGCCGTCGTCGGTGGGCGCCTCGTGCGGTTGTCCTTCGTATCCGGATGGTCTGCCTGGTCGCCGCCCGTGGGCGCCTCGTGGGCACCCAGCCGGTTGGTTGGATCGCATACGGCCTGCACCACATTGCGCCCACCCACACACACAGTGAGCGGCTTGACTAAGGAACACTTACTTTTCACAAGGGGATCGGTCGTTCCTTAGATGTTACATGCAGTGTTTACAGTACCTGATGCGCTATCTATTATGTATCGCTCCTTATGCGTTACTCCTTGGGACAAAAAAGGGGTTTCGTTCCTTATTTATCGTTCCTGCGCACACCCACATACAGTCGGGGCGCTGGAGAAGGAACCCTTTTCGTTGGGGAGGGGCTCGGTGTACCTTGATTGTTTTACAGTTTGCCTCGGGTTGTCCTTAGAGGTTTTCCATGGGGAATCGAGGTTGAACTTATGGGAAAAGGCGGCCTCGTTCCTTATTTAGGGCTCCTGAGGTCAAGGCCCCGACTGTAGTGCCCACCACATCGTTTGCAGCACACAGCGTGCAACACACAGCGTGCTCCACCCCGCTTGCACCACGTTGCTTGCGCCGCAAAGCCTATACAGCACCGTTTCCTTCACATAGTTATCACCACCCTGCACATCTTGCATCACAGTGCTTCCACCACATAGCTTCCACCACACTGCTTCCATCATGTCTTGTACATGCAGCTTATGCTCACTGCTTGGGGTCACCGCTGGCCAGCGCAACTGTATATACGTATACACATGCAAGGGCACATATGGGTATTCGTATGTACGTGCGTGCATGTGTGTGAATGAATGAATGGATGACTGGCTTCGCCCTTTGATCGCGTGGCTGCGCTTGCTCCGATGGCTAGTTGGTTGGCTTCAAGGCAGGTTTGTTTGCGGCTCGGCGGATGGGTTTGTCCTCCAAGTATCTTGGTTAGATGGATCGCAGATGATGTGGGTTGGATGTTGAGTGTTGGTTGCGCGTACATGTAGTAAGTTGTAAGAGGTGGTGGCCTCGGGAGCGCGGTTACATTATGATTTAGAAGGGTCCGCGGCTCCTGGAGCGCACATCCTTAGCTAGTGTAGTGAATTCGTGGCCTACGGTACAGGGCAGAGTTTGGAGCAAACAGCGGGGGGGGCGTACCACCAACACATCCTCCCAATTCAGAAACATGCAGTTGTTTGTTCTGGGTGGCGCTTTGGGGCAGCATCCGTCGAGTGGCTTCGGGGTCTGGGTGGAGGGGGAGGCTCGGATCTACAGAAATGTACAAGGAATTGGTGAATGCCTAGCGCGAGTTTGTAGTACGTTGCCTGGGCCTGTTGCCTCGGGAGCGAGACCGCGTCGTATTTTACAGTTGGTTTCGGCCTTGGGAGTCTTGATCGGACTGTAAGTCACGAGGTGTTGTGGCCTCTGGAGCGCGAACGTGTCACAATTCACATGGGTTTGTGGCTTTGGGGTCGCAGTTTCTTTGTAGTTCGGTGAAGGTTGTGGCCTCGGTGACGCGAGCGCGTTGTAATGTACAAACGGAAAGGGTCTCGGGATAATGGCATTGCAGTAATTCTTGAAGCTTCGGATATGCCCGCCCGCCCATCCACAAACAATGTTCAGGCGAGATGCCTTGATAAGGGCCGTGTAGAAACATGCAGTGAAACAAGTTCGGTATGAGTCTGATCAGACCCAGAAGGACGAGGATGAGGACGAGGACGAGGACGAAGAGGACGACGAAGGCGAGGCGGAAGAGGACGAAGACGAGTAATTAGGAGCAGGAGGAGGACAAGAAAGACTCTGATCGCTATCTCGGGATGGTATGGAGGGCATCCCAAATCCTCGTCGGGCTCTCTTGCGCCATCTTGGCGCCCGCTCGGGGCTATTTTGCAGTGTCAGGGGGTCATCGTGGGGCTCTTGTGGGGGAGTCTTGGGGCTCTCGTGGGGCCCTCGTGCGGGGCCTCTTGGGAGCCGCAGGGGCCTCTGTGGGCCAACGATCCGAAGAGGAGGGAGGCGGGGTCAACGGTTTCTCGTGCCCCCCTGGGGCCATCATAATCACCTCCTGGGGCCTATTGGGGCGTCGTTGGGGTCGCTCCTGTGCGCTCTTGGGACCGTATTGGAGGCCGCCTGGGCCCATTTTCGGGCTCTCGCGGGCCAGCTTGGGGCTTCAAAGTCCGAAGCGAACAGGCGAGAAGTCACAAATGATTGATGGTTGTTCGGTGGGTCGGATCTGGGCCTATTGGGGGAAGGCCTCAAGGGGCTCCGAGAGCACTAAGAGCCTGCCTGTGCTCCTCTAGGGTTTCTTGGAGGCATGTCGGAAGCCATCTCTAACCATCCTTTGTTTTCTTGAGCCATCCATCTAGGGGGGGGGGGGTTTCTTGGGCCATATTCGGTGGTTCTCTTGGGGCCTATCGTTGGGCATGTTGGGCGCCCTGACCGCTCGCGAAAGCCCCGTCATCGCCGATGCACCGGCGATGCGGCTCGATGCGGAGCCCGATTTTCCCCACGCCGATGGCGCGGATGCGACGCCGACGTCGCCGATGCATCGCCAGTGCATCGCGGATACACTGCCGATGCATTTGCGATGCGGCGCGGATCCTTGGAACCCATCTGCTTGGTCCCCATCCAGGAGGACCCCATTGCCGTCATCCTCGTCCTGCTCCCGGTCCTCGCCGTCGTGCTCCCCCCAGAGCCCGGGCGTCCCTTCTCTCGCGCGTGCCGCCCTCCCTGCCCTCGTCGCCGCCACCCGCGCGCTCCCGTCCTTCCTGGGCCCGCCGCCATCACCCCCTCGCCCCCCATCCCCCTCCTCCCTGCGAGGAGGAGGAGGAGGCGGAGGAGGAGGAGGAGGAGGAGGAGGAGGACGGCTCCCCAGATTTCCTCGAGTCATGGCACAAATCACGACGAAGGGCTTTCGCTCTTTTGGGCCTGTGGGGGCCCCCTCCAGGCCTCGGGGGCGTCAAAAAGAACGACTCGGGATGAAGCGCCGATCCAGGGGAATGTGCGTCGAGACCTCTGGGGATCGACGCTGTGAAACAAGCATGACGGCGGGGCTCTGGGTCCTCCCTCCTCATCCCTCCTTCTCGCCGATCTCCGCACCTTCATCCCCCCTCACCTCCTGCTCCCTGCTCTGCTCCCTGTTCCTCCTGTCCCTCCGTCTCCGCATCCTCGCCGCCCGCCCCAGAGCATCAGCCAGACAAGTCGGGCTTGTGCTCAGCGGAGGTTGCAGCACCGACTTCGCTGCGGATCGTCTGCGCGCCTTGTTTCTTTCGTCGTCGGCGTCGCCGTGGTCGGGGTGCATGTTGCTCTGCTCGGGGCTTGTTTCCCTCACGCAGTGACCACCACCACCACCCTCCTCGCCGATCTCCGCCCCTTCATCCCCATATGCTCATCCTCCTCGTCCTGCTCCTACCCCAACTGTTCCATCCCCCCACTGTTCCTCCTGATCAGTTCGCCATTGTTTACCTGGGACTTCCCAGGTCACGCATCCCTCCCCCATGCACTCGCATCAAGACCACGCGTGCGCGGAAGGAGGAAGCTCTGCGACAAGTCCGCCGAGGATCCGTGGCGGCGGGGGCAGAGATCGTCGGGCAAAAGGGCGGGGGGGGGAGGGGCAGCAGCGGCGGCGGCAGCAGCGGCGACACGTGGGACAGAGACAAACAAAGGCCGAGGAGGGTGAGCACACATGCGCGAGGAGGAGGCGGGGAGCGGAGGCGGGATGCGTTGGATGACGGGACGGCGTGAGCTGAACAGGGAGGAGGCCGAGTAGAGCAGAAGGGGCCTTGAGGGAGTTCGCGCCAGTCGTTGAAAGTACGTATTTTGGGAGTCCCGGTTCCCAGATCAACGTCAAGCGTCTTTCTATGTGATATACATGTGTTTGTTGTGTGTGTGTCATTCTTTGGGCGGGCCCGAACGCAATCTGTTTTTTCGGCCGTCCTAGTTCATGTGTCTGCATGTTTCTTCCAACGGGTGGGTATGCATGGATAGCGGACATGGGTCGGGCGGGGCTGGGGATTTGAGGGTTCCTCGTCCCATTGGGGAGGAGCGTGGAGGCGACGGGATGAGAGAGGGGCGGGGGGGGGATGGGAGGTAGTGCGATCTTGAGCGCAGGGAGGCTGGAAGGATGTGGACCCCCCCCCCCGCACCACTCACCTGGATCCTGGGCGCTCCTCCCCTACCCTCGTCTTGGTATTCCACAGACGTGGTGGTGACAACACCTGGCGGTAAGTCTCGGGCGATTTGGTGTTACCACCCGGTTTGGGAATTCGTGGTTTGTCGAGGGTGTTCCGAGCTTTGGTGGGTCCAGCAGTCACAGAGCCGGCGCTGACTCCTTGGGGATCCCAGATCACGACCTGAGATCTCCCCCCCTGGTTTAGGGGGCTTCCAATCGCCGTCGTCCCCTTGTGCTTCTTATGCGCACTCCCTCCCCTCCTCCCTCCCCCTTCGGGATCGGGCTCCGGGGGCTCCGCGGCGCGCTGCGGCGCGGAGCGCGAAGAGCGGGTGGAAGGGCAGGAGAGGTACGGCTGCGGCCACGGCAAACGTGCGGTGGCCACTTTGTTAGATTCGGGGGTCCCCAAACGGGGCGGTGACCACACCGTGCGGTGAGTCGGTGGGGATTCGGGGTCACCGCACGGTTTCGGGACTCGGGTCGTTCTCCGAGGACGTCTCGGGCGACTGGGGCGTCCGAGGTCACAAGACCGTGCGGTGACGGACCGTGCGGTGAGGTCTTGGGGGATTTCGAGATCACCGCACGGTCTGTCACCGCACCGTTCCGGGACTCCAAATAGATCTGGGCGCACGGGCATGGTAAGGACGCGCGCGCCTTGCTCTGGAGTGCGCTCGTGTCTTTGCCTCTGCGGCCCGTCCTTTGGCGTTTTCACGGGTCGCCCACCACCCGAGGAGCTCCAGTTTCGGCCTCCCAAGGTCTTGCGCCCTGACCACCCATTCTATTCTGAAGATACAGTCGGGGCCCTGAAGAAGGAACCCTTTTCGTTGGGGAGGGGCTCCGTGTTCCTTAATTGTGTCGCAGCTTGCCTTGGTCTTCGACACGAAATCGAAGTTCAACTTATGGTAAATAGGGGCCTGGTTCCTTATTTAGGGTTCCTTAGGTCAACGCCTCGACTGTACGTTTTCACTGTAACCCTGAACGGAGAAAACCATTCCCGACTTGAGGGGGCGATCCTCGGGACAACCTGGAAAACTACAGCTGGGGCCCTGCAGAAGGAACCCTTTTCGTTGGGGAGGGGCTCGGTGTTCCTTGATTGTTCTACTGGTTGCCTTCTGTCTTCCTGAGGTTTTCCATGGGAAATCGAAGTTCAACTTATGGGAGAAAGGGGCCCCGTTCCTTATTTGGGGTTCCTTGGGTCAACGCCCCGACTGTAGTGAATCACGCCCCTTGGCGGCAGTAGGGGGACACAAAGGGTCCTTCAACGTGCGAGGACCGTCACCACAAAAATCTTCGCATGTGGCGCAACGGCAGTACTGTTCTGGACAGCAGGAACGGGATACTCGTGGGCAGCCAGAGGACAGCGAGTGGCCAGGGGGCTCCAGCCTTCCCTGCATCTCGCCGGGTGGCAACGGGCGGCTTGGGCAGTCCCCCTTCGGGGCCATCGGGCCCTTCCTCCCGCGCGGCAAAGGAGAAGGAGGAGAAGAGGCACACTTGTGGCTGGTCAGAAATTGCTCAACGGCCCCATCTTTCGGCAACACATGGTGTCAGCTCCATCCAGACGGGGAGGGGGCGCGGGGGGGAGGAAATGGGAAGTCTCCCGTCCAGGCCATTGGGCCTTTCCTCCCGCGCGGCAAAGGAGACGGAGGAGAAATGCACACGAGAGGCTGGTCAGAAACTGCTCGACGGCCCCATCTTTCGGCAACACTGGTGTCAGCTCCAGACGGGGGGGGGGCGCGGGAGGGAGGAAATGGGAAGTCTCCCGTCCGGGCCATTGGGCCCTTTCTCCCACGCGGCAAAGGAGAAGGAGGAGAAAAGGAACACATGTGGTTGATCAGGAATTGCTCAACGGCCCCTTCCTTCGGCAACACTGGTGTCACCTCCAGACGGGGAGGGGGCGCGGGAGGGAGGAAATGGGAAGTCTCCCGTCTGGGCCATTGGGCCTTTCTTCCCACGCGGCAAAGGAGAAGGAGGAGAAGAGGCACACGTGTGGCTGGTCAGGAACTGCTCAACGGCCCCATCTTTCGGCAACACTGGTGTCACCTCCAGACGGGGAGGAGGCGCGGGGGGGAGGAAATGGGAAGTCTCCCTTCTGGGCCATCGGGCCCTTCTTCCCACGCGACAAAGGGGAAAAAGGAGAATTGCACACATGTGGTTGATCAGAAATTGCTCAACGGTCCCTTCTTTGTCACCTCCAGACGGGGAGGGGGCGCGGGGGGGAGGAAATTGGAAGTGTCCCTTCCCGGCCATTGGGCCCTTCTTCCCGCGCGGCAAAGGAGAAGGAGGAGAAAATGAACACATGCGGCTGGTCAGGAACTGCTCGAGGGCCCCATCTTTCGGCAACACTGGTGTCACCTCCAGACGGGGAGGAGTCGCGTGGGGGAGGAAATGGAAAGTCCCCTTCCGGTCCATCGTGCCCTTCCTCCCTTCCACGTGGCAAAGGGGAAGGAGTAGAAAGGAACACATGTGGCTGGTCAGAAACTGCTCAACGACCCCTTCTTTCGGTAACGCTGGTGTCAGCTCCAGACGGGGAGGACGCGCGGGGGGGAGGAAATGGAGTGCGTGAGGATGAGATTGAGAAGGAGAAGAAAGGAGGTGCAGACGGAGGAGGAGGAGGAGTAGGAGGAGGACGAGGAGGAGGAGGAGGACGAGGAGGAGGAGGAGAAGGAGCGCATGGGGTCTTTGGCCTCTCGTGAGCGGCGACTTGCCTGGAGGCACTGAGGTACGGAGGAGGAGGAGGAGCAGGAGCAGGAGGAGGGGGGGAATGATATTGGTCAGCAAGACCCCCCACAAAAAATCGAATGCCATCGTTATCCCCCAGATTCTCGCCCGGCTCCTCTCTTCTCCCCATATCATCTCTTCCTTCTCCGTTCCTCCTTTGCCCTCTCCTCTCAAGGACTCGCCTCTTGTCCCTTCCCTCCCCCTCTTCGCCCTCTTCACCCCGCATATATATATATATATATATATACATATATATATATATATTCTCCCCATCCATTATCCATTCCCGTGTCTCCTTGTGCCCATCCATCCATTATCTTTCCAGTATCCTTCCCTTTTCCTACTACTCCTTCTATTTACCTTCTCTCCTCTTCTCTCCCACTCCACTTCCCCCTCGACTTCTCTTCCCCCCCCTCTTCCCCCAGCACTGCCCTCCCCCTGCCCCATCCCCATCCGCCTCATGTGCCCCCCCCCCTCCCCGGGATGGCTCTAATCAGCCGCCCCGCGCTGTGTTCCAGGGCCTCCCCCTGCCCCATTCCCCCCCCCCCCCCCGCGATATTCGCAAAAGGAGGGGGAGGCGGACCGAGGAGGAGAATTGGGCGTCGCGCAGTGTTATTACATGAAGGGCAGCGAGGGCTGCAGGAAAGGGGGCCCTCAGGGCTCCGAAAGGACCCCTTTCGTGTCCGAGCGGGGCCTTTAGGGGCGGAGAAGTGCACCTTTCTTCCCCCCCCATGTGTCTCATCAAGCGACGCCAAAGAGAAATTCGAAGAAGTAACAATTGCGTAAACATTAACTTTCGGAGGTTCGCGCAGACCCCTTGGAGTCGCCCAGTCTGGCGGCGCCTCTGGCGCCGTCCCTGGCGCGCTCCGCGCGCCAAGGCGGATAACAAGAGGAAAGATCAGATCGACATTCCCGATTTCGACGGTGGCCCCGTCGCGCTCCAGCGCATCTGAGTGACGAGATCCGCCAGAGCGTATTCTTGTTTGTGAGGGATGTCCGCCCCCCTCCCCCGCCCGACCTTCCCACCCATCCCCTTGCTTCCCCTCGTAGCCTTGCCCAGCTTGCCCATCCTCTCCTCCCTCTCCTCCCTCACCCCTGGAGTGCGCCGATGATGGCAGCGACGACCCGCTCGACAGTTTCGACCTCGACGGTTTCGTATTCTAGCTGGTGAATTGCAAGCCGAGAGCTCTGACAGGTCCCACACTGTTGGAGTAGTCTTGTTTCTTGCTGTAGCGTGGAGGGAAACAAAAACCTCCCTCACCCCTCATCCGTTCCTGGCCGGCGGCCTTCTTTACCCGCAGGAGGTCGCGAGAGCCAAGAAGGTCATCGGGTCTTCAGGCCCCTCGTTGTGCCCTAGCCCCTGCTTAGTTATCTGCCGCTACCGTGTGCGGGTCGCACATGGCCGTCGCGGGCGTTGCCAGGGCTACAAGTCCGACCGTTCCTCATCCCGCTTGTCGAGGGCCCCAGGGACGTGCTCGAAAAGCATCCGCATCCGCGGCCTCGCGGGCTGGGCCCTTGGACCGCGACCCCGCGAGCACGGTGCGCTTCCGCGGATGCCCCGCGCGGAACGTATCCGTGCATCCTCGTGTCCGCGGGGCGCGGGAGCATGTCGAGGGCCCCAGGGCCGTCCCCCTCGATCGCGCGGCCCGGCGCTCACAGTGCGATGCCCAGACGGGGGGCGGCTTCGGGACTCGGGTAGCGTCGCGGCGATGCCTTTCGAGCGCCACCTTCCCCGCCTGAGTCTTGTTTCTGGCCTTGCAGCAGGTTTGAAAGAAGGAGCAGGAGGAAGGGGGGGGGGAGGCCGAAGAGGAAGGGCCGCCGCACCTCCTGTCGCAAATAGGACTCGGAAGTTCCAGCGCCCGTCGTAATTCGGACCGGCGCGCATCGGCAACGCATTCTTTCCAGCTTGAGACCACTGGTTCCGAGCCGGATGCCTTCAGGTGTTTCGCATGTGTTTCCGCAGAAAGTGACCGAGCGGCGAAACGCGGAGACGCACATCCGCGTTGTGGAATTGCGCTTTGCCAGCACCACATGTCTCGATGATGCAGCGTTTGAGGCATTCGGAACTGTCACCGAAACAGCAAATTGGCTTTGGGCCCTGCAGCAGCAACAGCAGCAGCATCATAACCAGCGGAATTAGTGGCGTCGGCAGTAGTAGTCGCCCTCGTTGGCGAGAGTGGACGAGGTTCATAACGCCATACCATTTCTATCTTGTGGCGTTCGGCCTAGCGTCGTGGACCGGATCTATATTTGAATGCGTGTTCTAGTAGATTGAAGGCCTTTTGCCGGAGGCATGTAGTATGCTTCTCGAGGGGCTCTTGGCGGCCTCCTTGGGGACTTTTCGGCTGCTTCGCGTGAGCCTCTTGATGGCCTGTTGGGTGCCTCTGTGGGGCCTGTATGGAGTTCACGGGGTCCCAGCCGGCGGCTCCAGGGGTCGTCGTAGGGGACGCTGCGCTCGAAACTCTCGTGCGCTGTGTTTCGGGCCTCTTGGGTATTTCTGGGGCCATCTTGGATGTGTGGGTGTGTGGGTGTGTGTGGTGTGTGTGTGTTTTGTGTGTGTGTGTGTGCGTCGGGGGGGGGGGAGGTGTCCGTGGGGCGGGTGTGGTGTGTGTGTGTGTGCGGGGTGTGGTGTGTGTGTGTGGTGTGTGTGTGTGTTTGTGTGTTTGTGTATGTGTGTGTGTGTGTGTCAATATGTGTGCTAATGTGTGTTTGTGCGTGCTTGTGTTTGTTGTGTGTCTTTGTGTGTGTGTTTGTGTGTGTTTGTGTTTGTGTGTGTTTGTGTGTGTTGTGTGTGTGTGTGTTTGTGTGTGTTTGTGTGTCTGTTGTGTGTTGTGTGTGTTTGTGTGCGTGTTTGTGTTTGTGTGTGCTTGTGTGTTTTTGTGTGTGTGCGCGTTTGTGTGTGTGTGTTTGT
Source organism: Prorocentrum cordatum (assembly GCA_963575745.1). Taxonomy (NCBI): domain Eukaryota; class Dinophyceae; order Prorocentrales; family Prorocentraceae; genus Prorocentrum; species Prorocentrum cordatum. The sequence continues at coordinate 250,639 of CAUYUJ010014357.1, read as the reverse complement.
GTGTTTGTGTGTGCGTGTGTGTGTTTGTGTATGCTTGCGTCTGTTTGTGTGCTTGTGTGTGTGTTTGTGTGTGTACGTGTGTGTGTGTGTGTGTGTTTGTAAGTGTGGTTGTGTGTATGTTTGTGTGTGCGTGTGTTGGTGTATGTTTGTGTGGGTTTGTGCGTGTTTGTGTGTGCGTTTGTGTGTGTTTGTGTGTTTGTGTGTGTTGGTGTGTGTGTGTGTTGGTGTGTGTGTGTTGTGTGTGGTTGTGAGTGTTTGTGTGTGTTTGTGTGCGTTTGTGTGTCGTTGTGTGTTTGTGTGTGTGGTTGTGTAAGTTTGTGTTTGTGTGTTTGTGTGGGCTGGTGTGGGTTAGTGTTGGTCTGTGTGGGTTTGTGTGTGTGTACTTGTGTGTGTTTGTGTGTGTTTGTGTGTGTGCTTACGTGTGTTTGTGTATGTGTTTGTGTGTTTGTTTATGTGTGTGCTTGTGTGTGCTTGTGTGTGCGTGTTTGTGTGTGTGTGTGTTGGTGTGTGTACGTGCGTGCGTGCGTGTGTACGTGTGTGTGCGTGTGTGTGCGTGTGTGTGTGCGTGTGTGCGTGTGCGTGTGCGTGTGTGTGCGTGTGTGTGTGTGTGCGTGTGTGTGTGCGTGTTTGTGTCTGCGTGTGTGTGCGTGTGTGGGGTGGGGGCACGCACGCTCATACCAGGGGAGAGGGGGCACACATTCACCCGGGCCCCTCCCGTTGAGATGGGGTACAGGGCAGGGGTTCTTTTCGCCGTGCTAGATCAATTAATGCAACTGTTCATATGTTATTCGATGCACCCATGCCATCACGAACGAGACACGCTTCAAGACATATGTATGTAAATACATAGAACAAATAAATGTACATATGTATATATATATGTGTGTATGTACATGTATCTGCATACTCCAGACAGCCACAGCCTTGCACAACCCTGCATCCATATATGCGCTCGTGCCCCTCCCACCCCACACACACACACATACACACAAACACACACACAAGACGCAGCCATAACGCCCGTTCATCCAGTCCTGCGTACATCTGTGCTTTAATATGTTCACACCTCCAAGTCAGAACTTTGCGCAAACCTGCCTCCACATGTCCGTTCCTGCATGCCCTTCTAGATCCATCTGTTCGCACCTTCACCCTCCATCCCTCGTCCTTCGGGTCCGTAAACGGTCCCGCCTGCTTGCAGCAGCCAACGAGGTTTGTCGGGGCGCTCCTGGGCGCAGGAATACCTCCGCACGGTGTGCCGTGGAGCGCTGGGGTCCTCCCACGTGCGGTAGCGCCGCAGGTGCGCACCCGAGGAGCTATAGCAACTGCTTGGCCCACCCATTTGGCACACCAGGCCCGTGCTGCTGATCGTCGGCGGCGAGCCCCGGGGGGAAGTGAGAAGGGGCGGGCCTCCTCAGAAGGCTTGGAAGTCCCCCACGTGTTTGAGAAGCGTTCGAGGTCTTCCCGAAGACACAGAAGACTTCTCAGAAGGCGCCAGGGCTTTGAGAGGCCCCGCCGTCCTCCGAGAAGGTCTCTTCCTTATCACTTCCCTCCCATCGCTCGCCGCTGATGTTTGATGCACTCATTTGGCTCATCCAGACTCGTGTTCCTGATGAGACCGCCGCCTGTCCTCTTTTCACTCTCCTGCGCATCGCTCGGACGAGGAGCATCCTGGAACATTGAGGCATCGAGGAGCATCCTGGATCATCGAGCCAAACAAACACGCACGACACCGAAACATGCGCGGGGCTTTTACGTCCGAGCGACGGTAAGCTCAAGGTCCTTCCCTCCTTCCAGCCCTCCCCCCCCTTCCGTGCTTCCCTCCCCCTCTCCAGCCTCCAGTGAGGGCTGCCGCACGCGATGCTCGAGCCGACTCGACGTTCGTCTTGGCATCGCTCGGATGTGTGCACTTTTTCAGCGTTGGGATTATTTTCCCAAATGGATTGCACAGCGTTGCTGTACGCTTTTTGTTCACGTCTGTTATATCGGAAGTGTAGACGGAGGAGGAAGAGGACGAGGTAGGATTGGCGATGGGGATCATCCGTTGAATTTGGAACGATGCAGAGAAGAATGGCATGGCCCATGCGCACGGATGACACGCGCATATCTAGAAGCGTAATGAGCGTTACGGAATTCCTTCGGGGATAGATTACCATGGCCCCAGACGGGGTAACGGTGGGAAGGCTCGGCATGAGCCAGGGGTAGGAGGACCTGAAAGAGGAGCATCAGGAGGAGGATGAGGACAGCCGGCACGGCCTACGTGTGCAATTCCGATTGGGATAGGTGTTGCCGTTTGAGCGTTGGCCGCATTGTGTTGAGGGATGGAGTTGTCGCCTAAGCGTTGGATGCATCCATGATTTGGACTGCACTCTCGCCAGAGTGCGATCCGCACCTTTGATTGGGATGTTGTCGCCGCTCGAGCGGTGGTCGCATCCCCGATTTGGGATGCTGCCCTCGCCTCGGCGCTGGCCACACGCCTGACTGGATGTGGTGTAGCCGCTCGAACGATGGCAAGATCCCTGATGGGCAATGGCGCTTGTACCTGAGCGTTGACACATCCACCATTGTTGGGGAACAAACAATGGCAGAAACATAAAACCTCGGAGGTCCGCGCGGACCTCCGAGTTTTTATGTTTGTGTCATTGTTTGTCCCCTAGATTGGGAATGGTGCAATCGCCTAAGCGACGGCCACATGCCTGATGGGGAATGGTACTCTCACCCCAGCTCCGGCCACGTCCTCAATTGGGTATGTGCAGTCGCGTGACCGCCAGCCACATCCCTGATTGGGAGTGACGCTCCTTTTATTACATGCAGGAACACTTACTGCCTCCATGTTGGAGAGGTCGTCTGGGTTGCTCGGAGGGTGGGGTGGCCCGAGTTGCTGCGTGTTCCGTTGATTAGTGTAGCACTCATGTTGCATACAGGTGTTGGGTATGATGCGTTAGTGGCGAATACGCAGTAGCGCGTACGCGGCTATGTTCGCTACCGCGAAGGTTGTTGCCATGGGCCCAGAAGCTGTAGAAGTTGTCTCTTATCCCCAGAACTGTCTCCTCTGCCCAGGGCGCTGCTCCCCCGACCCCGGCCTGCCACGGCAAAGTGCTTGCACCCCCTTGCCTCGGCACAGTTCTGCCAGTCGCCACCCCTCAACCCTGCCAGCAGACAGGCCCCCCCCCCCCGCGAGTCCTGCGCCTGACCCCCGAGTGCCCCCCCCGGTGCGCTGTAGGTCTGCGACGACTTAGCGCGGCGGCGACCCCAGCGCGGGCGGCCAGTGGCCCAGAACCGCTCGACACCAAAACGACGGCGGCGCGCTCGGGGGGGAAGTGAGAAGAAGAAGGCCTAAGTCGTCCGGCCTTGTGAGAAGTTTTCGGAGCCTGCCCCGAAGAACAGGAGATTGTCCAGAAGGCCAGAGCGCTTCTGAGAAGCCCCGCCGCCTTCTGAGAGTCTTCTCCTTCTCGCTCCCTCCCCTCGCTCGCCGCCGGGGAAGGCCTCCGTCATCGGAAAGCCGCACAACGGACTGCTGAGGGATCGAACCGCCCACTCGGTGTCAGGAGCCAGCGCCGACGCCGTCGCGCTGCGAACCCGGCCGCAGCCGCCGTGTTCTGGATGCCCGCGCTGCAGCGGGGTCGGCAGGGGCAGTGCCTCTCCCCGCCCGGCGCGCCGCTGCGCCCGATGGCCGCCGCGGGAGGCCGTGCCGCTCTGGTGCGGCGGCCCTGCCCTGGCCTGCTGCGGCAGCCGCTCCCGGCTGTGCGATCTTCGGGCGCCGTGCGGGGGCCCTGCCCGCGTGCGGGTCGCCGATGGCCGCCGCGGGAGGGCGCCACACCGTGCTGCTCCGCAGCGACGGCTCCGCCCGCGCCTGCGGCGACAACTACTCTGGCCTCTGCGCCCTGCCGGCGCTCGGCGCGGGCCTGACGTACGTGCAGGTGGCCGCCGGAGGGGACCACACGGTGCTGCTGCGCAGCGACGGCACCGCGGTGGCATGCGGCAACAATTGCTTCGGGCAGTGCGACTTGCCGGCGCTCGGTGCAGGCCTGACTTATTGAAGGCGCTTGCGGCGAGTCACCGCAGCCCCCTGCCTTTCTGGAGATGCCGATGTGCCCAAGTTTTGGGACAAAGCTTGGCCAAGCTCTTGGATTACGTGTCCTCCTGGCTGTTGTGAAGCCCCTCGGGGAAACACAGTGGGGAGGGGAGAGGGAGAACAGGTAAGCTAGGTGCGCTCGTGTCGTATTTGATCCTGGGTCGAGGGTTCATGGCCCCCTCCCCAGATGTAATGGGTCCAAGGGTTTCACAGGCCCCCCCCCCGCAGCTGGGATGGGGGGGGACGACGACGCCGACGCCGACGCCGACGCCGCCGCGGATAACGACGACGACGACGACACCGACACCGACCCCGACGCCGACGACGCCGACACCGACCCCGCCGCTGACGCCGACGCCGCCCTCGACGCCGACACCGACGCCGAAGCCGAAGCCGACGCTAGAGGAGGACGACGACGACGACGAGGACGACGACGACGACGACGACGCTGAACCACCCCACACCCACAGGGAGCGGGGGTGCACCAGCACCCGCCACGCCACGCCCATAGGGCCACGACCACGGGGGGATGGGAGCGATCCCATTCGCGAGTCCGTCGCGAGGCTCACGGGCGTACCCATCAAGCGGGGGGTGGGGGCTTGATCCCATATGCATTGGGGGGGAGAGGGGGACAACCCTGGATCATATATGACATCTTACAATGCCAGTCATGTGTTCGCATTGCGCTGATGTGTTTCTCTATCCGCCGATGGGTGTGACTGCAAGGCACCATCGCATTCTGCGCAATCACGAGATGAAAGATGTGCACGTTGGAGTACAAGGATGAGGACCTGCCGAATGAGCAGGAGGATGAAGGATAAGGACGACGACGAATGTCAGCAGCAGGAGCAGGAGAGGCAAGGGCGGCCGGAGTGGCAGGAGCGGAAGGGGACATGAGCTGGTCGACAACGACGAGGATAGGTTCTGATTCAGAGAAGTGGCCTTTCCTGGGGGCGACCTGGCCCTGGACGTCCAAACATATCACTATGGTGTGCTGCGCAACTTGAAAAGGGGAACTGCGTGCATCGGAGGATGAGGTGGCGGATGAGCAGGAGGGTGAGGAAGGAGGACGATGAGAACAAGCAGCAGCAGCCGCAAGAGTTGGAGCGGAAGGGGGGGAGGTGCAGGAGGACCAGGGGAAGGCGAAGGAGGGGAACGGAGGTGGGCGACAGCGATGAGGGGCTCGGGTGCAGAAAAGTGGTCCGCACTCGGGCGAGAGCGCCGTTCTGAACGACGGGCGCAAAGCGCCGATCTTGAAATGAGGCCCACGCTGCAGCGCGAGCACCATCTCAAAGCACCGAGAGGTCCCGAGCGACCGAACTCATACAGAACTGCAGCGGTTTGACATCCTGTGCGTAGAAGCACTGCTAGGAGAGGGCCGGGCTCTTTCAGCACACAGTCGGGGGAGCGAGCAGAGCAGCATTCATGTCGCACCAGGTGCGCTCGATGAGGGGGGCGACAACGGCGAGGAAGGGCTCGGAGTCGGACAAAGTGGTCCGCATGTCGGCGAGAGCGCTACTCCAGATTTCGTAATACAAGGGAGGGGGGTTTCATTTCGGGGGGGGGCTCTTCCAGGCTATCTTGGAGGGCCTGGGGGGGTCTGGGGACGATGTTTTGGAGGGTTCTCCCACGGGGGGGGTCTGAAACTTCTCGTCTGGGAGGGTTGAGACCCCCTCCCTTTTATTACGAAATCTGGAGTACCCTGAGCGACGGGAGCAAATCGCCGATCCGGAAATGAGGCCCACGCTGCAGAGAGCGCCATGCTGGATAGACCGAACCCGCTCAGGTTGGAAACAGGAGAGAATAATATAACTGCGGGGCCTCAGCAGGGCTGTCTTAGAAAACTCTTGGACCGCCTCTGGAGAGTGTTAGGAGCAATCCCGAGGACCTGCTGAGCCGTCTTTGGCCGCGCTAGGGACCGCACCGCCCAGAGTGCTGCAGATCTTCACCAGCATACAGATTTTCGGTGATCTGGTCCTCTGGGGCCCGCCCCCCGGGGTCCTCCAAGACAGCCCCTCCGGGCCGCCCAGATTCCAAGACGGCCCGAGAGGCCCCAAAGACGACCCCAGAACGGCCTAGGACGGCCCCAAGAGGCCTCCAAGAGCCCCCCAGGACGGCCCAAGAGCCGCCCAAGGAGGCCCAAGAGAGCCCTAAGACGGCCCCCGAAGGAGGGGCCAAAGTGCACGGGGTCGGAGCATCGTGCCGCGTCGCAGACGCTTCGGCGACACGACGCGGTGTGGCGCTCGTTTCTTGCCCGTGCTGACACTGTAGAAATTCTCGTCTTCCTGCTTCCTCTTCTCATCCACCTCCTCCACGTACCACTCTTAGGTTTTTTATATCAATCCAAATCCTCCTCCTCCCCCTCCCCCTCCTCCTTTTCCTCCTCCTCCTCCTGGCCTGCAGTCCGAGAGCGTTCCAGTGAGCGTTCCAAGACGAGCCCCCGGGCCGTCTCAGAGCATGCTGCAGGTCTGAGTCCCGAGGAGGGACGCGAAGCCCTTGGAAGCGTCACGCGACACGGCCCGGGAGCGCGCGGAGGCGCCCAGCAATCTTGGGAATCCAGTGCATGACTCCTTCGGATGGTGCGTAAGCCACCACTACTACTACTACTACTACTACTACTACTACTACTACTACTACTACTACTACTACTACTACTACTACTACTACTACTACTGCTACTGCTACTGCTACTACTACGACTACTACGACTACTACGACTACTACTACTACTACTACTACTACTACTACTACTACTACTACTACTACTACTACTACTACTACTACTACTACTACTACTACTACTACTACTACTACTACTACTACTACTACTACTACTACTACTACTACTACTACTACTACTACTACTATATGAAAGATTCAAACCCAGGCATCCGATGTCTTCTTATGATCTTCGATACGGGGTCCCCCGAAGTCCTGCCCCTCTCCCCAAGCCGGCGTTCACCCCGAGTGGTTTGTCGAACGTCCGGCGAGGGTCCCCAGAGGGCCCAGCGAGAGCCTTCGGAGGCAGAAAACGCCACACACACACGCACACACGCACGCACGCACGCACACGGGCGCACGCACGCGCACACACAGACAGACAGAGACGAAAACAGAGACAGAGACAGGGTCAGAGACAGACATACAAACAGACGCGCACACAGACACACACACACACTCACACACACACACACACACACTCACGCGCACACGCACGAACGCACACACGCTCGCACGGACTCCAGTGCATGACTCCTTCGGATGCGTAAGCCACCACTACTACTACTACTACTACTACGACTACTACGACTACTACTACTACTACTACTACTACTACTACGACTACTACGACTACTACTACTACTACTACTACTACGACTACGACTACTACTACGACTACGACTACTACTACTACTACTACTACTACTACTACTACTACTACTACTACTATACTACTACTACTACTACTACTACTACTACTACGACTACTACAGACGCGCACACAGACACACACACACACTCACACACACACACACACACACTCACGCGCACACGCACGAACGCACACACGCTCGCACGGACTCCAGTGCATGACTCCTTCGGATGCGTAAGCCACCACTACTACTACTACTACTACTACGACTACTACGACTACTACTACTACTACTACTACTACGACTACGACTACTACTACGACTACGACTACTACTACTACTACTACTACTACTACTACTACTAC
>CAUYUJ010014357.1:209447-242728 GCA_963575745.1 Prorocentrum cordatum | reverse complement strand
ACTACTACTACGACTACTACTACGACTACGACTACGACTACTACTACTACTACTACTACTACTACTACTACTACTACGACTACTACGACTACACGACTACTACGACTACTACGACTACTACGACTACTACGACCACTACTACCACTACCATTACTACTACTACTACTACTACTACTACTACTACTACTACTACTACTACTACTGCTACTACTACTACTACTACTACAACAACTACTACTACTACTACTACTACTACTATACTACTATTACTATTACTACTACGACTACTACTACTACTACTACTACTACTACTACTACTACTACTACTACTACGACTACTACGACTACTACGACTACTACGGCTACTACTACTACTACTACTACTACTACTACTACTACTACTACTAATACTACTACGACTACTAGTACTACTACTACTACGACTACGACTACGACTACGACTACTACTATTAGTACTACTACTACTACTACTACTACTATTACTACTACTACTACTACTGCTACTACTACTATTACTACTACTACGACGACTACTACGACTACTACGACTACTACGACTACTACGACTACTACTACTACTACTACTACTTCGACTACGACTACGACTACTACTACTACTACTACTACTACTACTACTACTACTACTACTATGACTACTACTACTACTACTACTACGACGACTACTACTACAACTACTGTTCCATATGAAAGATTCAAACCCAGGCATCCGATGTCTTCTTATGATCTTCGATACGGGGTCCCCCGAAGTCCTGCCCATCTCCCCAAGCCGGCGTTCTCCCCGAGTGGTTTGTCGAACGTCCAGCGAGGGTCCCCAGAGGGCCCAGCGAGGGCCTTCGGAGGCAGAAAACGCCACACACACACACGCACACACGCACGCACGCACTCACACGGGCGCACGCACGCGCACACACAGACAGACAGAGACGAAAACAGAGACAGAGACAGGGTCAGAGACAGACATACAAACAGACGCGCACACAGACACACACACACACACACTCACACACACACACTCACGCGCACACGCACGAACGCACGAACGCACACACGCTCGCACGCACGCTCGCACGCACGCACACACAAACCGAACAACCCCTGTGAAGGTGTTCGCGACGCGAGCACGTCTGGGTCGAGACTCGAGGACGCCCCTTCTCCGTGCCTGCGGCACGGCGGCGGACGTGCAGGTCGCCGCCGGAGGAAACCACACCGCGCTGATCCGCAGCGACGGCACCGCCGTGGCCTGCGGCCGCAACGGCGACGGGCAGAGCGATCCGCCGCGGCCGGGCAGGGGCCTGAAGTTCGTGCAGGTTGCGGCCGGGGAGGCGCACACGGTGCTGCTGCAGAGCGATGCGGGGGAGGGCGGGTCGAGGCAGCGGCAGCCCTCCTCTCGACTAGGCGTAAGAGTGGCCTTTCGCCGGAGTGACCTTTGGTGCGGGCACAGATGGGTCCCCAGGTGGCTGAAAAGGAAGCAGGAGCAGCGGCTTGCGCGCCCGGGTATGGCCCCCCCGCGGCCCCCCAAAAGCCGCGCACCAAGGGTCACTCTTGCCCAGGGTCACTCTTGCGTGTAGCCGATCCTCGGCCGCGCGCAGAATGGGGGACAGGGGCAGGGGGGAAGGTTGACTAGAAGGAGCCTGCTTCTCAGTAGGCGCGGGCGTCTTCTCTACAGACACAAGGCCCGCGCCTGCTGCGGAGCAGCCTCCTTCTCGGGAGGACGCCTTGCCCCCTCCCCCTATACCCCTTGTGCGCTCCGCCGGCCTCCCTGGCGTTTTCTCGTCTTTTGTTGGACCTCCTCCTCCTCCTCCTCCTCCTCCTCCTCCCCCTCCTCTTCCTTTCCTCCTCGTCCTCCCCCTCCTCCTCTTCTTTCTCCTCCTCCTCCTCCTCATCCTCCTCTTCCTCCTCCTCCTCATCCTCCTCTTCCTCCTCCTCCGCGCCGAAGAAGCGGGTTAGGATGGACCCTGGGTGGGGGGGGGGGCTGGGGACAGATTCTTCAGGAGTGGAAAAAGCACAGACACAATGAATCGTCGATCCCCAAGAAAATATAGGAAAATATGGGAATTGGGCGGGAAGACAAAAGTTTAGAAACCATGGGAACATATAGGGAATCTTTTTCTTGTGTGTATTTATTTGTGTCCTTGGGCCCCTTGAGTTCTGAGCGGCTGTTTGCCGGACGGGAGAGCCGCCGAGGTCTCGATCGACCCTCCTCCGAGATGGCACCGCCGTGTCTTGCGGCGACAACTACTCTGGGGAGTGCGACATTCGGGTCGGGCGACAGGGGGGGATAGCAAAGGGGGGGGGTGAAAATCAGTTCACGTAGCTGATTTTCCCGGCGCCTCCCGGCGCCGGAGGCGGCGATGTATCGAGGAATGGGCCCTTCGGTGAGGCCGAAACCAGCTGCATGCAGCAAATTTCGTACCCCCCCCTTTCCCAATCCCCCCCTTTCGCCCGGCCCGAGACATACCGACGCTGGATGTCGGTCTGACTTACGTGCAGGTCGATGCTGGAGCGAACCACACGGTCTTGCTTCGCAGTGATGGCACCGTCGCAGCCATCGGGAACAATTCTTTCGGACAGTGCGAAGTTCCGGCGGCAGGTGCTGGCCTGACGCATGTGCAGGTCGCTGCGGGAGGGAACCAGACGGCCCTGCTGCGGAGCGATGGTTCGGTGGTGGCCATCGGCTGCAACCTCAACGGCCAGTGCGACATTCCTGCGCTGGAAGCCGGCATGGCCTACGCGCAAGTTTCAGTCGGAGATAACCATACGGCTTTGCTTCGAAGTGACGGTACCGCGGTTGCTTGTGGCCACAACGGCTACGGTGAGTGCGACCTCCCAGAAGCAGGTGGGGGTACGGCCTACGGATTGCCGACACTGGTATTGCAAGCATCGTTTGACGGTGTGTCGGTCAATTTCAAGACATTGTGCGGGGAGGAGCTTTGCCAGATCAAGGTCATGGCCACCGATGGTATCGCAAAGAATGCATTGAAGTTCGATCTCGCGGGGATGTTAGGACCAAAGTATTTGAATGTAGACGTTGTTTCGCCTGAAGGCAAATTATTGGGTAACCAACTCGCGGAGACTATCGAAGGTTTCTTCGGTGTCGCCGCACGTCACTGGATGTAGTGCTAGTCGTACCACGCAGAAGTCATGGCAGCGTCGAGGAGACCACAACATGCACTCTACGCAGTTGTAGTTTTTCTCGTTGATGTAATTTTCTTCTATCCTTGTCTTCTCCTTCTGGCTCGCCTGTTGCAGGTTACTCCGAGTTTCTTAATATGCGTCGGGGGGGTGTCACCCCCGCCGACAGCCCCACATCGACCCCCGTCGCGGGCAGCAACCGCGCGCCGAAGGCGCTCCGACCCCCGTCGCGGCGCGACGACCAGGCGAGGTTGACCCCCGTGGGAGGGGTACACCCCACGCGTCTTAAGACACCCAGAGCAGCCAGCGCGATGTGTGTTCTGGCTTTTGTCTCGTGCTCTCCTTCCTCTGCATCCCCCCCCCCCCACTTTCCTCGTGGCCAGCTCCCCCGGCACGATCCACAACCCAAGTGGAGCGCAGTGCGTGCGGGCGAGGAGGAGGACTGGGGCCAGAGTAGATTAGTCCGCGCGCAAAGGGGGGCAGGGGGATGGGGGCAGGCTTCTTAGAATCGGGCCGGACGAAAGGGGGGGATTGGGAAACGAGGGTGCTCTCCTTCCTCTGCATCCCCCCCCCGCTTTCCTCTTGGCCAGCGTGTTCGTTTCACCCTGGAGGCGGGGCGAGGACAGCCCTAACAGCAGGCACCTGCTCAGTGCGGCTCCCCGGTGCCAGTTCACACTCGGTGGCACCGTTCCGCATGGCGCTTGCTGCCGTGGTGAATGACGGGCCTGTTTTCCACCATCACCACCAGAAGTTGGAGAGGGAGGTGGTCCTCCTCGTCCTCCTCCTCCTCCGCCTCCACCTCCTCCTCCTCCTCTTCGTCCTCCTCCTCCTCCTCCTCCTCCTCCTCCTCCTCCTTCCCCCCTCCAACTTATGGTGGTGGTGGTGGAAGACAGGCCCATCAGTGAACGCAATAGAGATTCGGGGGCGGACAGAGCCCCCAACAGTGGCACGTCGATTAGTGGATTGTCCGTGTTCGGTTCTCGGGACGGCGCCGTGACCGTTCTTTTCCAGGCTTGCGCCCGCCAGGTTTGGGCTTCGGGTCGGTTTCACTAAACCACGTTTTACTAAAGGGAGGTCTGTCCATCCCCGAGAGATGCATTCTCCGCAATTCTGGACAACTCCACTCAATATATCTCCCCAGTCCAGGGGCCCGCACCGCTGATGCACTCCCTTCTTCCCCGATGCCTGCCGCATCCAGCATCGAGGGGATCGCCAGCGCTTTAGCGCAGAAGAAAGCGCGCGCTCGCTCGAGCTGATGTTCGCGCTGCCTGTGGCAAGCTCCCCAGGCACGATCCACAACCCAAGTGGAGCGCAGTGCGTGCGGGCGAGGAGGAGGACTGGGGCCAGAGTAGATTGGTCCGCGCGCAAAGGGGGCAGGGGGATGGGGGCAGGCTTCTTAGAATCGGGCCGGGCGAAAGGGGGGATTGGGGGAAAGGGGGGGTACGAAATTTGCTGCATGCAGCTGGTTTCGGCCTCACCGAGGGGCCCATTCCTCGATACATAGCCGCCTCCGGCGCCGGGAGGCGCCGGGAAAATCAGCTACCTAAGCTGGTTCTCACCCCCCCCCTTTGCTACCCCACCCTTTCGCCCGGCCCGATAGAAGCACCCCTGCTTCTTAGAAGGTGCTGGCCTCTTCTATGCACGAAGGTCTTGCGCTTTCTAAGGAGCAGTCTTGCTTCCGAGAAGGCGCTCCCCCCTCCCCCTTTCCCCCTCTGCGCGCCGTGAGCAAGCCCAAGATGCCTCAACGAGGCTGCAATACACCCTCCCGCCCCGAGTCCCTTCGTCATGACTTGGCGTCGCTCGGACGTGTGCATTATCTCTCCCTGCGAGGACCACCGAGGAGCACCCTCGATCACCCGGCAAAGAGAAGCGCGCAGGAAGCCGACGAAGGCACGGGGAATGGGCGTCCGAGCGAAGGCAGGATGAGTCCGCACCAGCGGCCTCTCTCTCACGTCGCGAGGCGCCCTTCCTGAGAGACCGCCGCCCCAGGTTCCCGCAGCTCGGGCGGGAGCCTGCTTACTGAGAAAGAGTTGTGGAGGGCGATCAACGGAGAGGAAGCAGGTTGCCAAAGATTTTCCAGATGTCTAAAGCATGTGTTAAACATGTTTTAAAGATGTAAAAAACATGTTTTTTTGAAGTCCATGATATTTCCCCGACACTTTCAAAACATGTTAAATTCAATGATCGGACTGTTCGGGTTTCCATTGTCGTGGCATCCACAACACCCTATGAGCTTAAGTCGGGACGAGGTATCAGATCGAGGTCAGTGCGAGGAGGATGCCCTGATGTCCTCCGTGTTTGCTGGATGTTACTGCGCATCCTGAGGGAGGGCACTCACGAGTTTTCTTCAGTTTGGGCCAGCGGAGGGCGTCATGCTGTTGAGGGATGCTTTTCTGGCCTGGGTCCGACTGTGCAAGGACCGGGACAAGGAGTTATGCACAATGAAAAAAACATAAGTGTTCTGTATGGGTGGGTTCAGCAGTACAAGCCATTTCCGCAGGCTTCCACAGTCGGCCACGCCTCCAGCGTGCATCCGCGTCACAGATGTGTCAACTATCACCGCTTTGCCGCCGTGGTCTCCACCCTCTTTTCCTCGTCGTCCTCGTTTGCTTCTGGCTTCACGCCCTCCTCTTCGTTCCCCTTTCCTCCACTGTTCCGAGCAGAATTCTGATTATTTGGAGTCTGTTTGAGATCTTGTTTTGTTAGTTGAATCCGTAACGTCCGTGACATGCCCCCACCACCGGTAATTGTATCGAGCGTGCGCGTGGTTGGTTTTGGTTCCCCTTCAGGTGTGTCGTTGTGCTCACGAGCGGGCTTTGGTGTTGACAGGCATGCTCTGGTGCTCACGAGCATCCGGTTCGCCGGGAATGCCAGGAACGCCAGAAATGCGGTGGTGTTGTTGTTGAACATTATTAATTCTAAAGAATAATTATTGTTGGGACCCCTGGTGCACGGCCCCCCCGCCGCGCCTAGGCCGCAGCTACATTTTCATCATTTTTTCGCGAAAGTTTCAGAAAAGTGGATGGGGTCCAGATCCGGTTGTTTTGTTGTAATCCGTTTTCCCTTGCAAAAAACACTATAAAATGACATTTCTTGTTCTAATATAATCAAATTTCAAGAATCCCTTGCAAAAAATAAGGTAAAGTGGACATTCGCGCGCGCAAGACGAAATCCTTCCAAAAGCTTAGTGTTCGGAGCGATTTTAACATAAAAACATCAAAAAACCAATGGTTTTTCAACAAAAAAATGTCAAAATCTCATCCCGCGCGCTCTTGCGGATTCGTAGGAAAACCAACACTTTTTAAACATTTCTGTCAAACGGGCTTTTGCGAGCAACTTTTTCGAACTTCTGCGACAACGGTTGCGCACCTGCCAGGGCCATCATCCCTGTCAAATAATACCATGCGGGACACATTCGTTTTTTCTTCGCGCGCGCACGCCGTCGTCGTCGGCCGCGGGGCCCTGAATAGTAGCCACGGTCGTCCGCATGCCACGAAGTGAAGTGTCCGAACGTCATAGGGCGGGAAGCTGGGTGTGGGTGGTGGCGAAGAGTCGTTTGGAAATTTGGTAGAGCTTGAACCGGCCCCCCCACAAAGTGGGGGTATTGCCCGCCTCCTATGAAAACCCTGGCACTGGTGAGAACGGAGTGTCCCCACGTGCTAGTAATTGTTGTTGTTGTTGTTGTTGTTGTTGTTGTTGTTGTTGTTGAACTCTCTCTTGAAGAATAATTATTGTTGATCCCCCCCACCGGTGCACATTGATTTTTTTCGATTGAAGTGCCACCCCCGGGGCTCGCACTTTGTTTTTTCTCAAGGAAAGTCTTCCTGCTCAAACTGTGCCCCTGCCCCCCGGGCTACAACAACAACGGCTCCCGCCTGAGACTTCTTCGATTTTTACTCAGGACCCCCGCTCCCGCCTGAGACTTCCGCGCAATTTGCTCAGGAAAGGCGCTCCCGTCTGAGACTTCCTCGCAATGTAATCAAGACCCCCGCTCCCGCCTGAGACTTCGTGCAATTTACATGGGAACGGCGCTCCCGCCTAAGACTTTTTCGAATTTTACTCAGGACCCCCGCTCCTGCTTAACATGTCCGCGCAATTGACTCAGGAACGGCGCTCCCGTCTGAGACTTCCTCGCAATTTAGTGAGGACCCCCGCTCCCGCCTGAGACTTCCGTGCAATTTGCTCAGGAACGGCGCTCCCGCTTGAGACTTCCTCGCAACTTAGTCAGGGCCCCCGCTTCCGCCTGAGATTTCCTCACAATGTACTCAGGACTGCGCTCTCGCGTGCGACGTCCTCACAAATTATTCTGGAATTGCGTTTCGGCGCTCAGGAACCACGCGCGCGCCAAGGACGCCTTCACAACGTGGTATCTTCCCTCTTCCTTCGTCCTTCCCCCTCCCCTTCCTCCCACTCTCCCTCGTTCTTCCCCTCCTCCTCTTGCAGGGCCCGCGCCAATTCCAATGGCGGGCAGAGATATGTACGCCCCCGAAGGATTGTCCGCCCGTTCCGGTGTGCCCGTACGTCTAAGCCCGCCGGCCCCAGCAAAGAGAAATAATCCCCCCGAAAGGGGTGTGATCGAAGACGAAAAGGGCGGGCATCGAGGGTGTAGGGTATACGTGTTGAATGACTCGCGGGCAAGTAAGAGCGCACAGCCACGAGCGGGCTTTGGTGTTGACAGGCATGCTCTGGTGCTCACGAGCATCCGGTTCGCCGGGAATGCCAGGAACGCCAGAAATGCGGTGGTGTTGAACATTATTTCTTCTTAAGAATAATTATTGTTGGGACCCCTGGTGCGCGACCCCCCCGCCGCGCCTAGGCCGCAGCCACATTTTCATCATTTTCGTGAGGAAGTCTCATGCAAAACGATTGGTACCGGATCCGGTTTTTTGTTGACGCTCGTTTTCCCTTGCAAAAAACAATAGAAAATGAAAATTCTTGTTCTTAGTTGATCAAATTGCAAGAATCCCTTGCAAAAAATAAGGTAAAGTGGACATTCGTGCGCGCAAGACGAAATCCTTCCAAAACCTTAGGTTTCGTAACGATTTTAACATAAAAACATCAAAAACCCAATGGTTTTTTAAGAAAAAATTGTCAAAATGTCCTTCCGCGCGCGCTGTCCGAATCCTACAAAACCAATGGTTTTTCAACATTTATGTTACATGAGCTCGCGCGAGCTACTTTTTCTTGTTCTAACATAATCAAATTTCAATAATCCCTTGCAAAAAATAAGGTAAAGTGGACATTCGCGCGCGCAAGACGAAATCCTTCCAGAACCTTAGGTTTCGTAACGATTTCAACATAAAAACATCAAAAAGCCAATGGTTTTTCAAAAAAAAATGTCCAAATTTCATCCCGCGCGCGCTGTCCGACTCCCACAAAACCAATGGTTTTTCAACATTTATGTTACATAAGCTCGCGCGAGCTACTTTTTCTTGTTCTTACATAATCAAATTTCAACATCCCTTGCAAAAAAAAAGTAAAGTGGACATTCGCGCGCGCAAGACCAACAAAAAACACGACGATCTCAGGAACTTGCCCCAAAAATGTGGCCAACTCCGCTCTCTCTGTCTCTCTCTCTGTCTGCTCTCTGTCTCTCTCTGTCTGTCTGTCTGTGTCATGTATTGTATGTCACAATTGCAGGATGCTGGGCACACGCGCGCCCCGAATAAGTGACCAAGTTCTGTGGGTGTGTACCCCACGCCAGTGTAGTAGCCACGGTCGTCCGCACGCCACGAAGTGAAGTGTCCCAACGTCATAGGGCGGGAAGCTGGGTTTGGGTGGTCGCGAAGAGTCGTTTGGATATTTGGTAGAGCTTGAACTGCCCCCCCACGAAGTGGGGGTATTGTCTCGCGTCGCATGAAAACCCTGGCACTGGTGAGAACACTGAGCGTTCGGGTAAAATGATTGTTGTTGTTGTTGTTGTTGTTGTTGAACATTATTCCTTCTAAAGAATTATTATTGTTGGGACCCCTGGTGCGCGACCTCTGCGCCGCGCCTAGGCCGCAGCTACATTTTCATCATTTTTTCGCGAAAGCTTCAGAAAAGTGGATGAGCTCCGGATCCGGTTTTTTGTTGACGCTCGTTTTCCCTTGCAAAAAACAATAGAAAATGAAAATTCTTGTTCTTACTTGATCAAATTGCAAGAATCCCTTGCAAAAAATAAGGTAAAGTGGACATTCGTGCGCGCAAGACGAAATCCTTCCAAAACCTTAGGTTTCGTAGCGATTTTAACATAAAAACATCAAAAACCCAATGGTTTTTTAAGAAAAAATTGTCAAAATGTCCTTCCGCGCGCGCTGTCCGAATCCCACAAAACCAATGGTTTTTCAACATTTATGTTACATGAGCTCGCGCGAGCTACTTTTTCTTGTTCTAACATAATCAAATTTCAATAATCCCTTGCAAAAAATAAGGTAAAGTGGACATTCGCGCGCGCAAGACGAAATCCTTCCAGAACCTTAGGTTTCGTAGCGATTTCAACATAAAAACATCAAAAACCCAATGGTTTTTCAAAAAAAAATGTCCAAATTTCATCCCGCGCGCGCTGTCCGACTCCCACAAAACCAATGGTTTTTCAACATTTATGTTACATGAGCTCGCGCGAGCTACTTTTTCTTGTTCTAACATAATCAAATTTCAATACTCCCTTGCAAAAAAAAGTAAAGTGGACATTCGCGCGCGCAAGACCAACAAAAAACACGACGATCTCAGGAACTTGCCCCAAAAATGTGACCAACTCCGCTCTCTCTGTCTCTCTCTCTGTCTGCTCTCTGTCTCTCTCTCTGTCTGTCTGTGTCATGTATTGTATGTCACAATTGCAGGATGCTGGGCACACGCGCGCCCCGAATAAGTGACCAAGTTCTGTGGGTGTGTACCCCACGCCAGTGTAGTAGCCACGGTCGTCCGCACGCCACGAAGTGAAGTGTCCCAACGTCATAGGGCGGGAAGCTGGGTTTGGGTGGTCGCGAAGAGTCGTTTGGATATTTGGTAGAGCTTGAACTGCCCCCCCACGAAGTGGGGGTATTGTCTCGCGTCGCATGAAAACCCTGGCACTGGTGAGAACACTGAGCGTTCGGGTAAAATGATTGTTGTTGTTGTTGTTGTTGTTGTTGTTTTTGAACTCTCACTCTTGAAGAATAATTATTGTTGATCCCCCCCACCGGTGCACATTGATTTTTTTTCGTTTGAAGTGCCACCCCCGGGGCTCGCACCTTGTTTTTTCTCAAGGAAAGTCTTCCTGCTCAAACTGTGCCCCTGCCCCCCGGGCTACAACAACAACGGCTCCCGCCTGAGACTTCTTCGATTTTTACTCAGGACCCCCGCTCCCGCTTGAGACTTCCGCGCAATTTGCTCAGGAAAGGCGCTCCCGTCTGAGACTTCCTCGCAATGTAATCAAGACCCCCGCTCCCGCCTGAGACTTCGTGCAATTTACGTGGGAACGGCGCTCCCGCCTAAGACTTCTTCGAATTTTACTCAGGACCCCCGCTCCTGCTTAACATGTCCGCGCAATTGACTCAGGAACGGCGCTCCCGTCTGAGACTTCCTCGCAATTTAGTGAGGACCCCCGCTCCCGCCTGAGACTTCCGTGCAATTTGCTCAGGAACGGCGCTCCCGCTTGAGACTTCCTCGCAACTTAGTCAGGGCCCCCGCTTCCGCCTGAGATTTCTTCACAATGTACTCAGGACTGCGCTCTCGCGTGCGACGTCCTCACAAATTATTCTGGAATTGCGTTTCGGCGCTCAGGAACCACGCGCGCGCCAAGGACGCCTTCACAACGTGGTATCTTCCCTTTTCCTTCGTGTTTCCCCCTCCCCTTCCTGCCACTCTCCCTCGTTCTTCCCCTCCTCCTCTTGCAGGGCCCGCGCCAATTCCAATGGCGGGCAGACATATGTACGCCCCCGAAGGATTGTCCGCCCGTTCCGGTGTGCCCGTACGTCTAAGCCCGCCGGCCCCAGCAAAGAGAAATAATCCCCCCGAAAGGGGTGTGATCGAAGACGAAAAGGGCGGGCATCGAGGGTGTAGGGTATACGTGTTGAATGACTCGCGGGCAAGTAAGAGCGCACAGCCTTAAAATGGTTGTTGTTGTTGTTGTTGTTGTTGTTGTTGTTGTTGTTGTTGTCGTCGTCGTCGTCGTCGTTGTTGTTGTTGTTGTTGATGATGATGATGTTGTTGTTACTGTTGTTGTTATTGTTGTTGTTGTTGTTCCTGCTGTTTCTGCTGCTCCCGCTGATGATCCAGTGCTCCTCCTGCTGCTCCTTCCGCTGTTCCGCCTGTTGTTTTTCTCCTGCTGCTGCTCCTGCTGCTGCTTCTGCTCCTGCTGCACCTTGTCCTGCTCCTACTGTCGCTGCCCCTGATGCTCCTCCGGCTGCTCCTCCCGATGCTCCTACTGCTGGTCCCTTCCTCCCTTCTCCTGCTGTTTCTGCATGTTCCTGCTGCTTTTTGTTTGTTCTTTGGCTGCCACTTCTGCTGTTCTTTCTGTGGCTCCTCCTGCTGCTCTTCTTGCTGTTTCTCCTCCTACCCATCCTCCCTCTGCTCCTCGTGATACTACTTCCCAACTCATTCTGCAGCTGTTCCTGCTGATCCTCCTGCTCCTCATCATACTTTTTCTTTGCGACTCCTTCTTTCTCGTGGTGCTACGGCTATCGCTACTAGATGTAGTAACAACAATATTAGTAGCAGGAGTAGTAGAAGAGGTAGCAGAATTCTTAGCAGTAGTACTCGGATGTAGAGCAGTGTAATAGTAGTGGTACCATGAATAATCATAGTAGCAGCAGCCGTAGTAGTCGTAGTAATAGTAGTCGTTGTAGTTGTAATGGTTTTAGTAGTCCTAGTAGCATTTTTAGCGTTAGCATTCGTAGTCGTCGTAGTAATAGTCGTAGTAGTCGTAGTAGTCGTAGTAGTTGTAGTAGTAGTAGCTGTAGTAGTAGTAGTAGTAGTAGTAGTAGTAGTAGAAGTAGTAGTAGTAGTAGTGGTAGTAGTAGTAGTAGTAGTAGTATAGTAGAGTTAGTAGTAGTAGTAGTAGTAGTAGTAGTATCGTAGTAGTAGTAGGTAGTAGTAGTAGTAGTTAGTAGTAGTAGTAGTAGTAGTAGTAGTAGTAGTAGTAGTATCGTAGTAGTAGTAGTAGTAGTAGTAGTAGTAGTAGTAGTAGTAGTAGTAGGAGTAAGAAGTAGGAGTAGGAGTTAGTAGTAGTAGTAGTAGTAGTCGTAGTAGTAGTAGTAGTGGTGGTGGTGTGGTGGTGGTGGTGTTGGTGGTGGTAGGTGGTGGTGGTGGTGGTGGTGGGTGGTGGTAGTGTAGTAGTAGCAGTGGTGGCAGTGGTAGGTAGTGGTAGTAGTGGTAGTGGTAGTGGTAGTGGTAGTGGTAGTGGTAGTGGTAGTAGTGGTGGTAGTGGTGGTAGTGGTGGTAGTGGTAGTAGGTAGTAGTAGTAGTAGT
Source organism: Prorocentrum cordatum (assembly GCA_963575745.1). Lineage (NCBI taxonomy): Eukaryota > Dinophyceae > Prorocentrales > Prorocentraceae > Prorocentrum > Prorocentrum cordatum. The sequence goes on along the minus strand of CAUYUJ010014357.1, from coordinate 230,125 downwards.
AGTAGTAGTAGTGGTAGTAGTAGTAGTAGTAGTAGTAGTAGTAGTAGTAGTAGTAGTAGTAGTAGTAGTAGTAGTAGTAGTAGTAGTAGCAGGGTTGACCTCCGTCTGTTTGCCCAAGGGCGCGCCTGGCGCCGCTGGCGCGCCTGGCGCGCCTGGCGCACCTGGCGCACCTGGCTCACCTGGCACTCCTGGCGCACCTGGCGCGCCTGGCGCACCTGGCTCACCTGGCGCACCTGGCGCGCTGGGCGCACCTGGCGCACACCTGGCGCACCCTGCGCACCAGGCACACCTGGCGCACCCTGCGCACCTGGCGCATCTGGCACCGCTGGCGCGCCTGGCGCGCCTGGCGCACCTGGCATCGCTGGCGCGCGTGGCGCACCTGGCGCGCCTGGCGCACCTGGCGCACCTGACGCACATGGCACACTTGGCGCCCCCCCCAGAGCACCTGGCGCGCCTGGCGCACCGGGCGCACCTGGCACACCTGGCGCGCCTGGTGCACCTGGCGCCCCTGGCGCACCTGGCGCGCCTGGCGCGCCTGGCGCACCTGGCGCGCTGGGCGCACCTGGCGCACGCCTGGCGCACCTGGCACACCTGGCGCGCCCCTGCGCACCTGGCGCACCTGGCGCGCCTGGCGCACCTGGCTCACCTGGCGCACCTGGCGCACCTGGCGCACCCTGCGCGCCTGGCGCATCTGGCGCGCCTGGCGCACCTGGCGCACATGGTGCACCTCTCGCACCTGGCGCACCTGGCGCGCTGGGCGCACCTGGCGCGCTGGGCGCACGCTGGGCGCACCTGGTGCCAAGCTATACGATGCAGATACGAAGCATTTGCGACACATGTAGAACGCATATACGGAAGATATGCGAAACATATACGGCACAATTGCGAAACATATATGACACACATACAAACCATATGCGAAACGTATACACGCCATATACAACACATGTACAACACATACACGAAACATACACGAACACTCACGAAACACATGCGAAACAGATACGAAACATTTACGGAACATATACGAACCATATACAACACATATACGAATTATATACGAAACGTACACGAACTTTATGCGAAACGTATAGGAAGCGCAGGCGAAACGCATCCGACACATGCACGAAGCGCATGCGAAACATTTACGAACCACATACGAAACAGATGCGCAACATATGCGAAACATACACGAAACAGATGCGACACCTATACGACACATATACGAACCTATACGAAATATACGAAACATATACGAACCTTTACGTAACATATACGAAACGTAAACGAAACGCATGCGAAACGCATGCGAACCGTATACGGAACACACGAAACGTATACAACGCATCTACGTAACATATACGAAACATACGAAACCAATACGAACTACATGCGGAACCTCTGCGAAACACATATGCAACACATGCGAAACATATGCGAAACAAATGCGAGCCGCTCGCGGAACGCGCACGAATCATATGCGAAACAAATACGAAACACATGCGAAACCAATGCGACACACATGCGAAACATCTACGACACATATACGATAAATACGGTGTATATATATAAGCACGAAACATATACGAACATGCACGAAACACGCACGCAACACATGCGACATATTTACGAAACATATACGAAACCGCCGCGAACAATTCGCAAAACAAATACGAAACGCATGCGAAAAATGCGAAACATATACGAGTCATGTACGGAACATATACAAAACATTCACGACACGCATAGGAAACGCATGCGAAACACATGCGAAACACATGCGAAATTAGTACGAAACATATACGAAACATATACTACACATACACGAACCACATAGGAACCATTTACGAAACAAATACGAACCGCATGCAACACACATGCAACATATACGAAACAGATGCGAAACAGATGCGGAATGTGCACATATACGAATCCGAACAGCACGCGAACCATATACGAAACGCACGCGGAACAGATGCGACACAGATGCGAACAATATACCAAACATATACGAACCATTTACGGAACACTTGTGAACCATAAGCGAAACGCATGCGACACATATGCCAAACATATGCGAAACAAATGCGAAACATATGCGCGACGTACGCGCACGCAACACATTTGCAACGTATACGCAACACTTACCACATGCGAAACATATACGACACATATGAAACATACACGAAACAAATACGAAACACATGCGATACATATGCGAAACATGCGCGAAACATTTACGAACCACATGCGAAACATATTCAATACGCATGCGAAACATATGCGACGCAGATGCGAAACATATACGAAGCACCTACGAAACGTATACGAAGCATATGCGGAACATATACGGAGCCAGCGCGAAGCATACACGTATACGAAACACGCGCACCACAGACGCGAAACATATACGAAGCACATGCGGAACCACTGCGACACCAATACGAAACATTTACATACACGAAACATGTGCAAAACATAAACGAAACAAATGCGAAACATATACGATACATATACGAACCATTTACTCAACACGCACGAAACGCATGCGCAACACGCGCGCAACATATACGAACACATATGCGAAACGCACGCGGAACACCTACAACACATTTGCGAAACATACATCCAACGCACACGCAACGCACGCGCCACATATACGCAACACATGCGCAACAGATGCGCAACATATGCGAAATATTTACGAACCATTTACGAAACATGCACGAAGCATTTACGAAACATTTACGAACCTATACGAAGCGCATGCGAAACATCTACGAAACATGCACGAAACATGTACGAGACCTATACTAATCAAATACGAAACAGGTACGAAACGCATACGAAACATATGCGAAACATATGCGACACGTATACGGAACCAACACGACACATGTACGAAACATGTACGAAACATTGACGAAGCATTTGCGAAACAGACGCGCAACATATACGAAACATAAACGAAACATATAAGACACATGTTCGAAACATGCACGACATATTCACGACGCATACATGAAACGTATGCGAAACATGTACGAAACGTTCACGAAACATATACGAAACCTATACGGAACAGAACCTATACGGAACAGATGCGACACATACACGAAACAGACACGAAACAAAACAAAACATGTTCGACACATGTACGAAGCATATACGGAACATATACCGAACCATTACGAACCATAGACGAATCATATGCGAAACACATACGTAACACATACGAAACAAACACGGAACAACCATATACGAACCATGTACGGAACCTATACGGAACATACACGAAACATATACGAAACGTATACGAACCATATACGAAACATATATGTAACATATACGAAACATATGCGAAACATATACGCAACATTTGCGAAACATATACGAAACGCGCACGGCGCATCCGCAGCACAGGATCCTCACCACACTCCTTAAACTCCTTACACTCCTTACACCAGATTAATTGGGCAAACCGAAGGAGGTCAGCACTAGTAGTAGTAGTAGTGGTAGTAGTAGTAGTAGAAGTAGTAGTAGTAGTACTGGTCGTGGTAGTAGGAGTCGTAGCAGTCGAATAAGTTTAATAGTAGTGGTAGTCGTCGCCGTAGTAGTAGTAGTAGTCGTAGTAGTAGTAGTAGTAGTAGTTGTTGTTGTTGTCGTCGTAGTAGTAGTAGTAGTAGTACTAGGTCGTAGCCGTAGTAGTAGTAGTCGTAGTAGTAGTAGTAGTAGTAGTAGTAGTAGTAGTAGTCGTAGTAGTAGTAGTAGTAGTAGTAGTAGTGGAAGTAGTAGTAGTAGCAGTAGTAGTAGTAGTAGTAGTAGTAGTAGTAGTAGTAGTAGTAGTAGTAGTAGTAGTATTAGTAGTAGTAGTAGTAGTAGTTGTAGTAGAAGTAGTAGGAGCAGTCGTGGTAATCGTAAACGCACTAGGAGTAGTCTACGTAGTCATTGTAGTCGTAGCATATACGTTGCAGTAATATGCGTGGCCGTGCTGTTGTTGGATTTGTCTCTCTAGAGACACTGGTCTAACTACGATCAACAGTACTTATACCGCCATTTCTTGTACTAGAGCGACCACTGCTTGCAATGGTAATGCTGCGTTGTTTTGTTTTTTGGGTGCTGTTATTCGTCGTCGCCACCAGTCGTCGTCGCCATCGTCGTCGTCGTTGCCGCTGGTCGTCTTTGTTGTAGCCGCTGTCATCATTGTCGTCGTCGTCGTCGCTGGTCGCCTTCGTCGTCTTGGTCATCGCCGTCCTTGCAGGTCGTCGTCGTCCACGTCACCGTCGTTGTTTTCGTCTTCGTTGCTGTTGTCGTTGTCGTCGCTGCTGGTGGTCGTCGTTGTCCTCGTCAATTCCTTGGCCTTCACAGGTACTCCTGCTGCTCGTACTTGCGACTGCCATGATATTTGGCAGTACCATACCCGAGCCCGCCACGTGACCGTTACTGCGGGCCCCAGGAATCCACAGCACCACCACGTCGATTCCTCCTCTCTCTACTACTTTTTTCTGCCTCGCCTCTTTCCTGGAGGGGGAGGGGGGGAGAGAGGTGGTGGTGGTGGTGTATACGTTTGGGCCCCGCAGTTACTCCCCCACGGCGGGTAGACCTTCCCCTGCCACGCTCTTCTTGTATGCGTGAGTGATGTCGTCGACGAACATGTCGGAAGCCCCTCGCTCGGCCGAGGCATCCGGACGTCGCCTGCGAGTCCAGTGGCCAGCGTTGTCGCGACGCTTGCGGCGGCCATCTTGCAGGAGCTGGTTGCGTAGAAGTTATCCACCCGGGTGCCGAGGTGAGGCCCGCGCGAGCGAGCAGGTTGCATCTGCAGCTTTACACGGTGGTGCGCCCTTGCTCCAGGTTGCCACGGGGGGGGGGGGGGCGAGGGTGGAGGAGGAGGGGGGGAGATGGGGAGAGGGGAGAAAGGCTCCCCATGCATTGCCACTCACTCAGGAGCAGTAGTGGGGCCAGAGGGTTGGAGCAGCAGTAGCAGCAGCAGCAGCAGCAGCAGGCCAAGGAGGACTACAAGCAGAGAAGCACGCGCCGTATCAAGGAGGGGGGGGCAGGAGGAAGCTGACGAGGAGAGCAGAAGGGGCAACCTGTTGGGGGAGCTGTAGAAACAGGAGCAAGAGCAGCGAGAGGCAGAAGGAGCCGGAGTAGAAGGAATCAGAAGGGGATGAGCAGGAAGAGCAGAAGCAGACGCAACAGCAGCAGGTGCAGGAGATAGAGCATTAGCAGGAGGGAGGGATGATGGGGCAGAAAGGGAGGATGGACGGTGGAAGAGGAGCACTTGTGCCGTTGCCGCGGAAGGAGGTGTCCAAGAGGCCAAGAGGGAGGGAGATACCAGGAGAGAGACGGGAGTGGACGGGGGGAGGGTAGGAGGGAGGGAGGAGGCGGGCGGAGGAGGGTGAGAACACGGATGATGCCGAGGAGGGCGACGACAGAGGATGGGGGAGGGGGGCTTTCTCGTACGATTGCGCGCCCGCAGCTGGCCCTCGGAGGCGAGCAGTGCCCAGATCGGGCCCAGCCGCAAGGCAGCCGCCCCGAGGAGAGGCACCTTGCATCCCGACCCCGGCCGCCAGCCGAACCCGCCCGCCACCCGCTCCGCCCGCCGCGCGGTGGGGAGGCACTCCGGGACCCCCCCAAACAACTCGGGGGAGGCCGGACGTGCGCCCGAGCAGGCGTGCCTTGGAGAGAGGGCCTCAGGGCCCACCTCGGGGCGCCCAGCGGCTGCACTCTGGCGCCCACCGTGGCTGGAACCGTGGCCGCTGGGACACCTCACTGGGGGTACGTCGCCCTGGGGGTGCGTTTGGGCCTTCCCCAGCAAAATAACAGACGGTAGGTTCACGCCGTGCCGACCCGGCTCGACCCGGCTGGGACCCCAGCGCAGGCGTTCAAGGTTTAGCGCCGCCAGTGGCCCAGAATCGGCCAGCCTGGAACGAAAGATCGGGCGATTTGGAAACGCGCGATCCTCTAAGGTTGAACGATCCACGCAATGTCAGAAAGCAATGCCAGGGTCACCACGACACGAACTTGCCGTAGAAAAGAGTGTGTTTTTAGGGTGGGGAGGCACGGCAGCCCCCTTCCAACCATCGGGCGTGGCGTAATGGGGGGCGACGCAGGTGGGGGTGGAAACATGTGCCTTTTTTGTGCACCTTGGGGGGCCCAAGAGGGACACGAAAGGTACACGTTTCTTCGTTCCCTTCTTGCCGCCCTCCATTAAGCAAGGCCCCGCAAAAAGCGACAATGATTTCACCAGGGATATTGGGGGGTTCTCGCGACCCCCCCCTTAAACAAAAAGCGCTGCGGCGGTTTTAATATCTTGTGGGGGTGCCCAGACCCCCCACCAGAAGAAAAGACCAGGCAGTAGTTTTCCATTGGGGGTCCCCCAATCGTTTTTGTTTCGAGGGTTCTCGAGAAACCCCTTTCGAGCACGTAACGTGGGTTCGGGGTGCGTTTCGGGAGGGGTCCTCGGGGAGGAGGGGGGGAACATGGTCGGGGGTTCAAGGGCGTTTTCGAGGGGGGCTCGTGAATGCGCTGTGTTATGCGCTAGCTTGTGTGAAGCAAAAGCGGGAGCCCCCCCTGGACGTCCCTGGACCCTCCTTCTCGAAATTATTTAATCGCTTCGCTCATTCCGCCGGCCCTGGAGCGCTATCTGGGGCCTCTTGGGGCCGTCTTGGGGGCTTCTTGGGAGCGTCTTGGGGCTCCTTGGCGACGTATTGGGCTCCCCTGGGGCTTCTTGGGGGGGCTCTTGGGGGCCCCTTCGGGCGGGAGGGGGACGGGGAGTTCCTCACATGTACATGTTATATCCTGGCACTTCCCGATGTTAGTGTCTGTGTGCGAGAATCTTAAAGAAATAGTATGTGGCGACTGAGCGCCCCAAAAGCGATGCCTGCTACATCCGGGTGATCTTCAGACTCCAGGGAAAGAGAGAGAGAGAGAGAGAGAGCGAGAGAGAGAGAGAGAGAACGAGAGAGGAGTCGGCGGTGCCAAAACCAGCCTTTGGCTTGAGACGTATGCACGAACTGTTCGCGAACGGGCATGCGTAACACCCTTTGGCGGATCCCCCATTGGGATGCCCAAGCGTTGTGCTTGCTACATCGCGGTGACCATAGGGCTCTGAAATCAGAGTAGTCGAGCATCGTTTCGCCTTACGCAGCGCCTTACGCATGCCCACAATCTGGCCGCGATCGGGGAATCGCAAGACTCCATGGCGGATCCTCCCTGGAGTGCCTACTTGCTACATCGCGGTGATCCCGAAGTTCTCAAAAGACAGTAGCAGCGGACGCCAAACAAGCGAACCGTTCGAGACATCCCCACGCATGGGCCGCGACTGGGGACATTCCGCACACCTTGGCGGCTCCGCCTTGGGGTGCCCGAGTGCTATGCCTGCTACTCGTGATGATCACGAAGCTCTCAAAAAAGAGGAGTCGGGGACGTCAAGCGAGAGAACCGTTCGAGGCATCGCCACAATATTTGCGCGAACGGGCGAGTGTCCTCCCCTGGTCGCTCCTCCTTGGGGTGTCCACATGCTCTTCCTGTTAAACCGTGGTGATTGGGTCACGACGCTTTCAAACGGAAAGGCTGGGGGACGCCAAACGAGCGAACCGCTCGAGACATCCCGACAAGTTGGCTGCGAACTGGTAAGTGCACGCTCCCCTGGCGGCGCCTCCTTGGGGTGCCCGAATCCGATGCTTGCGACATCTCGTTGACGTTGCGGCTGAGCGTGTTCATGAGCGTGTCCAATCATGATCAGATCTAAGTGCAAATGGAAATGAGCGTGGTTGAGTCGGAACGGGAGTGAGCAGGAGGGTGAGTGAGTATGAGTACGAGTGAGTCTGAGCGTGAGTGAATCTGAGTGTGAGTGAGTCTGGATGTGAGTGACTGAGTGTGTGTGTATAAGTTCGGGCAGGACTGAGATGGGTCTGAGCGGACCTGGGTATGGTGAATCTCTGCAGTTTAGTATTTGTTGGCCTTCCGACCATCCCACCACCGTGCCTGGGTTGTGGGTCAGAGTTCTCAGGAATGCTTCTTCGGGTCTCTTCGAAGCGCTCTCGGAAGCCTCTTGGGAGCAGTTCGGGGGCCTCTTGGGAGCCTCTTGGGGGCCTTTCGGAGGCCTCCAGGGTTCTCTTGGGTACCTTTTCGGGCCTTATGAAGGCCCCTTGGCCCCACAGGGGCGAGGGCTCGAAATGTCAGTTCGGGTTCCCCTTTGGGGCCCCCTCTTGGGGCCGTCTTTGGGCCCTCTTGGGCCGTCTTGGGCGCCTCGTGGGCCGTCTTGGTGCCCTCTTGGGCAGTCTTGCGGCCCTCTGGGGGCCTCGCTTCTTGGAGGCTTCTGGGGGTGTCTTGGAGGCCTCTTGGACCGTCTTGGGGCCGTCTTGGGCGTCTTGGAGCGATCTTTCGGCGACTCGGAGCACTCTTGGAACATCTTGGGGGTCTCTTGTGGCTCTGTTGACCCGTCTTGGAGCTCTCTAGGGCCTCAACAAGTCCTCCGACAAGCCGCGGAAACCGAGACAATCGGAGGTGGATAGACCTCCTACCCTGACACGTCGATTAGGGAATTGGCCGTTTTCGGCTCGCGGGAGGGCGTCGCGGCCGTCATTTTTGCGGGTCCAGGTCCGTCGGTCTTGGTTTTAGGCCGTTTTCACTAAGGAGAGGTTTACTAAAGGGAGGTTTGTCCACTGCCGAGACAAGCCCCCAGGAGATTTGTAAATTTCGGGCTCGGGCCTCTTAACGACTCCTCAGGAGTGAGGATTGAGGCTCAGAGTATTGGGCAATGGAGTTAAGGACACGCCTACTCGGTGCCCAGCGGCACGGTGGCGGTTGAATGAGCTCGTGTGTATGAGTAATTCTGAACGCAGAAGGGGTAATGGGGCAGTGAGCGAGATTGAGGCGGAGAGATCCCATGAATAAGTGGAGCACGAATTTATGAGATGGGAAAAATCTGGCACCCACGTCACCATGGGGGGTCCCACGGGAGATTGACCCTCAGCGCGCATTGATTGGTCCCGGTGCCCGAAATTGAGTGTGTGTGTGTGTGTGTGTGTGTGTTTGTACATGCAGTCCGTCATGAACACCGTGACGCAGGATTCGTAACCAGACTAATCAGACTCTTCTCATTGGCAGGGTGTTCCAAATCCCAAAGCTCTGTAGCGACCCCTCTGCAAGCACCTTGCTGGCACCCCCTATTGGCTCCATCGCTGCTCGACTTGTGGCCGGCCTTTGCTGGGCTCGTTCCCGCAGCGTGTCCTGTTTACTCGTAAGGACAGCGCGTTTCACGGGGCAGGTCGACGCATGTGACGTGGACGCGGCGTCCTCGCGGGCCGCCCGCGCGGAGCGAAGAGTGCCTTGGGCATGGGGGGGTGTTCGCGACGGGAGGGCAGCTCTCCTCATGCTTCTCCTGCTCCGCCTCCTGATCACGCTCCTCCTCGTCCTCCTCGCAAAGGCAGGCTCACGAGTTCTAGCATACCTCTGACAAGGACCGACTGGTTTGGTGAGTCTGCTCTTCTTGTTGTCGCTGTTTCTCCCCCGTTGCTCCTCTTCTGTCTGTGAGGGCAGTGGCACGCGGTTCGGTTTGATGGAGACGGACGTTCTGCGGATACTCGGCGAGCGCGGTTTTGGGACCCTGGAGGACTTGGTCGCCCGGGACGTCTTCGGAGAACGACCCGAGCCCCAAAATCGTGCGGCGACCCCGAGTTCCCACCGACTCACCACGGGGTGTGGTCACCACACCGCCCAGGGGCCCCCAGAACGATTAGGGGGGGGGGGGGGGCGCGACACCCTGAGGTCCAAAGAGGTCCGAGTGGTCAAGATGGGAGGGCGCTGACGCGGCTCGCGGCCGCTCGGTCGAGCCGGGCTGTGTGCGTGTGCGTGTGCGCGTGTGCGCGTAAGCGCGTGTGCGCGTGTGCGCGTGTGCGCGTGTGTGCGTGTGTGCGTGTGTGCGTGTGTGCGTGTGCGTGTGTGCGCGTGTGCGCGTGTGTGCGTGTGTGCGTGTGCGCGTGTGTGCGCGTGTGCTCGTGTGCGCGTGGGCGCGTGGGCGCGTGGGCGCGTGTGCGCGTGTGCGCGTGTGCGCGTGTGCGAGTGTGCGCGTGTGCGCGTGCGCGTGTGCGCGTGTGCGCGTGTGCGCGTTCCTCTTGCATGGTGGCACAATTCGCTTTAACACCATCCCCGTTTGGGCATCCCATCGCCAGCGCAGACGTCCCCTGCCTACCCGCCGACTCTAGAGAAGTGTGTGTGTGTGTGTGTGCGTGAGTGTGTGTGTGTGTGCGCGTGTGTGTGTGTGTGCGTGCGTGCGTGTGTGTGCGTGTGCGTGCGTGTGTGCGTGTGTGCGTGTGTGCGTGCGAGTGTGCGTGCGAGTGTGCGTGCGTGCGTGTGTGCGTGTGTGCGCGCGTGTGCGCGTTCGTGTGTGCGTGCGTGTGTGCGTGCGTGTGTGCGTGTGTGCGTGCGTGTGTGCGTGCGTGTGTGCGTGCGTGTGTGCGTTCGTGTGCGTGCGTGCATGTGTGCGTGCGTGTGTGTGTGTGTGTGCGTGTGTGTGTGTGCGTGCGTGTGTGTGTGTGTGCGTGTGTGTGTGTATGTGCGTGTGTGTGTGTGCGTGTGCGTGTGTGTGCGTGTGTGCGTGTGTGTGTGTGTGTGTGCGTGTGTGCGTGTGTGTGTGTGTGTGTGTGCGTGTGTGTGCGCGTGCGTGCGCGTGCGTGCGCGTGCGCGCGCTTGCGCGTGCGTGCGTGCTTGCGTGCGTGTGCGTGCGTGTGCGTGCGTGCGTGCGTGCGTGCATGCGTGTGTGCGTGCGTGCGTGAGTGTAAATGTGTGTGCGTGTGATCTTACGTTGTGTGTTGTGTGTGTGTTGTGGTGTGCCAGCTTCCACGCGCGCTTCCTGCCTTTAGACCTTCTCCGCCCTGTGGCCGCGCGCAGGGCCGCGGCGCCAAAAATGCGTGTGTTGTGTGTGGTGTATGTGTAGGAGTGTATAAGAACTTGTGCATGTATGTGTCGCAACGTCGGGAGGGCATGTGTTGCAGCACAAAGGGCAACTTACCGTAGCTTGGTCCGAATCAGAGGGTCTCGAAGAAGACCCCGCTGAACGCGACCACCGTGAGCGCCGCCTCCGTGTGTGAATGTGTGTGTGCGTCTGTTCCGAAGGCCTGGCCGCGCGCGTCCGCAGCTCTGTTGCTTTCTCTTCTCACGGCTGTCTGCGCTTCTTCGCTGCGCGCGAGGCCGCGGCGCCCGCCAGTGTATGCGTGTGGTGTTTGTGTGATGTGCGTATGCCGCCGTAAGTGATGCTGTTGACCCCGTATGGGCGGATCCGGTGTGTCCACGGCGCGTGATCTGGACAAGCGGCGCGCGCCTTCTCGTCCGACCTTTCTCCGCCGCGCCGCTGCGCGCGCGGCCGCGCGAGAGGAACGGCCGCGGTGGCCCCACATACCCGACGGTGCTGTCAATCCCGGAGTGTGTTTTCTCGAATTCGTCGGCGCTCGGGCGCTTTCCAGCTTCGGGGTGCTTGTCAGCGGCTTCGCCTCGTCGCGAACGTTGCGGGGGTGCCTCCAGTTCGTCCCAAGCGGCCGCCGGAGGGCCGATATGCACGGCCCAAATGGAGCGTCGCGTTATGGGGGGCGATAGAGTGGGGGGGCCAGCGAAGGCTGCAGAAAAGGGGCCCTTCAGGGCCCCCGAATGGGACCTTTAGGGTCCCACCGGGGGCCTTTAGGGCCCGAGGAGTGCACCTCTCTTCCCCCCCATTTGCTCCCCCCCCTCTCCCCTGTACGCGCCCAACCAGAAACTGGCGACGTGTTTTTTTCTTCAACCGTTTCTTGAAGATCGGTCCTCGGCACGTCTTCAGGTCCTGCGGCGATCAAACGTGGATTTGGAACCCAAAGTTGCCCCCCCGGGGAAGCGATCGGTGTCTCTGGGGACGCAGGCTGAAAAAGTTGTATCGGTTTGGGGGTTGATACAGGTGCCCCTGGCCTAAAGCGCCCTCAGCTGTTGGCCCAATTTTCAAGCTCCTGGGGCCCTCTTGGCCTCGTGAAGGGTGCTCTGGAGGCCGTGGGGGCCTCCTTGGAAATCCTCGGGGCACCTTGGGCCAGGGACACTTCTAGCAACACCCGACGGATGTCGGGGGAGGTCGCCGTCGCGGTTCCTCCTTTGCCGACGGGGCGGCGAGTCACTGGCAACAGGGCTTCTATATTGCCCGTTTGGCACGAATTTCGTCCCCGCCACCGCGTCCTCCGGGCCCTGCCCACGGCGAGCTGCGTTCGTCGTCTATTCCTCCTAACCCTGGTTCGCTCGGTCCCCCGCCTCTCTTCCTGCTGTTCCCTCGTGGCGGTCCGTGCTCCCACGGGGGGCACATCGCATGGTAATGCCGAAACAAACGCGCGCAGAGTCCAGCAAGGCATGAGGATACAAACCCGCCTTGTCTGGCTGATGCTCTGAGGGGGGCCTGTGCTCGGGGGAGGCTGCAGCACTGTTCAACGGTGTGCTGCCAACCAGACCTGTCCATTTTTCTGTGCACTTCAGCCCCCCCCCAGATGGGATGGGCGGGGGTGGCAACGCCGAGGCCGACGTCGACGCCGACGCTAACGCCGCCGACGCCGCCGACGACGACGACGATCACGAAGACAACGACGACGAAGACGACGACGGCGACGAAGACGACGACGACGACTACGACGGCGGCGACGACGACGGACGTCGACGTGGTCGACGTCGCGACGTCGACGTCGGCGTCGTCGACGGCGACGACGACTACGATTACGACGACGACGCCGACGAACCACGCCACCACCCACAGGTGGACGGCGGGGGGAGCACCGGCACCCTTCACCACGCTATGCCAACAGGGCCACGACCACAGGCGGGGCGGGGACAACGATCCCATTTGCGAGGCCTTCACGAGGCCTTCGCCTGTCCCAAGATTAAAATGTTGGGAAAAGATATAATGTGGACGATTTTCTAGCCGTTTTTTTTTTTTTTTGAATTTTGAGGTTATTCCCCACATCCTGAGTGGGGTTCTTGTTTTCCCAGAACACCCTCTCCTTCCCACCCACCTCCCGCTCCATCTTCCATACAGCACAATATTATTCCTACCACACACACCATACCATACCATAGTTCCTACCACACATATACCATACCATACCATACCATACCATACCACACCATACGTACCATACCGTACCATACCATACCATGGCGTACCATAGCATACCATACCATATCACACCAATGCCACACCGTACCATACCATACCATACCTCGAGAACCATACCATACCATATCATACCATACCGTACGATACCATACCTACCATACCATTCCATACCACTCCATACCAAAAACCATACTACTTACATGGTTTCGTGCCCCTCCCACCCCTCCAGGGAGGCCCCGCCTGAGCGAGGAGGGTATCGGAATACCATACTATTTACATGGTTTCGTGCCCCTCCCACCCCTCCAGGGAGGCCCCGCCTGAGCGAGGAGGGTATCGGAATACCATACTATTTACATGGTTTCGTGCCCCTCCCACCCCTCCAGGGAGGCCCCGCCTGAGCGAGGAGGGTATCGGAATACCATACTATTTACATGGTTTCGTGCCCCTCCCACCCCTCCAGGGAGGCCCCGCCTGAGCGAGGAGGGTATCGGAATACCATACTATTTACATGGTTTCGTGCCCCTCCCACCCCTCCAGGGAGGCCCCGCCTGAGCGAGGAGGGTATCGGAATACCATACTATTTACATGGTTTCGTGCCCCTCCCACCCCTCCAGGGAGGCCCCGCCTGAGCGAGGAGGGTATCGGAATACCATACTATTTACATGGTTTCGTGCCCCTCCCACCCCTCCAGGGAGGCCCCGCCTGAGCGAGGAGGGTATCGGAATACCATACTATTTACATGGTTTCGTGCCCCTCCCACCCCTCCAGGGAGGCCCCGCCTGAGCGAGGAGGGTATCGGAAACCATACTATTTACATGGTTTCGTGCCCCTCCCACCCCTCCAGGGAGGCCCCGCCTGAGCGAGGAGGGTATCGGAAACCATACTATTTACATGGTTTCGTGCCCCTCCCACCCCTCCAGGGAGGCCCCGCCTGAGCGAGGAGGGTATCGGAAACCATACTATTTACATGGTTTCGTGTCCCTCCCCCCCCTTCTTATCGGGAGGCCCCTCCCACCCCTCCAGGGAGGCCCCGCCTGAGCGAGGAGGGTATCCGAAACCATACTATTTACATGGTTTCGTGCCCCTCCCACCCCTCCAGGGAGGCCCCGCCTGAGCGAGGAGGGTATCCCAATACCATACTATTTACATGGTTTCGTGCCCCTCCCACCCCTCCAGGGAGGCCCCGCCTGAGCGAGGAGGGTATCGGAAACCATACTATTTACATGGTTTCGTGCCCCTCCCACCCTCCAGGGAGGCCCCGCCTGAGCGAGGAGGGTATCGGAAACCATACTATTTACATGGTTTCGTGCCCCTCCCACCCCTCCAGGGAGGCCCCGCCTGAGCGAGGAGGGTATCGGAATACCATACTATTTACATGGTTTCGTGCCCCTCCCACCCCTCCAGGGAGGCCCCGCCTGAGCGAGGAGGGTATCCGAAAACCATACTATTTACATGGTTTCGTGCCCCTCCCACCCCTCCAGGGAGGCCCCGCCTGAGCGAGGAGGGTATCGGAAAACCATACTATTTACATGGTTTCGTGCCCCTCCCACCCCTCCAGGGAGGCCCCGCCTGAGCGAGGAGGGTATCCGAAAACCATACTATTTACATGGTTTCGTGCCCCTCCCACCCCTCCAGGGAGGCCCCGCCTGAGCGAGGAGGGTATCCGAAAACCATACTATTTACATGGTTTCGTGCCCCTCCCACTCCTCCAGAGAGGCCGCGCTTGAACGAGGAGGGTCGCGGAAAGCATTACTCTTCGCCAGGTTTCGTAGCCCTCCCCCCTTCCAGCGGGGCCCCGCCAAAGCGAGGAGGGCATCAAGAAAATGGGTCCCACGAAACCGTTAATCTCTTTATGTGGGGAACTCCGTTAGCATAATTTTTAATTTTTCGCCCAAAATCCGCCTGTAGGCGGACATGCCCGACCTCAGGCGAAGTTCGCAGCTTGCCCATGCCGATCGACGATTCAGGCGATGGGCGGCGTGGGTAGGGCCTGGACTTCGTCGAACCCGTGGCGATGTCCGAGCTTGCCCCCGCCCCCCGCCCCCCAGCGACTCATGAGAATCGACGCCTGACGGGGGCAGGGTTCGGGTGTCGCCGCCACCGATCGGTGCATCTGAGGCGGGTTTGCGCCCTCGGAGCATTCGGCCTACAGCGTTCGGCCCGACTCGGTTGCTGCCGGTGGGGCGGGGAATTTTCGCGGCGGGAGGGGGCGGCTTCTTCCCTCCCTCCTCGCCTTGTTCTCGGGACGATCGACATGGGTATGGACAGGATGAGCACAAAGACCGACAGCATTTCCTGTTCATTTTGAGCAGGAGGGCTCGCTGTCGGTGACGCCGCGGACGTTGTCCGTTTGAGGCAGAATGCCGCCTGCTCAACAGCTGCTGTTAGCTTTGGACAACATTTGTTTGTGGGCATCGTGTGTATGTTTTCCGTATCTGCTTCCGGCGTCCAGACGATCATAGTCATTTCTTGTCCTTCCATTCTTATCCCCTGAGGCCCTCCCCCCAACCCTCCCTCCTCGCTGTTATTCCTGTCCTTCACCCTCCATTCTCACCTTCCACCTCCGTGGTACCTCTTGCCCCTCCTGTGTCCCGCCGGTCCTCCCTCCTGTTCCTCCTCTTCCTTATGATGCGTCCTCACGCCTCCCGCTTTCGCCTCGTCCTCCCCGTCCTCTTCCTTTCCTCCTCCGTCTTCCTGGTCCTCCCCCGCTCCTTCGCTACGCGCCAGCTTCCACCACGGGAACGCAGCCAATGTCCCGAGCGAAGATGATGTGAACCGCGTCGGCCGAGGGTCGTCCCAAGTGTGCGCGTGTGTGTGCGGGAGCAGAAGCCTGTCCCTGCCGTTCTGGATGTCCTTCTCCTGGTCCCTATTTCCGCTTCGCTTGCCGCGACTCTGCGTTGTCTCAATCGTTGCCACTAGCACCACGCTGCGCGTGTGGCCGCCGAGGGGAAAGTGTGATGCTGCAGAAACTTTTTTTGGTCGCGGCCACAAGACAACGGTCATGTGGCGAAGGCAACGTCCGGGCCACGGGCGAGGCTGAGATGCTGCAGAAACGCGCAGGGTGCAGCTAATCTGTTCGCTTCTGGTGCATGTTCTGTCGCGACTGTGACGTCGCATCGCCCAATAAGTACAAAAGGCATGCAACACCGTTCATCGAGAGGCGCGTCGCGGAGCGGGGATGTAACCCAGATCGCGGCGAGAGGTCCTCGCCGCGATGCGGGCGGCGAAGATGCGCCCAGACAAGTTTACGTGCTCCATCCTGGTGAAGGCGCCTCCTCCCCTTCAGCAGCAACCATTCGGGAAGATGGATTCGAGGGGGACGCATGGACCCCAAAGTAGCTACTTGATCGCCGACAGGTGCTCGATGGCCCACCCCGCCCAGGAACGTGGGGATTCGCTGTCCGGGACCTCTCGCCGATTTGTCGGCGATGTCTCATGGATTCATGGTCGTCGATGTTTCCACGTGGGCCGCCCCTCCCTCCTTCTCGGTGCCCCTCACCCCTCTCAGTTTTGCGCATTCGCTGTTAAAGGATGTTCGACCCTCGGTCAGTCCAGGATTCGCCGAGCCAAATGCGTCGGCTGTTCTGATTGCAAAGCCAAGGTGTGTTGCTGCATGGTCCAGAGGGGGCTCCACCCAAAGACCTGAGGCATCAGGTCGGAATCTCATCGTCTCATCGTCCCATCCCATCAGAAATGGATGGTTTCCTCTGTTGGCAGTTTCATTCGTCATCTTCTCAAATCCGCAGCCCCGGCACCATACCCGTTTTAGGTGTGGTGCCCACCGGTAGACCAGGCCTGTCGGCCAGAGGCCCGAATCCCACCACGAAGGGGGCGGCGTGCCCGTCAAGGCGGTATCCTCAGCACCCAGGTGGAAGGCGACTGACAACGCGGGTGCCGACGACAGGGCACATCCCAGCAGACACGACAGGGAGTGAGGGGGGGAGGGGAAGAGGGAGCAGGGGAGAGCTGGAAGGCGGAGGAGACGGGCGCCTCCAGTTCTCCAGATTCAAATTCCCCCCTCCCTCTTCCTCTTCCTCCTCCTCCTCCTCCTGCATCCTCCCCTCATCTTCTCTCTTGTGGGCCCCCCTGGCGGCGTTCTGGCGCCGCCCCTGGCGCGCTCCGCACGTCAGGGAGGGGGCCAGCGCCGAGCCAGGAAATCCGCGCGGACCTCCCAGAAGCACCAAATGTAGCACCCCGCAGTTTCGGGTAAGAGTGATGGGGGCGGGTGCGGGTGGGTTGCGTGGCGGGTCGCGGGTGGTTCGCGGGGCGGGTCGCGTGTGGGACAACCGCAACAAACAAGCAGAACCCGCGCCGCGGCATTCCATGTCAGCCACGCACCCGGGGACAGTGAGAATGACCGTTCGGCCCCCTCGCACTGATTTATGCCGGTTCTTGCTCCTCTAGTTCATCCCCCTTGCGTCGTCCCTCCTTCCTCCCTCACCCTCGCTCCTCGTCCCTTCGTGGCTCCGGTTTGGCTGCCGTCCCGTGGGTCGCGCGCTCGAGCCCGTATGTTTTTGGTCGCCCGTCGGGGGCGCGAAGGTATGCGAGCGTCGCGCGTCGAGGGCTGGGCCAGTGCCGTTGCCCTGCGCTTGGAGTCGGCTGGGGGTCTGAGGTGGCCCAGCACTGTTTCTGGCCAGCAGGAAGCGAGGGGGAGGGGGGCAGGTTCGAGGTGCTGGGTTCGAGCAGGTTTTGTTGCCCCTTTCGGCTTCTCGGGGCCGTTTTCGGAGCCCCCGGGGCCGTCGAAAACTACTTGGGGTGAGAAACCTCACCAGGTGGACACAGGGAGGGGTCCGGGGACCGATATTGAACGGATTTGCCCGCATCCCCCCCCTCTTGACAGATTTTCTCGGGACTCAACATGTTCAGACCTCATAGCCGCCTCCAGCGCTTCTTCAAGGGGGGCGCGAGGATTATCGCGGGGCGCGATGCGCGAAGTCAGGCGACCTGAGTGTCCGAATTGAGGGGGGAAGAGGAGGAAGGGGGTATGATAAACGGGGAAGAAGGAGGGACTCTGGACGAGGGGCGGGCTGGTGGGATACAGTAAATGACGAGCGAACAACACACACCCATACCCATAGGGGGATCGCTGAGGGCTGTGGGTGCGTGTTGTCGGATGGGGGCCCCCACTCGAACGGGAGAGCCCCCCAGGGTCCGACAACCCGCACCCATATCCACAGCCGGTCCTCCTCCCAACGACCGTCCTAGCTATGGGTGTGTGTAGCTCGTTCGCCGGTGCAGACAGGGAAAGGAGAACTCCTCCCAACGACCCTCTATGGGTATGGATGTGTGTGTATGTGTGTTGTTCGTTCGATTCGTCAGCAAAGACAGCGAAAGGAGTACCGTTTTCAGGGTGCAGGAGGGGCTCTGGATGTCAGGCCGCTCCCTCGGATCGAGGTCGGAGCACGTGATCGTGGCCTCCAGGCGTCCCCGATGGGGTCCGAGCAGATTCGGGAGGGGAACAAAACACACAGACACCATGAATCGTCGATCCGCGGGAAAATAATCATGGGAAACGATGGGAAGTGGGGGAGAAGGCCAAAAACCCAGAAAGTACGCGAAAATATGGGGAGTCCTGCTATTTGTGTGTATTTACTGGTGTGTCCCAGGGCCCCTTCACAGATGTGGTCGGAGGATCGCGCCGTACCGTCGAAGCATCGGCGATGCGGCTCGATGAGGAGCCCGATGTTCTCTGCGCTGGGGTCGCCGATGCATCGCCGACGTCGCCGGCGCATCGTCAATGCATCGCCGATGCATCGCCGACGTATTGGCGATGCGGCGCGATCTTCCGGCCCCATATACTTTATTATTAGTGAATGTAATTGGTTTTAGGGTTTTAACAAATGGTCGCAGCCACGCAGAGGGCGTGCGTAGCGACGCCCCGAATGCTCGGTCTCCAGTACTTCCACGTGGCGGCGTCCCCGCAGGCACGCAGAGGGCACGCGTGGCGACGGGGGCGTCGCCACGCGGAGCTTCTAAAGACCAAACATTTTGAAAACAAATTGTTTCCACTACTGAAGTACTCCGACTCCTTATCGTAACAACGGCGACTGTATGGAAAGGGAGGATCGGGCTGGACGAGGGGGTAGGAAAGGGAACGGGGAGGTGCCGAAATCTGCTGCCTGCGGCTGGTTTCCGCCCCGCCGCCGGGCCCATTTTTCGACCCATGGGTGCCTCCCGGCGCCAGGAGGCGCCAGGAAAACAAGCTGCGTGAGCTGATTCTTTGCCCTGCCCCTTGCTGCCTGCCCTTCCGCGCCTCCCCCCCGAGAGGAGACTGATGCTTGTTTCGTGGAGGCACGCCTGGCTATCGGGTCCGAGTGTCCTCCCCCCTCCCCCACCCAGTCCCCTGGACACCCTGGCCTCGCCTGCTGCGCAGGACCAGAGGGAGGTGTGCGCAGTAGCGGTGCGCCCGGGGAGCGCCGGGGCTGCCCATGGCGAAAGAATGGTAGGTTGATGGCCGTCACCTGCCCCCCCCCCCCCCGGAGAACCCAGGCTCTTTTCGGAAACTTGCAAAACTTGTCTCGACGGGGAGGGGGACGGAAAGGGACGGCGGCGGCGGATTCTCACGTTCGCCACGTCGTCCTCGTCATCGACTCCTCGCTGCCAATGCGCCCATTAGACTCAGGCGGCGCTCGCTTCCCGTTCTTGTCCGATCAGGTTTCTGCGTGAAGGTCAGTGCGTCTGGCAGTGGCCCTCGGGGTGTGGGCTCGCTCGGGCGCCGTGGGCCCTAGGGAGGACGGGGTACCCTTCGACGCCCTGCCTCCAGGCGCAGCAGAGGACCACAACCCGGACCGAGTGGGGTGAACCCACCGACCCCGACATGAACACTCTGGTTGTGGTCGTCGAGGTGGTCGTCCTGGGCGCCAGGTCGACCACCACCGGTGCCAAGCGGGTCCCAGTGTTCTGGCGATTGCCAGCCGCGAGGCATCCCCGAGGGCGTGGCCTCGATGTGGTCGTGGTCGCCTGCTGTCCCCGCAGGAGGAGAGGGACGCAATGCTACGAGGAGCCTCAATCTCAGCGGGGCCCCAGACTCAAAGGAGGGTAAAGGGGCCCTCCAGCGGGGACGGAGGGTGAGGGGAGGGGAGGAGAGGGCAAGGGGGGTGGGCCCAAACGGCATGGCAAGCCGAACGTTTTGAGAATGTTGTGCACCATTCGGTGAAGTTGGTTGTTTGGGCCAGTGTGGGAGGCGAACCTCGCTTGGGACACATCTGTTGTTTGCTTGGAGGCCTCCTGGGAGCTCTCTTCAGGCCAACTGGGGCTCAGAGGGCTGGCTTTGTCCTGCTCGAAGCCTCTTCCTTCTTTCTCCTTCTGCGGCTGCAGCTGCTGCCACCCTCGTCGTCGTCGTCGTCGGCGGGCGGTGACGTCGAGATCGTCGTCGTCGTCGGCGGGCGGTGACGTCGAGATCGTCGCCGCAGGGGGGGGGGGGGCGCCTGGGAACGCTTGGGAGCGCGTGGAATCGCATGGGAGCGCCTGGGAGCGCCTGGGGGCACTTGGGTGCGCGTGTGGGTGCCTGGGAGCGCTTGGGAGCGACGTGAGCACATGAGGGGGGGGAGGAGGA
>CAUYUJ010014357.1:145000-209347 GCA_963575745.1 Prorocentrum cordatum | reverse complement strand
AGGGAGGGAGGGAGGGAGGAGGAGGAGGAGGAGGAGGAGGAGGAGGATATGCTTCTCGCAATGCTCCCAGGGCATGAGGGGACGAGAGACGAGAGGGGACGACCTGAGAGGAGGGGACGGGCCAGGGCACGGGACGGTCACGGAGGTGAAGCACGGCCAGCAGAAGGGGAGGGGAGGAGGGGCGCGGGGGAGGGCGTGAGGGCCAGGCCACGGGAGGCGGCATGGGAGGGGCAGATACGACAGGGATGAGGGGGGGTCTTGGGGGATAGGGGAGGAAAGGATATACCGGAGGTGGGGGGAGGAGATCCATGAAGGAAAAGGATGTGGACAGGAGGGGGAGACCGAGGAGGGAATGCGGGGAGGGCAGGGGAGGTCATGGCAGGAAGGTCGGGGAGACAAACTGGGAAGGGCGGGCGGGACGGCCAGTGAAAGGAAGGGCGGACGGAAAGAGAGTGAGGAAGGATCATCTGGGAAGAGCAGAAGGGTTGTTGAAAGGGGGAGGGGAAGGACGGGGTAAGGTTCGGCAGAGGTGAAACGCCTCGGAAGGGAGGGGATGCATAATGAATGGGAGGGAAGGGCAAGGGAGGAGAGATGGGGAGGGGATACGAGCTTCGAACAGAAGGACAGGAGAGAAGGGTATGGGAGGTGAAAGGACGAGGTGAGGGGATGCGAAGAGGCGGTCGGAAGGCAGACGGAGAGGGGAGGGGAGTGCAGGCAAGGAGAGCAGGGGCTTAGGAATCATCATTCAGAGGGGTTTTGACCTACCCCCACTTTCGGTTCCTAGGAACACCATGTTATACCATGCACCCGTGGCGTAGTAGCCTCCGAGTCACCGCCCCCGTTACACCATCCTGTGCCATATCACGGCATTTCCAGAAACTGAACACGATAACGTTTTGGAGGGCACGGGGGGAATATGGAATCATAATGGGAATAGCCGGCACAGTGCCAATAATATTTGAAGTGCAGTGCCAGAAACAGTGGCACCATATTGGGCAATTCCGTAGTGTCCCAAAGACGTTTTGTATGTTAGAATGTGTGCGCGTATGGTCATTCGTTTGCGCAGGGAGCAAGCACTTTAGTATTGTTTGATTCTTGCTGGAAGCGAGGGTGGCCAAAGCAAGGCAGGCACTCGCGCGCCTTACCGGGTAAGGGAAAGGGTGAGGCGGGAGGATGCTTGATGGTCGCTGCATGAGGGAAACACATCCCAAACACAGCAATACGCTCCATGAGATCTGTCAGTATCCTCCAGCGCGTAACGGTGGTACTTATGGGGGGATGAAACTCTCCCACACATGAAGGTGTTCGCGCGCGTACCATTGCGACCTCATCGCACCCTCGCCCAGACATGCTTCACCCTGCCGAGCGTTACCGTTACCCGCCCCCCCTCGTCCGTTAACGGAAATGATAGAGAAACAATCTCCACGAACACGATGCCGACGACGACGGAGACAAGGCAAGTTGGCAATCCGTATCGAAGCACGCGGCGGTCCGTCGTGGTCGTCGTTGTCGTCGTCGTCGTCGTCGTCCATGGGGAGATCAAAAAATACAGATACCACCCTTCCCCGGACCTCTCCTGGGGTGCGTTCTGAGCAGGATCTCGAGGCGAGTCCAACCGGGGCGACGAGAGCTTCCCAGGAGGCCCACAAAGAGGAACAACTAGGCAAGTGTAGCGTCGGTATCTTTCTCTCGTCGTCGCCGTCGTCGTCGTCGTCGTCGTCGTCGTCGTCGTCGTCGTCGTGTTCAACCCTGCGAGGTGGGCGGGTGGGCGCGAGGCGCCGCGCGCGCGCGCCATCGCCGCAGGGGCTGGCGAAGGGCGCGCCCGCGGAGCACGTCCAGTCTTCCCTCGAGCTCCTCGCGGAGGCCTCCTCCTCCTCCTCCTCCTCCTTCCCCTCCACCTCCTCCTCCCCCTCCTCCTCCTCCTCCTCCTCCTCCTCAGAGTACGTCTCTAGGCCTCCTGGATGGGGTCGGAGTAGGTGGGATTGGAGGATCGCGCCGCATCGCCGATGCATCGGCGATGCGGCTCGGTGCGGAGCCCGATTTTCTTTACGCCTACGTCGCCGACGCATCGCCGACGTTGCCGATGCATCGTACATCCATCGTCGATGTATCGGTGTTGCATCGGTGTTGGATCCTCTGACCCATTCCCTCGGACCCCATCTAGGAAGCCTCGTAGAGTGGCAAGATGCCATGATAATGATACGTCCCGCAATGTCCAAGATTCTGCGGATTCCCAAGATGTCCTAGTGTTCTACACGGGTGTCAGAAATGAGACACGCTAGACATTCTGGAAGTCTTGGAGCGCAGCCTGAGCCAATCCTACCATGGCATCATGCCAGTCCCAGTCGCGACTCTCTCGAATTGGAGCTGGCATGGGGGTCTGAGGTGGCCCAGCATGGGCTGCGACCAGCGGGAAGGTGGTGCCAGCTTCGAGGTTCCTGGACTCGGGAAGGTGTCTTTGTTGCCTCTCGCGGCCTCTGGGGGGCCGCTCTCGGACCCCCCGGGACTGCCAAGAACAGGTCCGGGGTGACAGTTGCACCACGCGTCCTCCGGCAGGGCTCCGAGGACCGATTTTCGACGGATTTGCCTTCGTCTCCCTCTTGACGGAGTTTCTCGGGGCCCGCTCATCTCAGATCCCCTTGCCGACTCCATCCCGAGTGGTCGTCACGAGCGGTGAGCATATCCGTATCCACGCCTTCGCGGTCTGGATTCCAGAGCGTGGTCTCGCGGATACGCGGCCGCACGGATACGCTCCGCGCGGAACACTTGCGAAAGAACGCCCCGTATCCACGGGGTCATGGCCCCTGGGCCCAGCCCGCAAGGCCGCGGATACAGAGATGTGCCTCGCCCAAGGTATCAGGGCCTCCAATTTTCGCGCCGGCGTTGCCCCAGATGGCATTCAGCACGAATGTTCCCCGATCGCATTCTGTCCCATGCAGATGCTGTCCAGTACTTCCTTGAAGCAGTAGATCTTCCGGATCAAGCGGTTCCAGGGTTTTCACGGATCGCATTTGGGGACAGCAGAGTTTTACCGGGACCAGGTTTGTCCCAGATACTTCGGGTGCCGAGTCTGTAGCTCTTTGAAGTTTGGAGCCATTTGGAGGAGTTGAGGTGGGGCATCCTTGTTTCCGGCCCATGGGAAGGGGGAGGGGCACCATTGTGTCCAGATTGGCATTGGATGCCGCCGTCGCCCCCTTTCACCTCCTGATTGGTTTTGTGGTGCCTCCTTAAGATTGGCATCACCGTCTCCGGGTGCTGATCTCGAACGTTCCCCGAGTTTCTGACAGTGTATCCTTGAGATGATCACCGCCTTGGGCATATCAATCTTAGGGGTAGTGATGGGCTCGAGGTTCGTTAGGTTTCGCTCCCATATCATGATCGTGGCCCCCCAGGTTTGTGAGACCACGGTCGATGGCTTGCAAGGTGCGCCGATGGTCTGAAGAACGCGACGACGGTTTGCCGCACGATCCGTCGAGTGGGTTGCCGATGGCCCGCCGAGTCGTTCGTGACCCAGACTCAGATGAGTTGTTGAACGAAGATTCGACGATTTGGTTTTGCAGTCGTCACTGCAGCCACAGAGCATCAAAGACGCATCGGCGCTGCATCTGTCATGCCCCCCTCACTCTTGGAGGAGGGCGACGAAGTGGAGGTGAAGAAGGAGGGCGAAGGTGAGGAGGAGGAGGAGAAGGAGGCGGAGGAGAATCAGGAGCAGGAGGAGGGCCTAGTTACTTATCTTGCCGCCTTCGCGCTTGTCATCAAGCCTGTCTTGGGGGTGGGCGTGACTTTCGGGCTCAGCTCCTCCGTAAGGCCCTTGGGATCATGAAGAACATGAGCTTTACCCTCCTCTCCCCCGCCGCCTCCACCTCACTCTCGATATGCATCCGAGGTGATCCCTGATTCTATAGGCTTACGCCACATCCGCCGACCCTTTTTTTTCCGCGTGGTCGTTATCACGGCTTCTTTGCAAGCTGCGGGAAAGATCCAGGTGGTGACCTTGAACTGTGTTCGGGTGCTGTTGGGCGGGCCGTCGCGCATGGGCGCCGTTTGGGGGGCCCTGTCGCGGGGGGTATCAGGCATGCACGGGGTGTTTGGGGGTTCTCTCCGAGGGTTCCGTGGTCGTCCTTGGGGCTTTTCGGGTGGTGGAGTCGGGGCAGTACGTTGCACGCCGGAGACATCTCAAGGGTGTCGGCGGATGCCGTCCGGGAGTACTGTGGATTATCATGGTCGGAGTCTTTCGGGTAGTGCGTTGCCAGGTGACGAAGATGGTCCAACTGACACGACGGCGACCATGACGACGATGGTGGTGCTGCTGATGATGACGACGATGACGACGTTAATGACAATGGCGACGACGATGAGGAAGCTGATGGTGATGATGATGGTGGTGGTGGTGATGATGATGATGGGGAAGATGAAGATGAGGGTGAGGATGAGGATGAGGATGACGAGGAAGAGAAAGAGGAGGAGGGAGGAGGAGGAGGAGGAAGAGCAGCAGGATGAGGAGGAGGAGGGAGGGGGAGGGAGGAGGAGGAGGAAGAGGAGGAGGAGGAGGAGGAGGAACGATGATGAGGTGGAGGAGGAGGAGGGGGAGGAGGGATGAGCAGGAGGCAAAGATTGACAGTCTGGGTCACGGGCCCCCGCGTCCGAGGACGCAGGTGCGAGCTCACTCTTTCTCTTGAGGCGAATGCGGAGGATGAGGAGGAGAAGTCGGCTTAAAATGGAGCCCCGGACTTGTCCGCGGGTCCGATGGGCTCGAGGTTCGTTAGGTTTCGCTCCCATATCATGATCGTGGCCCCCCAGGTTTGTGAGACCACGGTCGATGGCTTGCAAGGTGCGCCGATGGTCTGAAGAACGCGACGACGGTTTGCCGCACGATCCGTCGAGTGGGTTGCCGATGGCCCGCCGAGTCGTTCGTGACCCAGACTCAGATGAGTTGTTGAACGAAGATTCGACGATTTGGTTTTGCAGTCGTCACTGCAGCCACAGAGCATCAAAGACGCATCGGCGCTGCATCTGTCATGCCCCCCTCACTCTTGGAGGAGGGCGACGAAGTGGAGGTGAAGAAGGAGGGCGAAGGTGAGGAGGAGGAGGAGAAGGAGGCGGAGGAGAATCAGGAGCAGGAGGAGGGCCTAGTTACTTATCTTGCCGCCTTCGCGCTTGTCATCAAGCCTGTCTTGGGGGTGGGCGTGACTTTCGGGCTCAGCTCCTCCGTAAGGCCCTTGGGATCATGAAGAACATGAGCTTTACCCTCCTCTCCCCCGCCGCCTCCACCTCACTCTCGATATGCATCCGAGGTGATCCCTGATTCTATAGGCTTACGCCACATCCGCCGACCCTTTTTTTTCCGCGTGGTCGTTATCACGGCTTCTTTGCAAGCTGCGGGAAAGATCCAGGTGGTGACCTTGAACTGTGTTCGGGTGCTGTTGGGCGGGCCGTCGCGCATGGGCGCCGTTTGGGGGGCCCTGTCGCGGGGGGTATCAGGCATGCACGGGGTGTTTGGGGGTTCTCTCCGAGGGTTCCGTGGTCGTCCTTGGGGCTTTTCGGGTGGTGGAGTCGGGGCAGTACGTTGCACGCCGGAGACATCTCAAGGGTGTCGGCGGATGCCGTCCGGGAGTACTGTGGATTATCATGGTCGGAGTCTTTCGGGTAGTGCGTTGCCAGGTGACGAAGATGGTCCAACTGACACGACGGCGACCATGACGACGATGGTGGTGCTGCTGATGATGACGACGATGACGACGTTAATGACAATGGCGACGACGATGAGGAAGCTGATGGTGATGATGATGGTGGTGGTGGTGATGATGATGATGGGGAAGATGAAGATGAGGGTGAGGATGAGGATGAGGATGAGGATGACGAGGAAGAGAAAGAGGAGGAGGGAGGAGGAGGAGGAGGAAGAGCAGCAGGATGAGGAGGAGGAGGGAGGGGGAGGGAGGAGGAGGAGGAAGAGGAGGAGGAGGAGGAGGAGGAACGATGATGAGGTGGAGGAGGAGGAGGGGGAGGAGGGATGAGCAGGAGGCAAAGATTGACAGTCTGGGTCACGGGCCCCCGCGTCCGAGGACGCAGGTGCGAGCTCACTCTTTCTCTTGAGGCGAATGCGGAGGATGAGGAGGAGAAGTCGGCTTAAAATGGAGCCCCGGACTTGTCCGCGGGTCCCTTCAAGTAGTTTTTGTCTCCGGGTCGATTTTCGGCGGTCTCGGGCCCCGAACCCGGGCTCGAGGGGTTCAAAACGCCGAGGGGCCTTCGAAGCAGCTGCCCCCCGGGGAACAAGGGCTGGGCCGGTCTCCCCTGGGGGGGTCGTTGTCGTCGTCGGCGCCGTCGCTGCCGCCGTCGCCGCCGCCGCCGCCGTCGTCGTCATCGTCGTCGTCGTCGTCGCAGTCGTCGCTTGTCGTTCGTCGGTATCCGATCTTCCCATCGAAAGGGCGGCAATGGTTCTTGGACGGGCATCGGGAACATCCAGTGTTGAGTGTGAAGCGCACGCAGTTTATAATAACCCTGTCTTTGGCAGTGACGGCGCACTCTGCGCAGGGCCGGACCGCGGCCGCAGTGATAGCTGACCTTGAAAGAGGGCGCGGCGTGAGTTGGATGTCCAGTTACGTTGCCATCACGCGCGTGCGCAGGCGACAGGACCTTCTGATTTTCCGGCCTTTTGACAGGAGACCGTACAACGCAGGTGAGATGGAGGGCGCGAAAAAACTGCTGCAGGTGCTACGAGGGGAGAGCTTCGATTGGGACGAATGGGAGGCGGAACTAATGCCACGAGACCAGCGCGAGCGCTGCCGGCGGAGGTTGTTGGTAGAGGCGTTCACGAAGTACGAGTTCCAGAGGAAGGACAGACCGGCGTTCTGCAAAGAATGCGCGGAGGAGATGAAAAAACGCAGGCGTAAAATGGTGCACGACGTGCAGAGGGCGGGCAATGAGAGCAGAGGGTGACGACGCGGCGCGGCAAGGTGGCGGTCGGAACGCGGACGCGGCGCCCGAGAAAGGGGACACGAAAAGGATTAGGACAATGTACTGCGCAAAGTGCAGGGATGTCAAGGCGAAACAGAACTCGCGCACTGGCAGCGCGATGTGGAACGAGAGTGTTGGAACAGTGCGGTGTTCGAACGATAAGTGCCTGTCGCTGTGTGGGGACAAGGCGGAGATGTCGGAATCTCAGAAGAAGCAGAACGCAGCGGGAGAACGTGCGGGAGAACGTCAGAGGGCGACGCTTGCGTCGTATAATAAAAAAACGCGTGGTCACATTGCGGCGTTCGAACGGCCACTGCCTGTCGGAGTTCCAAGAGGGGGCGGGGATGTCCGAAGCTCAGAAGAGGCAAAATGCCGCGGGCGGAAGACTCTGTCGGAAATGCGCGGAAGAACGAGAGAAAGAGGTACGACGGGGGAATGCGGAGGCAGCGAATCGCAAACGGAAAGCCGAGGCAGGCGCGAAGGCACTGGCGCGCGCGGCGCGCGGAGGAGCGTTCTCAGACACGAAACATTTGAAACCGACGCAAGTGGAACATCATAGAAAGGCGAAAGGAACCAAAGTGGTGTGCAGAGGTTGCGAGGAACTCGGGTTCAACGCGCGCAGTTACCAAGGGTATCAGTGCACCGGCGCATGCAAGAGGAAACTGCCGAAGTCGGCGTTCCCCGACCCGCGCAATGTCCCGCGCGACGCAAAGAAGGGCACTCTGAAGTGCAAGACATGCACATGATGCCCAATCGGGCGCGCGTGCTGGGGAGAAAAAGGAGGACGGGGAGAGAAGGATGGGGGGTGAGGCGGAGAATGGGGGGGAGAAGCATCGAAGAGGATGAGGTGAACCGGGGCAGGAAGAGGAGGAGGGGGACGACGAGGAGGTGGCGGAGGAGGAAGAGGAGGGGGGCACTGAGATCAGGCTCTGGGTTATGGGATGTGGGGTAGAGGCTTGTGGTATGTGTATGGGGAAGGAGGAGGCAAGGGAGGAGGAGGAGGGGGACACGGAGACAAGGTGCTGGGTCATGGGTTATGAGTTAGAGGCTTCAAGTATGCGTATAGGGATCTCGCGGCACGCCTCTCGGGGGCTCGAGGAGTGCAGTTTTGAAGCCACTGGGGGGCCGTTTCGGGGCCTCTGGGGGACTTCCACGAAGGCGCTGCAGCGCGTCGGGCAGCGCGCGAATGCTCTGGACAGTGGGGAGGAACAAAGCAAGAGACGGAGACGACGGGGGAGGAGAAGGAGGAGGAGGAGGAGGAGAAGGAAAAGAAGGGGTAGGAGGAAGAGGAGGACGAGGACAAGTGAGGATCTTGTCGTGGATCCTGAGAGGGATATTTCTCGAATGGCCCGAGGCGCGTCCCGCGAATCCCGCTGCCGTGCCGGGGTTGTGAGTCTGAGGCCAGTGGAGTATTATTTGGGATCTCGTGGTCGGCCTCTCGGAGACCTCAAGTGGTACCGACCAAGTACCACGCGAGGTGCGTCGTCCGTGTGCCTCAAACGGTACCGCCCGCACTTTGGAGGCCCTTTGGGAGCTATTTTGGGCCTTTTGGATGCCTCTTTTGGGCCTCTTGGGGCCTGCTTGGGGCCTCTTGGGGGTTTCTTGGGGGCCTCTTGGGGGACCTCTTGGGTGACCTCTTGGGGCTTCCTGGGGGCGCCTGGGGGCCGAAGCCTCGACATGAGATTTCTTTCCCCCCTCTTGGCCCCCTTTTGGGCCCGTCTTGGGGCCCTCTTGGGGCGTTTTCGGCGCCTATGGGGCCGTCTTGGGGCCATATTGGGCCGTCTTGGGGCCATTTTGGGGGCATCTTGAACCGCTTCGGGGCGGTATTCAGGGCTTCGGGGGCCGTGTTGGAGCGTCGGGAAGCCGAAAAGGCGAAAAGGCAAAAACAAAAAAAAACACCGTAAAACATGATGGAAAATCACAAGTTTTAGCATTTCGGGGCCCTCTTGGGAGGCTTATGTGGGGCCTCCGGGGCCGTCTTGGAGGCCTCGGGGCCCGACTTGAGGCCATCTTGGGCGTTTTCGAGCGCCCAGTTGGCGTCTCGGGGACCTCGTGGCCCGTCTTGGAGGCCACTTGGGGCCTTCTGGGCCCGTCTTGGGGCCCTCTCGGGCCCGAAAAAGCCTCGTGAGTCGCTCGTGCCGGGCCCGGGGGAGAGGGGCCATCAGGGGGGGGTCAAATCGCCGGCTTGGGGGTCCCAGGGGGGGACTAGAGGGGGGGGAACTATCTCACACGCCTAGAGACCCACAAGGGGTCGGCGGATTCCAAATCCTGTGGCTAGCCAGGCCTCGGAATGGCTGGGGAAATGTCCGATCCCGACGTCATTGCGTCTGGGCTCATCCCATTGCCCCCCCCCTCCATCCAGTATGGGATGTCGAACTTGCACATCACATCGCTATGTGTGATTGCAGCTTGCAAGACTCCAGCCCGAACCCAAGACATGCCAGAGATGGCGACGTGTTGGGAGACAGCATGTATCAGTTGAGTGGAGACGGTTGTAATTCACAGGGGGTCATGGGCACACGTGCTCTTACGGCAGGTTCGCGTTTTGTCGACGCGGCGGCGACCCCTCCGCGGGCCTTCAAGGTCGAGTACCGCCCGCGGGCCAGCGCCCGCCAACACGGAACGATCTGGCGATCGAAGCGCCGCCCGTCGCCCAGCTCACCCCGGGGGGGCCGCCGAAGGTGATGACGCTTCGCGCGTCGCGTGTGCGCGTCTGGTCCGCACGCTGGTCTGGGGAAGCGAGCGACTTCCAAAGGACAACCGTGAAGTTTCAATCCCCGCCGCTCAGGCGCCCGCGCTGCCGCCGCGCCTCCCAGCACCAGGAGGCGCCAGGAGAACGGGCCACGTGAGCGGAGTCTCGACCGCACCCCTGGAGGGAAAGCAGACGCCGGTGAGGACCGATGCCAAGGAACCATTTTGCAAATATAGGGAGTGTGGGGGGACGGTGAGCACCCAGATGATGTGGAACCTGCAGGGGGTCCTGGGAGTGGTGTGCACTTGTCTGTGTGTCCTGGGGCCCCCGTCACGGATTCCCTACCGTAGCTACCCTTCGCTTGTTCTACCCTCTCGCCCTCCCCGATGCTCGAGACGCCGGGTGTCTGGGATCCTGCACCGCTCGTGAGCCGTGGCCGGCCGGGTGTGCCCGGCAGGCGTTCGCGCTGCTGCCAGGCCGCCGAGCCTGCCGCGGGGGCGGCGGCACGCGCCCTCCCGCGCGCGCGGCGGCGCGCGCAGGTGGGCACCGCATGCGACGCCGCGCTGCTGTCGCGGGGGGGGGTGCGGCTGGCTTGGCATGGCTCGGATGCGTGCATGTTTCCTTCTGCGAGGAGCATCGAGGCGCATCCTTGACCAATTTGGCGAAGCAGCCACGCACGAGACCGACAAGAAGCGCAGGGAAGGGACGTCCCAGCGATGGCCAGTTGGGGGCAGCGTTGGCCATTGGCAATCGGCGGGTCCTGAGGGTTTCTCTTTTCGCCGTTTCCGGGCCCTCGGGGCCCTCCTCCACGGGCCCAGGGACGGCGGTCGGAGAACGGCTCGGGACGAAGGCCTCGTCCCGGGGAAAAGTCAGGAGGGAAAAACCACACACAGACACAATCCATCGTCGATCCCCGCGAAAACATGGGAAAATGTGGGAGGTGGGGGGAAGACAAAAACCCAGAACATATGGGAAACTGTAGGGGAATCTGTTTATTTGAGTGTATTTATTATTTGTGTGTCCTGGGGCCCCTTCAAAAAGGAGGCCGGGGGATTAAGGAGTCGCTGTGGGTTTTAGACGAAAATTTACGATATTTCACGTTGCTCCTCATCATTATGCTGATGTTTCCTCTCTCGCTTTCTCTCTCTCTCTCTCTCAATCTCTCCCACTCCCATTCCCAATACCATTACCATTACCATTCCCATCCCCATGCCCATTCCCAATCACATTACCATTACCATTACCTCTACCTTTATCTTTACCTTTACCTTTACCATTACCATGGTCATTGCAATTGCCATTGTCATTGCTATTGCCATTCCCATTGCCATTGCCATTACCAGTGCCGTTGCCATTGCCATTGTATTGCCATTGCCAGTCGCCACCCCGTTACCATTACCGTCACCATTACCATTCCCATTACCATTAGACACTACCATTACCATTGCCATTACCATTAGCATTACCAACACCATTGCCATTACCATTACCATTACCATTACCATTATCATCACCATTACCGCTGCCATCACCATATCAATCCCCATTCCCATCACCATTGCCATTACCGTTACCGTTACCAGTACCATTTCCATTACCATTACCATTACCATTGCCATTATCATTACCACTACCACTACCATTTCCATTCCCGTTCCCTTTCCAATTACCACTACGATTCCCATTACCATCCCCATTACCATTACCATGACCATGACCATTACCAGTACCATGACCAGTACCATTACCATTGCCATGGACATTGCTATTGCCATTGCCATTGCCGTTCCCGTTCCCATTCCCATTCCCATTCCCATTGCCATTACCATTGCCATCGCCATTGCCATTGCCATAACCGTTGCCATCGCTACCCCGTTACTATTGCCATAACCATTACCGTTACCGTGACCATTACCATTCCCAGTACCATTACCATTACCTCTGTCATTGTCATTACCATTACCATTGCCATTGCCATTGCCATTCGCCGCTACCATTACCATTGCCATTCGCCACTACCACTACCGTTACCATTGCCAT
The DNA here is from genome assembly GCA_963575745.1 of Prorocentrum cordatum. NCBI lineage: Eukaryota > Dinophyceae > Prorocentrales > Prorocentraceae > Prorocentrum > Prorocentrum cordatum. The sequence goes on along the minus strand of CAUYUJ010014357.1, from coordinate 197,661 downwards.
TGCCATTCGCCACTACCATTACCATTGCCAGTACCATTACCATTTCGATTCACATGTCCATTCCCAATACCATTACCATTACCATTACCATTACCATTACAATTGCCATTGCCATTACCATTACCATTACCATTACCTCTACCTTTACCTGTACCCTTACCCTTACCGTTCCCATTTCCGTTACCACTACCATTGCCATTCCCATTCCCGTTCCCATTCATATTCCCATTCCCATTCACATTCCCATTCCCGTTCCCATTCACATTACCATTACCATTACCATTGCCATTGCCATTGCCATGGCCATTGCCATTGCCACTGCCATTGCCACTGCCATTGCCATTACCATTACCGTTGCCATTGTCATTGCCAATCGCTACCCCTTTACCACTATCATTACGGTTACCATTACCAGTACCATTACCATTACTTCTGTCATTACCATTACCATTCGCATTGCCATTGCCATTGCCATTAGCCACTACCATTACCATTGCCAGTACCATTTCCATTGCCATTCCCATGACCATTACCATTACCATTATCATTTCTATTGCCATTACCATTACCTTAACCTTTACCCTTACCCTTATCATTCCCATGTCCGTTCCCACTACCACTACCATTTCCACTCCCGTTCCCGTTCCCATTCCCACTCCCATTCACAGTCCCATTCCCGTTCCCATTCCCACTACCATTGCCATTACCATTACATTTACCATTGCCGTTGCTATTGCCAGGGCCATTATCATTGGTATTGTCATTGCCATTGCCAATCCGATTGTCATTGTCATTACCATTACTGTTGCCATTGTCATTGTCATTGCCATTGCCAATCGCTACCCCGTTACCATTACCGTTACCATTACCAGTACCATTATTATTATCTTTGTCATTACCATTGTCATTGCCATTGCCATTGCCATTGCCATTCGCCACTACCATTACCATTGCCAATACCATTTCCATTCCCATTCCCATTGCCATTGCCATTACCATTACCATTACCGCTGCCATTACCACTAGAATGCCCATTCTCATTCCCATTCCCATTCCCAATACCATTACCATTTCCATTACCATTACCAGTGCCATTACCATTACCACTACCACTACCATTTCCATTCCCGTTTCCGTTCCCATTCCCATTCCCATTCCCACTGCCATTAACATTACCATTACCATTGCCATTGCCATTGCCATTACCATTACCCTTACCTCTACCTTTACCTTTACCCTTACCAGTGCCATGGCCATTACCATTGCCATTGTCATTGCCATTCCCATTGCCATTGGCATTGCCATTACCATTACCGTTGCCATTGCCATTGCCATTGTCATTGCCTCGCTACCCCGTTACCACTATCATTACCGTAACCATTACCAGTACCATTACCATTGTCATTACCATTACCATTAGCATTGCCATTGCCATTGCCATTGCCATTTGAGGATTTCAGTAGGAATCATTCAGTGGAGGGTTTCAGTAGGAATCCACGTATGGAGGATTTCATTAGGAATCATTCAGTGGAGGGTTTCGATAGGAACCCTTCTGTCGAGGATTTCACTGTGAATCCTTCTTATGGGGGCGTTCAATAGGAATCCTTCTAGGGGGGAGGGCAGATGTGGCCACGTCGCATTCTTTTTTTTTTCTCCTGGCGTCGCCCCCCCCCAGATTTTTTTTTTGTTCTGGGGGGGGACGCCAGGAGAAAAAAACAAAAAGGGCAGAGAGGTAGGAGGAGGGGGAGAGGGAGGAGGAGGAGGAGGAGGCGGAGGAGGAGGAGGAGGAGGAGGAGGAGGACGACACAGAGCAGAGTTTGCACAGAAACAGTCGCGAACTCAGCGCGAAACCCTCGCGCGCGCGCTGTGGAACCCCAGCGGCTCCACAATCCCCCGTTCTCTCAAAAAGACCCTGGGGTCCAGGAGCCGTGCTTCCCTATGGACCCGTTTTCCCCCGCGCTGAACCGTTCGGAGGAGGAAAAGGTACCCACACCGCTGCCCCTCGCCCGTTTCTCCATGTGTCGCCTTCCTGAGGGGCCTTCGTCGCAACGTCGGGTGCGGCAGAGATTTGGCGTCGATCGGAGATGTGCATTTTTGTTTGGCGAGGCCAGCGCCAGAAAATGTGTCCCATGTTGGAACATCTTGGATCATCTAGAGCAAAGTACACGCGCGAAACCAATCAATGCAAGGGAAAGGACGTCCGAGCGATGGCAAGAGGAGGAGAAGGAGGCTGATGACCAGGGGGGGGATATCATGGCTTGGGCCAGGATATCTTCCCTGATTCCATGGCGCCTCTTTTTATTTCAAGACGTCCCTGGCCCCCACCCTGGGCAGCGCACATGCCGCCGGCCATGATTTGCACTCCCGCCTCTTGGACGCCCCCCAACTTGAGCGGGCCCCCATACCGCTACCTTTCGCCCGTTCTCCCTTTTTGTTCGGCCTTCTTCGCCCCTTGTCACCACCGTCGGATTTGCCTCCAGATTCTGGTCAGAACGCACCATGGGAGGGGTCTGGGGAGGAGTAGCGGTATCCTTCGCTTTTTTTGAGTACCCCAAGCGTTGGGATGGGGATAGGCTCAGGGGGAGGGGCATACACCCAGAATCGCCCATTCATCGCCGAGAGGGGCCCGATTGCCCGCCCCACATAGCAGCCTGCGGATTCGCTGTCGGGGGCCCATCGCCGATCTATCAGTGATGTATCGCCAATTCCAGGTCGATGTTTCCCCCCGCCTGTACCAGTCACACCCTGGTCTGATCGTTGCCCCTCAGGGAAGGCCAAGGTTGGCGTGGGGCAGGCCAAGGGCGACGTCAGTCGGCTTCGCTCCAGAGTGACCCTTTGCCGCAGTGGGCCTGGGTGTGCGCACACACCAGCTCGTTGAGTACGATGTTGCAGCACAGGCTTGTGCGCCTGAGTGTGGTTCCCCTCAAGCTGCGCACCGAAGGTCACTGTTGCCTAGAGTCACTCTTGCGCGCAGCCGAGCTGAACGGTGTTCTAGCGATTCCGTGGAGCATTGCTCGTTTTGTTTTTTGTTCAGCAGTGGCGGAGCGAAGGCAGAACGAGGGAAAACGGAAACAAAACGAAAACGGGAAACAGCGTTCAGTTCGAACCTTGGAGATCAAGGACAACCTTTGTCCAGGCCTCCCAGGTGGGGTCCGAGTCGATGGTGTCGGAGGATCGGGCCACATCGTCGATGCATCGGCGATCCGATCCCATCTATTCGGACCCTATCTAGGAGGCCTCGAGACATGTGGGGGGAAGGATGTCAAGGGCAACGCTTGGGAGGGGGGACGGGGGAGGGCTCGGGGAAGACTCGAGGTTCAAGGTTTTCGAAAGTTTTCGTCGGTTCTCTGCGGTTTTCCAGCCTCGGGAAGCCTTCAGCGGCTGCGCCTCGCCGAGGGCGTTCCATGGGGGGTGCCTGGATCGCCCCGACCGGCCGCTGGAGAGCCGAGTGGTGGCACCGAGGCCAGGGGGCAACGTTAGGGGGTGATAGGCTCTGGGGTGGATGCATCGACTGCCGATCGCCCATTCGTCGCCGATTGGGGCCCGAGAGCCCCCCGACCCGCCCACAAGCGTGTGGGCTCGCTATCTCGAGCCCATCGCCGATGCATCGGCTATGCATCGCCGATTCCAGGTCGATGCTTCCCCCACACCCCCAAGCGGGTCCCTCCCTAACGTGGCCCCTCGAGGACGAGCGGGGGGGGGGGCAGGAGGTGGGCATGGAAATGGCCGAGTCGCGAAGCGGCGGACACCCAGTAGGAGGCCGGGCCTCTGGCGCGGGGGAGGGCGGGGGAGGAGCAGGAGCGGGCGGGGAGGGGGGGGGGGGGAGGAGGCAGGGAGGGGGGGGAGATGCGTTTGGTTGTCTGACGTGTGCCGCAGCACGAGGTTGCACATCGACTGCAGGCTATCTGTGTGTGTGTTCTCTGCATTCGGTTCGTCTGCTGTCTTCGACGTCTTTCGAAACTTAGGCTCGACAGTCTGCGATGCGCTTTGTCGGCACGATGAGGGAAGCTCCCACGAATCATTGTCCTTCTCGGGAGCTATTTCGTCGGGTCCCCCCGTGTTGGCCCCACCTGTGCGGATTTCGTTTTGTCTTGACACTTGGACTACCTGCATGTTGGTGCGCTGTGTTTGGGTGCCGCGGCCGCGCTTCGGTCTCGGGCGTATGGCTTTCGGGTACTGCGGCTCGCTGTTCGATGCCACGGTTCTGTGAACTGGTTCGTCAGCAGTTTGAGGGGAAGATCTGCGGATAGAGGATCATGAAGGGAGGGGGATGGTGGATGGAGGAGGTGATGAGGGGCGAAAGGGGGGGAGTGAGGAGGAGGAGGAGGAGGACGAGGAGGAGGAGGAGGACATGACGTTGGTCGGACGGGCCAGGGAAGATCACTAGAGGGCCAGACGGTACGGTTCGTCAGATTTCCGGTCACAGCACTGGGGTGATACAGGCAAAGCTCAGGAGGAACATGAAGCACACAGACACACGGAAACGTCGAACTCCGGGAACATCACTATTGAACATATGGGAAGTGGAGGGGAGAGGATCATCCGGGGAATGCGTAAAAATACAGGGAATCTTGGCATTCGTGTCTACTTCTTTGTGTCTCCCTGGGCCCCTTCACAAGCACCCTCCTCCTCGCCTATTTCCTCCTCCGCACGGCAGATCCCTGTCGTGTCGACGCGTCCGTGGCCCTGCCGCGGGAGTTCCAGGTCGAACGCCGCTGGTGGCCCAGAGCCGGCCAATCTGGACAGATCCGGCGACGACGACGACGAGCACCGCGTACGGGAGGCCCGAGATGCGCCAGCGCGCCGGCGACCCCGCCGCGGGCGTTCCAGGTTGGACGCCGCCAGTATGTGAACGAAGCGCATTATTTTCGTATTTGAAATCGTAGAGCGATGCGTAGGCTTCGTGGTATTAGGACCGACTTCAGATACCTGTTTTGGAATTTCCGTGAGATTGCCCGCGCTGTGCGCAAAGCGGGTTCGACCACCACGGAGCGATCTGGCGACGGGAGCGCCGCCGATCGAGCGAGGCGGAAGGATCCGCGCGGCGTCCAGGGCCGACGGCGGGACCGTCACGACGCGAGCCCGCCGCATCCTCCTGCGCCTCCCTGTGCAGCGGGCTCGCGCCGCCTCGGCGCGGCGGGGAGCCCCGGGCGGGTGCGCTCAAGACTGCACGCGGCCAGTGGCCCCGGAGCCGGCGGACATCGAGCGAGCTGCGCCGTCGGGGAGCCGCGATCGTTCTATGTCGGGGGTGGAGAGACCTCGTACCCTGACACGTCGATTAGCGAACTGGGCGTTTTCGGTTCGCGAGAGGGCGTCACGGCCGTCATTTGCGCGGGTCCAGGTCCGTCGGTTTCGGTCCTAGGCCGTTTTCATTAGAAAGGGAGGTTTGCTAAAGGGAGGTTTGTCCACCGCGGACTAAGGCTGAAGATGGTGTCCAGGATCGACGGAGTTGGCACCTCTGCTTCGGCGGATGGCGGGAGCGGGTCGGCGGAGGCCCGCGGAAGTTGGCGGAAGTCAAAAGATGCACACTCAAAATCGAAGACAGCATAATTGTAAGTCGGGCCTGTCCCTCTACAGGAGGCATGTTCAATCATTCGTCGGGGGACGATGTTTTACCATAGGGGGTATTAAAGGGTTGACCACGTTTGAGCATTTAGGGGGTACTTTTGAGTATGTTTGTTAAAACATGTTCTCGCCCCAAATCCTCCTGTGGGGGGACAGGCCCGACATAAACAGAATTACATAAAGATAAATGTTCGATTGTCCGCGCGGGTGTCTTGGATCTGCGCTGGAGCCCCCTGGCAGCGCCTCTGGCGCCGCCCCGAAATCCACGCCGAGCGTCAAAGGTTAATGTTTGCCCTCCCCTCCCGCTCCCCGTGCTTGGGGGAAACAGGTCGAGCCTCTACCACAACGTGCTGGAGGCGGCGGTCGCGGGCCCTCACCAGGACCCCCCCTCTGCGCAACGGTTTCGCGAGGACGACGACGACGACGACGACGACAACGACGGCGCCGCCGCCGCCGCCGCCGACGACGACGGGGACGAGCACGACGAGGACAACAACAACAACAGCAACAACAACAACAACAACATCAGCAACAACAACACCAGCAACAACAACAATCATTTTAAGACTGTTCGCCTTTATCTGCTCGAGTGTCCAATAATGCATATTTCCCAAACCCTCGATACCCGTCCTCTTCCCTGCAGGCCGGGCCCCAGCAGGCCGGGCCCCGGCAAGCGGCGGGGCGGCCGCGGACCGTCGGCTTGGCCAGCGGCAGCGCTGATCGGCGGGGCGGCCGCCGACCGTCGACCCGACCCCAAGAGGGACGGACAGGGGACCGACCACGACAACGACGATGACGACGACGACGACGACGTCGACGAAGACGGCGACGACGACGAGGACGACGGCGACGACGACGACGAGCGAGAGCGAGAGCGAGAGAGAACGACAGCAGGGCCACAAGGACACGAAGTAGGCCACGAAGGCGACAGCGGGGACAGGAAGGGAGTGTGTATGGGGCCACGAAATGCGCGAACGAGCGGGGGCCATGAAGGGCAGATAATGCGGGGCCACAGATGGCATCGATGGGGCCACTGAAGGTAGCAACTGGGCCACGTAGGACAGTGAGAGGGGCCACAAACGGCCACAGCGGGGCCACGAAGGGCATGGACATGGGGCCACAACGGGCGCGAACGAACGGGGGCCACGAAGGGCATACGTATACTGGGCCGCGGAGGGCAAGGACGGGACCACTGAGGGCAGCAACGGGGCCACGAAGGGCAGCGAGGGGGCCACGCAGGGCGACAGGGGGGCCACGGAGGGCATGCATATGGGGCCACCGGGCGAGAAAGAGCGGGGGCCACGAAGGGCATACATATTTGGGGCCACGGAAGGCAGCGAGGGGGCCACGAAGGGATGCAACTGGGCCACTAAGGGCAGCGAGGGGGCCACGAAACGAAGGGCTGCAACGGGGTCGCGAAGGGCTGCGACGGGGCCACCAAGAGCAGCGAGGGGGGCACGAAAGGCTGCAACGGGGCCACGAAACAAAACGAGGGGGCCACGAAAGGCTGCAACGGGGCCACGAAGGGCAGCGAGGAGGCCACGAGGGGCTGCAACGGGGCCACGAAGGGCAGCGAAGGGGCCACGAAGGGTTGCAACGGGGCCACGAAACAAAGCGAGGGGGCCACGAAGGGCTGCAACGGGGCCACGAAAGGCAGCGATATCCCGATTCATATGTAATCTGTGAGGGAGTCCTAAGCGTGAGCGCGACTCATGGGTGCCTGGGTGTCGGGGGCGCGGCGCTTGAGTAAATTGCAGGAGTTTACAACGCAAGGGCGCTATTCTTTAGTAGATTGCAAGCGGGTCCCCAGCGAGAGCGCGCTTCCAGAGCGCCGGGAAAGCGAGTCCTGGAAAAATTGCAAGGAAGTCCAACGCGAGAGCGCGATTCCTAAATAAAATGCGAGGAAGTCTCTGGCGGGAGCGGGGGTCATGGCTAAATTGTGAGGAGGTCTCAGACGGGAGCCGTTGTTGCTACAACCCGGGGCCAGGCGCCCAGTTTGAGCTTCACGATTTTAGCGACGAGGGGCTTTTTGATTGAGAAAAAGCAGTATGCTCCAGAAAGGAGAATTTTTACAAAAACAACAACACCACCACCACCAACAACAACAACACCAACAACACCAACAACAGCAACAACAACAATTACTAGCACGTGGGGACACTCCGTTCTCACCAGTGCCAGGGTTTTCATACGACGCCCGCCAATACCCCCACTTTGTGGGGGGGCCGGTTCAAGCTCTACCACATTTCCAAACGACTCTTCGCCACCACCCACACCCAGCTTCCCGCCCTATGACGTTCGGACACTTCACTTCGTGGCCTGCGGACGACCGTGGCTACTACACTGGCGCATGGGTACAGTGACTTGTTGTGGTAACATTTTCTGGACGCTAGCTTAGTATACGACTTTTCCCCCTGTTCCAACACTGGACACCTGTACTGGTTTTTGGTGGTAACGTGTTCCTGACGCTAGAATAGGAAACCACGGTAAACCAGTACGACGCCGGTACTGTCTGTATGGTATTATTTGACAGGGATGATGGCCCTGGCAGGTGCGCAGCCGTGGTTGGAGAAGTTCGAAGCACGTGAAAAAGTTGCTCGCGAAAGCCCGTTTGACAGAATGTTTAAAAAGTGTTGGGTTTCCTACAAATCCGCAAGGGCGCGCGGGATGAAATTTTGACACTTTTGTTTTGAAAAACCATTGGTTGTTTGATGTTTTTATGTTAAAATCGCTACGAACACTAAGGTTTTGGAAGGATTTCGTTTTGCGCGCGCGAATGTCCACTTTACCTCATTTGTTGCAAGGGATTCTTGAAGTTTGGTTATGTTAGAACAAGAAATGTCCACTTTGCCTCTTTTTTTGCAAGGGAAAACCGCCCGTAACAAAACAACCGGATCCGGACCAACCCGTTTTGCCGGAGACTTCCTCACGAAAATGATGAAAACATGGCTGCGGCCTAGGCGCGGCGAGGGGGCCGCGCACCAGGGGCCCCAACAATAATTATTCTTTAGAAGTAATAATGTTCAACATCAACGACGACGACGACAACAACAACGACGACGACATTGACATCGTCGACGACGACGGCGACAACGACGACGGACGACGACGAGGAGCAGACCGTACGGGAGATCCGCGTTGTGTCAACGCGCTTGCAATGCCGCCGCGGGCGTTCAAGTTTGGACGCCGCCAGTGGCCCAGAATTGGCCAACATGGAACGATCTGGCGATCGAAACGCTGGCCGATCGTGAACGCTCCGCGCGGCGTCAGAAACCAGCGCCGGGGTCGTCCCTGCGCAAGCTTGGCGTACCCTGCCCTGCTGTCGGATACACCTGCGGCCTTGGATCAAGAGAGGAAAAATCACCCGGACCGGACAACTTGCGTTTAGTATGCGGCCCTGGGCGTTTACTAAACGGCTTCGCGTGTCGCGGTGGTTACTATCGGGGTGGGTTTTCTGCCCCCTTTATTTGATAGGGAAGAGCCAGATTGCTGCTAGCCCCTGCTGGTTTCTTAGCTGCTGCTGCCTGGGCTCGCGGAGCGGCCAATTGCTTGCCAAGTAATGGCAGATGTTCCCTAAGCCACCGCATCTCCGACGACGACGAGGACGACGACGACAACAACGACAACAACGACGCCGACGACGGGGACGACGACAACGATGGCGAGCCGTCTGGTACGACGACAACGACATCGACATCGACCTTTTCCTGACGACGACGAACATCGACGACGCCAAGACCTTCGGTGTACGGACCAAGAGCCAAACGACAGCACACTCTCTCCAAACCGAACCCAATCCAGAAACGATGCCTAGATAAGCTGCCCTTTTCGGAAGACGTTGCATCATTCGGATACTTTGCGGAGCCTGAATGGACTGGAGGCCTGTTGGATGCCTCTTGTGCGGCTCAGGGGCCTCTTGGAGGGTCTTTGTGGTCTCTTGGGAGCCTCCTGGGGCTTTTGTGGGGCTCTCTTGGAAGGCTTTAGGCCTTCTGTGGACCACCATGGAAGACATTGATCGCAGAATTGTGGGTCCTGAATTCCCCAATCAGAGCTTGCCTTTGTAGGGGTCATAGCGGATTCATACGGTTAGGTGAGGTATGGCGCCGATTTCGGCTGCACGCCCTGTTGCCCGGGTGCCCAAGTGCCCGGGTGCCCAGGTGCCCAGGGTCCCAGGTGCCTGGGAGCCCGGGTGCACGGTAGCCTAGCCCGGGTGCCGGGTGCCCGCGGGTGATATAGCAATAGCCCTATAGCTTGATAGCCCTATAGCCTTATAGCCCTATAGTCATAATAGCCCCATAGCTCAATAGCCATATAGCCCAATAGCGCTATAGCCCTATAGCCTGGGTGCCCGGGTGCTTGGGTGCCCAGGTGCTCGAGTGCCTGGGTGCCCAGGTGCCAGGGTGCCTGGGTGCCCGGGTGCCCGGTAGCCCGGGTGCCCGGGTGCATGCCCAGGTGCCCGGGTGCCCGGGTGCCCAGGTGCCTGGTAGCCCGGGTGCCCAGGTGCCCGGGTGCCTGGGTGCCCAGTAGTCTTGTAGCGTTATAGTTCTTTCGTTGTATAGCCCTGAAGCCTTGTAGCCCTATAGCCTGATGGCCCTACAGCCCTATCGCCCTAATAGCCCTGTAGCCCTATAGCCTCATAACCGTATACCCCTATAGCCATGCTGCCTATAGCCTTATAGCCCCACAACCTATAGCCCCATAGCCCTGTAGCCCCATAGCCGTATAGCCCTACAGCCATAGCCTTGTAGTCCTAGAAATAATCTGATTTGGGCTTCCCTCCGGTACTATTAGAGCTGCGATATGAGTTCCCCAACATCGTCTTTTGGGGCACGTTTCTGGATCCTTTTTGGACCCCTTTTGGGTCTCTCTTGGCCTCTTGGAGCCAGGTTGAGGCCTCGGAATGCCATCAGAAGCGAACGGGTCAGAAGGCCAACATCAGTGATGTTCCATTGTGGTCCACTGGTCTTGGACAAAGTTAGGACTCTTGGTGGCGTCATGAGGAGCCCCCAAGGCCACTTGGATCCGTCTTGAAGCGGTCTTAACCCCTCTTGGAGTATGTTGGAAGCCATCTAGAGCGATTTGGCGCTATCTTGAGCCATCTTGGAGGCCACCTTGCATAATCTGATACCCTCGAAGAGCCATCTGTTGCCATCTTGGACGCTCCAACGACCTGCGGGGGGCCCCGTCCAGACCCAGGGTGAGTGGGTAAGGGGGAGGGGTGAAGGCACCCAGGATTCCTCACTGCTCCCCAGGCTCGCCGCCGACCTCCTCTCCCCTCTCGGGCGCCCCGTCCTCCCCCGCGGGCCGGGACGGGGCCCCTCCTGCCCCCACGCCGGAGCGTTCGCCGCCGCGGGCCCCGACGGCGCCGCGCGCCCGTCCGCCTCCTCTCGGGCGTCCTGCGCTCCCCCGCGGGCAGAGATGCCGTCGTCGGCGTCGGCGTCGGCGTCGGCGTCGGCGTCGTTCGGGGTGCGCAGGAGCTCGTGGCCAAGACCGTGGCGCAGATGCGCCGTTGCGGCGTGCCTCCGGGGGGGGCCCGGGAGGTCCCAGCAGGCATGGAAGGAGCCGCGCGCTGGAGGAGGAGGAGGTGCAGTCAAGACGATGGTATCAGGACCCCTTTGGGTTTCTGGGCCCGTTCCTTCGACATGATGCCGTGGAACCTGTTTGTGGATTAGAACAGCCCTTTCGTTCCCTATTATGCGTTCCTGATGGTAGCACGATGGCTGCACGGCATGTGGCAAGAGTAGGACGAGGAGGGGGGAGGCGGGAGAGGGAGGAGGAGTAGGACTGGGAGGACGGGGAGGAAGAGGGGGAGGAGCAGAACGATGAGGAGGGGAAGCGGAGAGGGGGGCGGCGGTGGGCATCAACAACAGCAGCTCCAAGGTGAAGGGCGTCCCATGATACTCGGAAGGGAGAGCGCGATGAGGTATAAGGTTTGAGGAGGAAGTGGACGAGGAGGATGAGGAAACGAGGAGGGGGACGAGGGTAAGGCGGGGGAGATGACGAGGACGAGGAGAGCAGTGGACGAAGCAGGAGGAGGAGGACGGGAGGGCCGACGAGAAACAAGACGAGAAGGAGGAGTGGAGGAGGAGGAGGAGGAGGAGGAGCAGGAGGAGGAGGAGGAGGAGGAGGAGGGAGGGAGAGGGAGGAGGGGAGGCGGTGGTGAGGTCGTCAGCAACAGAAGCAGCAGCTCCAACGATAAAGTATCGTCGCGAACGGTATTCGCAACACCAGTAGCAACTACGGGGCCAGGGGTAAGATAATGACGGTAGTAGACGGGTAATATGGATGACAGGAGTCGACACAGAAGGACTATATCGTGGACAGTTGTTAGTTTGGCGCGGTATTTGCAGTTGGACGACGACGTGGAGATGTAGGACGACGAACGAGGAAGGGGTTGACCCGGGCCATGCAACAAGCGGTGCCCTGGGCGGAGCTCGTTTGCCAGTGTTGGATGACCCGCTTGCGATACAGGCGCACCGCTTTCATGAATTTGTATGGGCGCTTGCCATGGGCGCAGGGCGCAGGAACAGCGGGGCATATTTCTGCCACAGGCTTGGCATCGCTTGGACGTGTGCATGCTTTCTCGGCGATGACCATCGAGCTTCGACTTGGATAATCTTGCGAACAGGTAAACGCACGAAGCTGGAAACGGCTCGGGGAATGGGCCTTCGAGCGATGGCACGGAAGAGCATTCTGGCTGGCCAGACCTGGAATCCATGCTCTGCCGAGCACGTCGCCAGGTGAGCTTTCGCGAGGCAGTGGATGCGGGGTGCTTTGCGGAGCCCGCGCCCGCCCTCCTCCTGAGCGGGCGATGCTCCCCTCCCTCCCCTAACCCCTTCTCGGCGGCGAGCGAGGGGGGGAGGTGAGCAGGAGAAGGCCTCCTCCGAAGGCGGCGGGACTGCTCAGAAGCCCTCGCACGCGAAAGCAGTGCACGCACGAGGCTGGAAAATGCGCGGGGAGTGGACGCCCGAGCGATGGCGAGCCCCCCCTTCTCCTGCCTCCCTCCGCCCCCCTCCCTTCCCTCGGCTTCGGCGCCCCCTCCCTCCCGCTCGCTCCTTCCCCTCCCCCCCTTGGGTCGCCCTGGGTCGGCAGGGCTTGGTGCGAGGCTCCGCGTCGGCGCCGGCGCAGCAGGCCCCGCCGCGCGTGGCTGGGCAGTCTGCCTCGGCCTGGGGGTCCTGCGTGGGCTGCCGCGGGCAGTGCTCTCGGGTGCTGGGTTTGGTCCTGGCAGCGGAGGGCGGAGCGGCTGCTACGGGGCGTGAAAAGGACCACAGCCACTGCTTTTCTTTTGTTGCCGCCTTCCAGCCCGCAGAAACAAAGCAGTGGTTGTGGTCATTTTCCTTGAGCGTGGCACCAGGGAAATGACCACAACCACCACTTCTTTTTCGGCCGGCTGGAAGGCGGCGCAAAGAAGAAGCAGCGGCTGTGGTCATTTTCTTGTCCCGTGAGCTGCTTCTCCGGCTTTGTCCCGCGGGGCCTGAGGCCGGGCTCTGCCGTCCACCCTCGCCGCCGACGCGGTCCTCCGTTCTCGGACGGGGCCAGGACGAGGGTCAATCCGTTTCAGAGCGTTCTGGCACGCTCTTCTCAGAGCCTTCCAGAACGCTCTGAGCAGGCTGCGGCGCCCCTCCCTCGACCCCCTTTCTCCGCCTCCCTCCCTCCCTCCCGTTCCCGCCCCTCCCAGAAGAATGGCGTGGCTTGGCTGGGTGGTGCTGGGCGAGCTGGGTCAGGGCCAGGCCGGGCCAGGGACAGAGCTCCGCCCAGGAATGGGCGGGCCTCTTCGGCCACGCGCAGGAGGGGTCTGGGGAGGGGGCAAGGTCTGCCTTAGCACTGGCCTCAAGCTCACAGCACCTCCTAGAGCCCAAACACGGTTACACATGTTCGTTTTTCATAGGTTTTTCTCATCGTGTTGGTTTTCATATGTTCCCTGTCTGGGCCTGCACCAAAACACAGGCAACGGCCGTCCCTCCCTTCCCTGCCCTATCCATGAGGTTCGACGTTGCGAAGCAGATACAGCAGCGTAGAACATCACGACAGGGGCCCTAGAGCCCTCCCTGTGCGATCCATGAGCGCGAAAGCTCGGGAGGAGGAGGAGGAGGAGGAGGAGGAGGAGGAGGAGGAGGAGGAGGAGGAGGAGGAGGAGGAGGAGGAGGGAGGGCGATGACGACGACGAAGGGCAAGAAGCAGCACAGCGGGGCAGAAGGCCTACACTCTGGGCTCCGGGTTCCGGCGCAACCGCGGTGTTCTCATATGGGCTCCACTTTTTTTTTCGTGCACCTACACTTTCCCCGCCAGCAGTGACGTTGGTGTGAGTAGCAAGCAACTCGCGCTCTGCTGATGCAGCTCATCCTTTTGAGACATCGGACCGTTGGCTCGCAAGTGCTATTGTCTTGTCATGTCCTCCCTCCCTCCTCCCTCCTTCCCGCCCTCCCTCTTCCCTCCCTCCCCCATGCGCTCTGCATCCGCCCTGCCAGGTGCCGCCCCGCGGCGAGATTCTCACCGCCACGCTGGGCAGGAGGTGAGCCGCGAGCGCGGGCCGCTTCGCCCCAAGCCGCGGACCGGGCCATGCCCCGCGAGAAGTAAGAAAAGGCGCAGATGCGGGCGCGGACTTGGACGTCGACGAGGACTCAGACCTAGGCCTTGCCTCTACCCTTGCCTCGTTTTCGCCTTTGCGGGCCTCCTGCGAGGTCCTCGTCGTCATTCTCGTCAGAACGCACCCCAGGAGAGGTCCAGGGAGTTGCGGTATCGGTATCTTATGGCCTTTCCATTGGCGACGACGACGACGACGACGACGACGACGGCGACGGCGACGGCGACGGCGACGGCGACGGCGACGACGACGACGACGACGACGACGACGACGGCGGCGGACGTTTCCACAATCTCGGGGATGCGATCCGGCAGCTGCTCCCTGCCCAGAGCGTTGCGGGGGGGCCCGGGTCGTCCCGAGCTGCCGCAGAGTTCCGGCTTGGAGGTGGAGGAGGAAGATGGAGACAGGAGGAGGTGGAGGAGGAGGAAGATTGAGACAGGAGGAGGAGGAGGAGGAGGAGGAGGAGGAGGAGGAGGAGGGGGAGGGGGAGGGGGAGGGGGAGGGAGAAGGGAAAGGAGGTGGGGGGTGGGGAGGAGGAGGAGGTGGAGGAGGAGGAGGGGAGGAGGAGTGGGAGTAGAAGGAGAAGCGAGAAGGAGCATGGATACGGGAGGAGGTGGGGGGAGAGAGGAGAGGACGGAGACGTTTGTGGGAGATTTTCTGGTTTGGTGTGGCGTGTATCAGAATCCAGTTGCCGTCTAGTTTGGATAGACTTAGAGTCGTAGGCCAAGCTCAAGGCTAAAGTAGAAGAGAAGTTGGAGGGTGAGGGGGAGGAGGAGAAGAAGGGAGGAGGAGGGGGAGTTGAAGGGGGAGGACGGAGACGGACCGAGGGGGAGTGGTAGAAGAGGGAGGAGGAGGGAGAGGGGAGGAGGAGAGGGAGTAAAAGGAGGAGGAGGAGGAGGAGGAGGAGGAGGAGGAGGAGGGGGTTGAAGGAAGATGCGTGAAGTCGCGCGGCGCGGTTGTCGATGCCGTGTTCCCCTGAGTGTCTCGGGCCCAGGCCTGTCCGCTTTGTGCGGTAAAGCGGCCAGGCTTGGCGGTAGCAAGAATCCAGCCGGCGTCAGGACGCTAGGCCAGGCGCGGACATTTGTGCAAGGGATGACGGGAATGAGGAGGGGGAGGAGGAGGATGTGAAGAATGAGGCCTGCTACTTCTCGCCCTCCGCTCCCAGTCCTCCTTTGGGCTCCGTTGTTTTTCTTGTGAAACCACTTCAATTGTCTGGTGCGGCCTTTTTGCAGTTTCCGGTCTGGGCCTTTCAGCATGAGATGGGTTAAGTTCGAATGGTAATCGACCCGTCCCGCCATTGCGACTGGGTTGCGTTCTCGAACCCTTGCGGCCACGTCAGAGGTTCGTGAGGAGGTTCTCTCCGGGGCATCTCTGGCCGATCGATGCGCGCATTGGAGCCTCGGGGTCGGCCTGGTCGGTCCCTCCCTCTTGGGGTCCTCTTGGGCCAGTCTGGAGGGCCTCTTGGGCCATCTTGGACGTTGCCGCCTGACTTTACAAGAGTGTTCGGATCACACAGCAGCCTTAAGGATGCAGCCGAGTCTGGTTCCTTGGGCCTGCCCGCAGGACATCCAGGACGACCCTCCTCGAGACTCCCAAGAGCGCTGAATTCGGCCGAAGTTGGCCCCGACAGGGCTCCAGCGGGCGTAGGTGGCCCAAAGTGAGACTCCTTCGTCCTCCCCTTGTTCGGTCTCTACCCCGCGCCTCCTCATGATCATCCTCGTTCTTCTCCCCCTCCCGTTCTCTGTGGGGGGCTGGCTGATTTGCCCTCGCCCGCCATGGTAGCCAGGGCTACCCCAGAGTCCGTGGCGCCTCCATTCCACACGGTTGCCACTTGTTCAAATAATGCATGAGTTTGTTTGTTGCGATTATGCTGGACATTTCTCAGGTGCCTTGCTTGCAAACCTCAGTTGTGAGACGTTGAGGTGTCAGTATGACTTTCAGACATCGGCGTGCGCGAGGTTTTGTGGGAACCGCGCCAAGTTGAATTCTTCACGCTTCGCGTATCCCCACCAGCCCATCTCAAAACAGCAAGTCTTGCGAAGCATGCGGACAGTCGTGTTTTTCAGGCGTGTTTCCGCCTGCCCCCGCATATCTCCCCTGTTCCTCCTTCCTCCCGCCTCCTTGTACATCCTTCTTGTGGTGGGAGCGGGAGAGGAGGAGGGAGAGAAAGCGGTGGGAGGCAAGAGGGATTTAGCGGAGACGACGACCACAGCGATGATCTTAACAACGACGACGCACCCGACGACGACGACGATATCGACCGCGACGACGACGACGACCACAACCGCGACGACGACGACGACGACGACGATGACGACGTCGACGACGACGACGACGAAGGCGGCGGCGACGACGACGACGACGACGACGACGACGACGACGACGACGACTGGTGGGAGTCGTTGGGGCCCCTCGTGGGGTGAGTCGTTCGGCCCCATCGTCCTTGTGTGAGTCCTTCGGGCCCCTCTTCCTGGCGTGAGTCGTTCGCGCTCCTCGTGGTGTGAGTCGTTCGGGCCCCTCGTCCTGGTGTGCGTCGTTCGGGACCCTCCTTGTCCGCGAGTCGTTCGGGCTCCTCAAGGTGTGAGTCGTTCGGGCCCCTCGTCCTGGTGTGAGTCGTGCGGGCGCCTCCTTGCGTGTGAGTCGTTCGGGCTCCTCGTGGTGTGAGTCGTTCGGGCCGCTCGTCCTGGTGTGCGTCGCTCGGGCCCCTCCTGGTGTGTGAGTCGTTCGGGCTCCTCGTGGTGTGAGTCGTTGGGGCCCCTCGTCCTGGGGTGAGTCGTTCGGGCTCCTCCTCCTGGTTTGAGTCGTTCGGGCTCCTCGTGGTGTGAGTCGTTCGGGGTCTCTCGTCCTGGTGTGAGTCGTTCGGGCTCCTCGTGGGGCCTCTTGGGGGCCTCTTGGAGCCTCTTGGGGCCTCTTGGGGGCCTCTTGAAGGCCTCTTGGGGGCCTCTTGGGGGCCTCTTGGAGCCTCTTGGGGCCTCTTGGTGGCCTCTTGGGAGCCTCTTGGGGACCTCTTGGGGCCGGGGGGGGCCTCTTGGGGGCCTCTTGGAGGCCTCTTGGGAGCCTCCTGGGAGCCTCTTGGAGCCGTCTTGGGGCCTCTTGCGACCTCCTCAGAAGCGCAAATGAGCGCTGGCCCCTGAGAAGGACAAAATGAGGCCAAAACCTTCGTAAAGTCAATGATTTTGCTATGAAGGAAGAGGAGCGCGGCCCCCTCAGAAGGCTAAAATGGGGCCAAAACCGTAGTAAAATCAATGGTTTCTGCTTCAAAGACGGTCTGAGGCGCCAAACTCCCCCCCCCCTCGGGGCCCGTTTTTTGGCCCTCCCAGGAGTCAAAAAAGACCCCCCTGACGACGCCCCGGGCTCCCTCTCCAGGCCCAGGGGGAGGGGGTAGGGGGAGGAGTAAACCCCTCCCCGAAGGGGAAGAAGGGGGGCTGGGGGGTGGAGAACAGAGAGAGCTCGCTAAACCACTCACGCCCAAAGGGCTGGTGGGACTATTCCCCGGCGTGTCGCTGGAGAGGAGGTCAGTCCGCCGGTAAGAGGGCGAGCGCGCCAGAAAAAGCCTGAGAATCGGGAAAGCGGCGGGGGAAACCCTTGAACGGAAGAGCGCTTTGCGGCTGGGCGCGGGAGCACAGCCGCCAGCGGCCGCGCCAGGGAGAAGGGAACACCGCAGCGAGAGCCTCATTGCAGCTCCCCCCTCCCAGGGGCGGCCGCAGCCGCACGGGGACCGCCCTGGGACGACCACCCCGGGGCTCCCCCGCTCCAGCGGGGTCGGCACCCCCTCCCCTCCCGCGCGCGCTTGGGCCTGCCAGGGATCTGGAGGCCGCTCGGGCGCTGGACCTGCGCCGCGGGTGAGATGCGTACGACGGGCTGGCGTGGCGGAGTCCCGGGAGTCAGGCTCTCCCCTCGGGGTTCGGGGTTCGTTCTGGTTGTTCCTCGCTGTCTTGTCCTGTCTTGGCCGCGCGAAGTAGGACGGGCATATAATCGACATGACTCCGTTCCAGAACGCGTCCAGACAAACGGTTCTGGGGAAACGTTCTTCTGGGGAAGATGTCTCCAGGGAAGAGGTTTCCGGGGAAACGACCCTCCGGGGAAGCGGTTCTGGGGAAACGGTTCCCGGGAAGAAGGTTTTGGATCGGTCCCTCCCTCGGACCCCATCGAAACCGAATCGAATCGGAAGAGTCGAAATGAGCCCTCTCTCCCAATTCTTGCCTACGGCTCGGTTCTACTCTGCCGATTCAAGTCGGTTCGATGTCGATGGTTTCTGAGTCCGATTCCGTTCGGCTTCGGATTCCGATTTGGGTTCCGATTTTTCGACGGAGGCCTTTTAGCTTGCCGATTTCCGCCGATTCAATTGCTACGGACTTGGCTGCCGATTCCCGCGGCCCGACTCATTTCGATCGCCGATCCGACTTATCGATTCGATTTTGGGAGTTGCTGCCCACGTCCTAACCCCCCGCCCAGGACATGGAGCACGGCATGTCCTACCGTGGGCAACCGTTGTGACTAAACAAGTGGGGAGTCGAACACTTCACCCGAGCGAGATTGCACCGATGGACGCACGCGTGGTATTTTTCTCTGCCTACATGCGTGTACTCTCCTCGCCCGAGGCTGTCCCAAACTTTGACCGCCAAGGTGACTCTCGACGTAGGGCTTATCCCTGCCCCGCGCCCCCTCCTTCTCCTCCTCCTCCTCCTCCTCCTCCTCCTCCTCCTCCTCCTCCTCCTCCTCCTCCTCGTCCTCACATGTGTGCAGCTCCCTCCTCCGCGCATGAGACGATAGGATGTTTTTTGGGGGGTTCCAGGTCGGGTTTGACGCGCGTCCGCGGACAGGGAAACAATCAGCGCAATTGGCAGGGATGGGAGGGAGGAGCCGGATGCCAGACGTGACGTGAATGCGCCTAGCTTGTCACTGGCCCTGTTTCCCTCCCTTCCTCGCCCCCTCTTGGCATCGCTCGGACATGTGCATTCTTCCTTCGGCGATGACCATCGAGGAGCATCCTTGATCATTTGGCGAAAAAGCCACGCACGACACCGAAAAAAAAAACACAGGGAATGGACGTCGATGGCCAGCCCTTGGCAGTCCTGCGAGCACCCCGCAGGCGCTGCGGCTGGACGCGAGCCCGGCGAGCACGTGCGCGCCCGGCGACGCGAGCACGCGCAGCCGCACGCCGACGAGCCGCGGGGCCGCGGCAGGGGCCGCGGCGGCCAAGGAGCCCCCGGGGGTGTGCGAGAGCAGCGGGAGGCCGGCGGGAGGCCGGCGACGGGGAAGAGGGAGTCGGCGGGAGGAGTCGGGCCGAACGAGAGGGGGGGGGGGAAATCTGCTGCATGCAGCCGGTTTCACCCCCACCGAGGGGCCCATTCCTCGATGCGTGGCCGCCTCTGGCGCCGGGAGGCGCCGAGAAAATCAGCTACGTGAGCTGATTCTCAAACACCCCCTTTGCTATTCCCCCCCCTTTCGCCCGGCCCGAAGGAGGGAGATCGATGAGCATGAGGAACAGTGTAACGTTAAGTCGGGCATGTTCTTCTACGGGAGGAGTCTCCAAACATGGTCAAACATCGGTTTGGGCACGATTGTTCGACTATGTTTGGCCCATTTGGGGGCATTGTCTCACTGAGTTTATTGTTTCGTCCAGTATTCGCCTGTTGGAGGAGATGCCCGACCTCAGTGTACAGGCTCCTTGTTTGCCCAATGCGGCGCTTTGGCACACTCCACCTTCTCGCGCCTCGATTCCGGCATGTGTGCACGTTATCTTCAGCATTCCCTTCGGGCCGAAGAGGCGGAGCACACGGACCCTCCCTAGCCCTCCCTTCCCTCAGCAGGCGTGCTCCTCGGTGTTGCCCACCGTGAGGCATCAGGAGTCGCGCCCCGTCACAGTGGCAGGCGCGAGGGGTGGCAGACCTTCGTGGACCTGAGGCGCCCCCTTCGGCTACGCACGAGGGCCAGTGCAAACCCAAGGCGCATCCACGCTGTTGCAATAACCTTCCCTCCCAATTGTCTGCTTAAGTAAACGGCTAGCGTAGCCATCGGGGTGGCCCACACAATGCGGCGGTCAGTCCTCACTTATCCTCCCCATCCCCTTCCTGTCGTTAGTGCGTTGCCGGATATTTTTTCAGGCCCCGGTTCATTGCATGTGTTTGTTTGTTGCAGGTGGGTTTGTGCGGTGTTCCCAGTTTGCCCAGCGACCTTGTGATTCGAGATGTTGTTGTGACACCCGTCGGTTTTGCGCAAAGAGAAGACGATCCCTTCGTCAAAATTCCTTCTCCTTAGGTCCCTACAAGAGTTTGCTGTCACTGTTGGAAGTGCCCCGTTGGAAGGCAACCGTCTGAGAGTCCTCAGCCGTGCCAAAGCACTATTGCTTGGACTTCAAACGCCGCGAAACAATTTTACCACTGCGTTCGAACGATACTGCATTGTGCCCGAACACCATACGTTGGACTCCACCGCAAATTCACGTGACCGCTTCGCCGCGACAGTCCTGAAACGTGCCAGGCACCGCTTCTTGGCCGTGAACAATCCAATTCGCTGAATTGTTTTCAGCTGGCAAGACGACTGCGCGCGGCACTGAGACGAAAACCACATTTTGAAAACGACCCTCCGTCCGTGAAGTTGTTGCAACCGTTTGAGACGAGCGCTCGCGGCGTTAGGGTGCGAACAAAGTTGTGAAAGCCACCCTTGGCGAACTCTTACGACGAACTTGCGCGGCGCTCCGGCAAGAGGCACCCTTCCCCCAAAAACAGCGTTTGCATTTAGGGGTTTTGTCTCTGGGGTAATGAACTGTGCTCGGGGTTCGTCTTTGCAATCTGTCACCGCCTCGTCGCCACCCGCCGTCTGGGCCTGGGGCTGGATCTGGTGACCACGTCGTCGCCATCGTCGCCACGTCGCCGCATAGATTGAACAATTCACGCTTTCATTTCTGAGGGAATAAATAGTCTCCCCCTAGATTTATCAGCCTGCCTCGGATACCGCAGTTTACGCATGATGTTGCCCCGTCATTCGGAATTCGCACCATCCCAGCCCAGCCTGTCTCGCCCCCCCCCCTCCCCCCCCTCCGTGTCAAATAACTTGTTCGTTGTGCCTGCGCACCCGTATACCAAAACCAGTTTCCAAGAATTTCGCGCGAACAATGTAACAACGTTGATACGCGCGGTCCGTCGCGCGCACGAAGAGTTTGTCCAAACAAGCAAATTCCGTTTGATTCCAACATAATGGTTCCCTTGAACATCTGTGATGACAACATGATCTGTTTCAAGCAAGTTTGCGCGCTTGCGAACACTTCAGATACCTGCTTGTGTTAAGCATGTTCTGCAACTGTGACGACGCGGGCCTGTTTGCGCGCACGCATGTCAAAATACTTCCAAAGTGTTTGCGCGCGTGCTAGGGGGCACGATTCCTGTCGATCGGTCGCGCGCGCGTGTCGAAATCCTTCCAGAACCTTCATCACCGACACATGGACACCATCACCAGCATCAGAGCGATCAGCATCGGCGCCGTCATTTGCATTGCCGTGATCATCGCCACCAGTGCATTTTTAACCATGATCGTGTCAGCCGTTGTCGACGTCGCCATGATACCGCGCCCGCCCGAGTCACCGACTCGGACTGAAGTGCACGTGCGTCAGTCAGCACGGCGTGCGAGACGCGCCGGGATGTCCCCGGCGGTCAGCTTCACCGCGGCCGCGCCGGTCGCGCCAGACTAGCTGGCCGCTCTACCGCTAGCGCATGCGCGTTAGCGCGGTTGCAAAGAAGCGCCGTGCAGCGTCAAGCATTCATCGCAATCGCCGCCGCAGGGGTTTTGCAAATCAGGTTGCGGGTGGGTGGGCGGGATGTTTGCACCAGCGTGGGAAATTGGCGACTCCGTGAAGCTGACAATTTCTGGTGACAGGTGAATTGCACCTTGTCTGCTGATTCTCTTTCCTGACAGATATGGATTCTCTACCACCCCCCGGACTTAACGGTCCCTTGTTGCGTATTGCAATGTCCATACGGTTCTGCCCCATCGCCCACTTTAAATATGAGCGCGTACCATCCCAGGCAGCCCGGTATCGCCCCCCTGAACATGTGCCAAACATTATAGGCGCGGTTAGTCGTTTATCACAAATCATCAATTACCAATAACACTTTGCCAAAACATGAGACGAAGTGCGCACGCGCGCGTCGTCGCGCGCGCATGCCGAAATTGCTCCAAAACCTTGAATTCCGTAAGGATTCCAAAATCGAGTGTCCCGAAGTGGAGCAGCGAGGACTCGGCTGGATCCACGCGGCCACCGACTCCGCAGGACCTCCCAGGTGCCGACAAAAGTAGCGACAGTCGCGCAATTCGCAGCAACTCGGGGGGCAGCGAGGTCCCAAATGGGCACTTGTGGCCCCCGACTCTGCTGGACCTCCCAGGAGCCCGCGAAAGCGGCGACCTCTACAAAGTTCGCACCCTCCAGGGAGCCGCGACGTATCGGCTGGATCCGCGTGGCACACGATTCCGCTGGACTTCCCAGGGGCCCACGAAAGTGGTGACGGTTGCACACTTCCCAGCAACCACGGAGCAGCGAAATAACAAATGGGTGCGCGCTGCCCCCCCTGTCCGCTAGACCTCCCATGGGCCCACAATAATGGCGACACGTGCGCAGTTCGCACCCCCCCCATGGAGCTGCGAGGTCGCGCCTGGGACCGTGTACTATGTCACTCCGCTGTGCGCCCCAGGTGCCCACAAAAGTGGCGGCACTCGCGCAGTTCGCAGCCCGTTACTCTGCATCTCGGCCGTGCACCACGAGCGCCCACGGAAATGGCGCCAATTGCGCAGTTCGCAGCCACGCAGGTGGCTGCGAGGTCCCACTTGGTTCCATTTACTCTGCTATCCCGCCGCGCTTCCCAGGATCCCACGAAGCGGCGACCTTCGCGCAGTTCGCAGCCCCTACGGAGATGCGAGATCCCGCGTGGGTCTTTTTACCCCGCTGGTCCTCCAAGGAACCCGCGACAACGGGGCGAATATTCGCGCTGTTCGCAGCCACGCAGGGAGCAACGAGGCCCCGCCTGGGCTCGTTACTCCGCTGTTCCGCCGTGCTTCCCAGGAGCCTGCGAAAGTGGCGACAGTTGCGCAGTTGCATCTACCCAGGGAGCCGCGAGGTCCCGTCTGGGCCGCGTACTCCGCAACTCCGCCGTGTCCCCCAGTCCACGAAAATGGCGGCAGTTGCGCGGCTTGCAGCCCCGCCTCCTGCGAGGCCCCGCCCGAGTCCGTGCACTCCGCTGTTCCGCCGTAGCCCCCAGGAACCCGCCAAAACGGAGCGACGATTTGCACAGTCAGCAGCCTTCCAGGGAGCTGCGAGGCCCCGCCCGGGTCCGTGTACTCCGCTTCTCCGCCGTGCCTCCCAGGAGCCCACGGAAGTGGCGACACTCGCGCAGTTCGCAGCAACGCAGGGAGCAACGTGGCCCTGTTTGGGCTCCGTCACCCCGCTGTTCCACAGGGAATTGCGAGGCCCCGCCTGGGTTCGTATATTCCGTTGCTCCGTCGCGCCCCCCAGTAACCAACGAAAACGGGGCGAAGGTTCGCGCTGTTCGCAGCCCCCCAGTGAGTTGTGAGGTTCTGCCTGGGTCCGATTACTCCGCTACTCGGCCGTGCTTCCCAGGAGCCCACGAAAATTGCAATAGTTGCGCAGGTCGCAGATCCCAAGGAGTTTCGAGGTCCCGCCTGGGTTGGTTCACTCCGCAATCGCGCCGTGCCTCCCAGGAACTCACGAAAGTGGCGACAGTTGCGCAGTTCGCAGCCACCCGTGGAGCAGCGCAGGAGGAGGCGGAAGGACGAGGGGTGGGAATGGAGTCCCGACCGCAGTGTTCTATTCAATCCGGGAACAAAACACATCAGGGTTGTGAACAAAAACAACATACTGGTGTTACAGGTTGTCTTTGCTTGTTTAGTTATTTTTGTATAAGGAAATATTAAATGTTTGTTCTCCAGCGCGTTCATCAGGTTTGGGCCTCTCGCGCGCACAACTTGAAATAATTCGGACCCCCTTGCACGCGTGCTGGGGCGCATGGATCCATAGTTCTTGTCGTTAGGGATCGTGGCCCTGGAGAGGCGGAATCATACTGTTTGTAGGCGTCCGATGGCCCCAAAGACAGGCCCAGTTGATAAGTCCCACATGCTCGGCAGACGGCCAAGAAAGGCCGGCAGCTCCCAGGAAGCGCTTGCGAAGCTTCCTAGCTACGCTCTCTGGGCGCGATTCCGGGTGGGCGTTGCCCGGAAGTCGGATTCCCTGGACACCCCTTTGAGAGCGAGCTGGAGGTTTCGGATGAGAGGCCCGCTCCATATGTGGGCCGCGAGCGTGGTCGTAGCGCCTTCGCAGCGCTCCCTGGGCACAGCGTCAGGGTCAGGAGGCGCGGCAGGGCCGCTGCGGCCAGGGGGGCGGAGCGCAGTGCACCCCGGGCCCCTCGGAGGACGAGCGGGGGTCCAGCGGAGCGCTGCAGCGGCCCGAGCGGACGCGTGCAGGGAGCCCAACAAAAACTATGACACCATATTTCGGGCTCAGTCTCGAGGGCCTACTCTGAAATCATAGATTTAAAAATCATTGTTTTGCTTGATGCCCTGCCGTCATCGCGCGAGTGATACTCGATAACCTAGTTTAAACAATGGTCACGGTTGTCTTCCCCCAGATTTTCCTTCGGGTTGTCGTCCAGATCTTCCTCCAGATTTTCCTCCAGATTCCCTGTGGTCTTGCCGTAGGGTCGTTCCCGCCCTCGGCAAGACCACAGGGAATGCCTCCAGGGGGCTTGGGGGGGTATGGTCGAACAGAGGTAGGAGATCGAGGTCGGTTCTGGGAGGGAGCCCGCACGTTCTTCGTGCTTGTCGGATGTTCTGGTGCATCCTGGGGGAGGGTGCCCTCGAATGCTCTTCAGGTTTGGCCGGCGGAGGGTCTCATGCACCTGAAGGATGTTCGTCTGTCCTTGGTCCGGCCGTAGGGGGGACACCAGCCAGAGGATCTGACACGCCGGTGGCCCGCTTGACAGGCGAATCCGTAGTTGTACGCGGCCCCTGCCACAAACGCTTTCGGCGGCCCCCCGCTGCCGTGAGAAGGAGGAGGGGGAGAAAACGAGGAGGTAGGATAGGAGGAGGAGCAGGAAGAGGATGGAGGATAGGAGGAGGAGAAGGCGAGGAGGAGGAAGAGGAGGAGAAGAAAATGAGGAGGGAGGAGAGGAGGAGGAGGCGGAGGAGCAGGAAGAGGAGGGAGGAGAGGAGGAGAAGAAGGAGAGAAGGAGGAGGAGGAGGAGGAGGAGGAGCAAGAGGAGGAGATGAGCAGGAGGAGGAGGAGGTCAGGCGGAGGGAGGAGGAGGAGAAGGAGGAGGAGCAGGAGGAGGAGGAGGTCAGGCGGAGGGAGGAGAAGGAGGAGGAGCAGGAGGAGGAGGAGGAAGAGGAGGAGGAAGAGGAGGAGCAGCGGCAGCCAGGCATCCCCCAGCAGCTCCAAACAGCCGCCGCTCGTGGCCAGCCCGAGAGCGGCGCTCCCCTGCGCCGCGCGCGCTGAGGGCGTCTTCGACGCGGTCGGGCCCGACAGCCCAAGCTCGCCAGGCGGGCGCCTGGGCGGCTGCTGAGTGGGCGCCGGCGCGCACCCTCCGAGGCGGGGATTCTGCATAGCCGCCGCATCGGGGATCGGCGACGACGACGACAACGTCGACGACAACGGTGGCGGCGGCGACGACGTCGAAGACGGCGGCGACGACGACGACGGCAACAGAGCGGGGATTTACACAGTCAATTTTCCAAGGTTGCCCTTGCATCGTTCCCCTCGGCCCATCCTTGGCCGCTTTCGCTGGCCGCGCCTCGCTCGCAAAGTGTCGAAGTGGCCTTCCGAGTCCCCTGCATCCTTATCGTGGATCCTTCTTCTACGGGTTGACTGTACATAAACAACGCATTAGGGGGGATCGGCTGCGACGACGACGACGATGACGGTGGCGGCGGCGGCGACGACGTCGAAGACTGCGGCAACGACGACAACGGCGACAAAGACGGCGGCGAGTTTGACGACGATGGTGGCGGCGGCGACGACCGCGACGATGCCGACTGCAACGCTGGAGGCGACGACGATCTTCGGGGACATTCGGCAGGCAGTGGTGGTGGACATCTTCGGGGCCCCCGGGGCGAAAACGTGTGCATATCCACCGCCCGCTGGGGTCCCCAGGGCGTCGGGCGGTTCCACGCCCGATCGTCGGACAGCGCCAGTTGTACACGTGCGCCGATCCTGGCCAGGCACGGCTCTCCGGGAGGCGTGGGGGAGGGGCAGCGTCGCCCTGTGCACGCCTCGGGCGCTCCAGAAGGTGGCTCGCCCGTCAAGGGTTGGCATCTGCCCTTCGGCGGAAGGCTGGTGGAAGCCACCGGAAGAGGAGCGGGGTTGGGTCCTGTGGTGGAAGCCGGCGGGAGGTCGGCGAAAGCCTCCAGCAGTGAAACGTTTGTTTCCCAGAGCTGTTCTTTCGGGGGGAAGTCAGGCGGCCGCATGGATTATCGTATCAGCATGCTGTTGGGAAGACACTGCGCACGCACGCTATTTTTGATGTTTGGCAAAGACCCCTTCCCCACTGAAGCGAGGACGAGCAAGGCGATGTGTTCC
The DNA here is from genome assembly GCA_963575745.1 of Prorocentrum cordatum. Classification (NCBI taxonomy): domain Eukaryota; class Dinophyceae; order Prorocentrales; family Prorocentraceae; genus Prorocentrum; species Prorocentrum cordatum. Next base: position 170,932 of record CAUYUJ010014357.1, on the reverse strand, counting down.
CCAATCGAGACCATCGGTGTTCACTGGCATTGAGGGTGCAAACGCGACGCCGACTGTCAGATTGGACCAGAACGCCAAGATGTCAGTTGGGTGCGCAATCTGTCTTACGAGGAACGGGATGCAAACAGGTAGTTCGATTATCTCGGAAGCACCCGCGGTAGATCAACAGGCAATGTCACAGAGTGTCGGACTTCGGTTACCATGCTCCTCAAGAAAGCTATGAACCATCACAGCGTGTTCCACGAGAAAGAGATCAAGTGCTGTGTGGGTGGATAGGTCGAGCGCGGCACGCCAAGCCCATTCTTTGGCCCGCGCCAGAGGCCTCCATCCCATCCGGTCTTTCGCTTCACCTCCAAGGTAAAGTCACGAATGTTTGGTACTCCAGCGCGGTGCGTCGGCACAGACCACAGACGAGCTTATGTTGAATGCGCTGCCAGTCGCACACGCACACACAGACACACTCATCGGTCCCTCCCCCGCAGCGTTGCACCAACCACTGGTGAGCATAGGCGGGACTCGCCGTCGCGAATGGCACACTTTTAGGACGAATGAGCTAAAGCGAAAGCCGTATTATCCCAGGTGGGGGGTGGGCCAGTGCGATCAATAAAACACGTAGTGTGAGCAGCATGGCTCAGATTTAGCGAGCACCGCGTTCGGATCGCGATGCGCGCACACATACACACACCTTTTTCTTCCGACGCGTGGCCGGATCCAAACCACTTGCGCATGGTAACGGAACACGTTTACCCACGCTCGCGCAAACACAAACAAACAAGCACATGTTTTCTTCGGCTGCAATGTGATCGGCAACACGGTGTCCCCAGCTGGTGGCACATACGCGCGCGCGCGGCCATAAGGAGGTTGTGGGGGGGGACCAACATCTGACTCAGTCGATCTCACTCTCGATCTCACTCAACGGGACACCACGGGACAGTTGTCGATCTCACTATCGATCTCACGATCGATCTCACTCAACGGGACACCACGGGTCACCGCGGGACACCTCTCGATCTCATTGTCGGTTTCACTATCGATCTCACCATCGATCTCACTCAACGGGACACCAGAAGACACTACGGGACACCACATCGATCTCACTATCGATCTTTTTCAACGCGACACCACGTGACACCACGGGACACCAGTCGATCTCTTCATCGATCTCCTTTTTTGAGACGCCACGGGACACTTCGGGGCACCACATCGATCTCTTTCTCGATCTCACTATCGGTGTCACTATCGATCTCACTATCGATCTCATTCAACGGGACACCACGGGACACCGCGGGACACCGCGAGCCACCGTTGGACGGACGGACGGACTGGCGGGCGGGGGAGAATTATTTGTTTTGACTTCGCCCTCGCAACGGCGGACACCACGGGACTCCACGAGACACCACGGGACACCGCGGGACACCACGGGACACCGCCAGACGGACGGACGGGCACGCGGGGGAGAATCATATGTCTTGACTTTGCCCTAGCAACGGCGGACACCACGGGACACCAAGGAACACCGCGGGACACCGCGAGCCACCGCCGGACGGACGGGCGGGCGGGGGAGAATCATTTGTCTTGACTTCGCCTTAGCAGCGGCGGGTTCATTCATCTCGCGCGCCCACGCAGCTTCGCCTCGCCCGTACGCACGACACGAACGAAACGAGACGATTTCCGGGTTGGGGGTCTCCGTTCCACTGCGATCTCACCCCCATTTTCCGATGTATAAAGATGTGTTTTTGTGTGTATTGGGATATCATGCTGTATCGCGGTATCTGGCTTCCTCCATCGGCCTTTGTCGGTTTCGTTTGTTTTCTCTCTTTCTCTCTCTATTTCTCCCTCCCCCTTTCCTCCCTCTTTCGTTCTTCCGGAATCCATACGTATCTGTGTGGGTCTCTCTATCGTTCTCTCTATCTCTCTCTTTCTCTATCTCGCTCTTTCTCTCTCTCTCTCTCTCTTTCTTTGTATCTCTCTCTCTGTCTCTCTGTCTCCTCCACTCACACCAACCCCCACCCTCCTTATTCCATTCCCATGTATCCCCCCCTCCCTCTCCCCCTCCTGCACCGCCCTCGTGCCTCCGCCTCCGTCCCGCCCTCCCTCCTCTCCCTCGCCCCGCTGCAGGATCAGGCGACGAGCTGCGGTCAGACCGCCACTCAGGTGTCGCGTGCTGCAGTTTCAGTGGATCAGCTTCAGACTCCCGGAGACGGCGTCCGACGACGACGACGACGACGACGACGACGACGACGACGACGGACGACCTTGACGACGACGAAAACGATGACGGCGACGACGACGTTGATGACGACGACGTCGCCGCTCTCGCTCCCTCGCTCGCGCCCCCGTCGCCGAAGATGGGGGAGCGATGGGGGAAGCTTGCTGGCGTGCATGGCCCAGAGTCCCGCGGCCAGACCCCTTGCCGCCCGCACTTTGGGGTGCGCTTCCCGCTGGCCTCTCGGGCGTTGCGCAGTGGGGGGCGATAAATGTCAGTAGCGAATGAAGGGCGTACACGGACATGAACCCACACTGATTTCACAAGTACGCAGTACGCGAACGCTCGTATTTACGAGGCAGGTCTCTTGGATTGGGGGGCCGAAATTCATGTGCAGGGTTGGGCGCGTACGTCTCCTGCGGGTTTCCGAACATCGGGGGGGCGAAAAGGTACACCGCTCGTGCACTCTTAGGCCCCCCTAGAGGCCCTCCAGGGCCCAGGAGGGGCGCGACAAGTGCACGTTTCTTCGCCCCCCCCCCATTGATCGCCCCCCCCCCCTTCAAGCAACGCCCAAGCATCGCCCACTTGTACCATAGTGCGAAGGCCTTGCGGCCGCTGCCGCCGACCCTGGAAGGGGTCGACGACGACGACGACGACGACGACGACGACGAGGACGCGACGGGGAGGAAGGCTCAGAGACAGGGGGGGAGCGACGGCTGCGACGGCGACGTCGACTCAATCGGAAAAGCGTCAGGGGGGGAGGGGCGCGGCGACGACGACGACGACGACGACGACTCAGACGGAAAGGCCTCCCACACGCGCCGACAAAGAGTCAGCGGATTCTCCGGCAAATGAATCGTAGCACGCCCGTTGGGCGGGCGCTTTTGCGCAGCCCCCCGCAGGGGGGCTGCTCAGGCCAGCCACGCCTGGGGGGAGCTGGTGCTCGGCGCCCCCGTGTGCCGGCCCCTCGTCGAGCTGCGGCCGCTCGAGCGGGCACCCGTGTTGCTCGAGACCCCCGCCAGTGCTCGAGGCACAGTCGAGGCGGAGCAGTCGGCCCTTCCAAATCCTCCTCCTCCTCCTCCTCCCCTCCTCTCTCCTCCTCCTCCTCCTCCTCCTCTTCCTCCCCCTTGTCTTCCTCCCCCTTCCCCTCCTCCTCCTCCTCCTCTTCCTCCTCCTCCTCCTCCTCCTCCTTGTGCTTCGTGGCCCCTGCCTTCTGCATGCCTGCGGCACGGTGGCCCTCGGAAGGGTCTTGTGTCCATGTGCGCGTCCTCTCCAAGGAATCTCGGTTGTAGCTTGTGTTGTTGCGACCTCTTGGGCGGTTTGCGTTTCGATCCCGCGTTGCAGAGAAAGGCAGAGCGAAGACAGAGCGAAGGGACACGACAGCAAAACGATGACGAAAAGTACCTCTTAGGCCGAGCCCTGACCCCCACTCGAGAAATCGCGCCGGGGAGGGGGGGGCCTGCAGTCGAGGCTGATTAGCAGGGTGACCCTGCCAAATCAAGGGAGCCCGTGTGTCCTATGCTTTTCGCGGTCCGTGCCCGCTTACATTCCTGTGGCAGTGTGGCATTCGGAAAGGTCTCGTGTCCTTTCGCGTGTCCTTTCCAAGCAATGCAGTCAACCCGCATAGTAAGGATGAAAGACTTTCCAATGTTACTCCTGCATTATTTCCCGTCGGCCCATCCTGGGCCGTTTTCGCTGGCCGCGCCCCGCTCGCAAAGTGTCGACATGGCCTTCCAAGGCACTTGAAACCTTCTCGTGCGTTCTTATGCTACGGGTTGGCCGCATCTTTCTCGAGACCCCCCCCACTCGAGAAGTCGCCGATGCGCCCAGTTCCCCAGGGAGGGATGAGCCCAGATCCCCAGGCTGTGGCTGGTGGGCTGCAGCGGTGCGCCCACGGTCGTGGGGCGCCGCGCCAAATGTCCGCGCGCACACCGAGCCTGGCAGGGTCGATCCTGAGCCTAGGGTTGGGGCAAGTGCCCGCATTGCCAAACCCGCGGCTGGACGCAGGAGTGGCCTTTCGCTGGAGTGACTTTTGGGGTCCCTCGGTTGCCGAACGCGATGCGGCAGTGGCGTCTTGCGCGCTGGTGTTTGGTCCCCCCCGTGTCACCCTTCCCAAGGGTCACTCCTGCGTGCAGTCGAGACCAGAGGGCAGACGAGGGAGCAGGTACCCACAAACCGCTGCCCTTTCATCGTGTTCCCCTTCTCGGGCCTCCTGTGGTCGGCCCTCGTCGCCGCCGCTGGATGCGCCTCCGCATGCTGGGCAGAACGCACCCTGGAAGAGGTCTGGGGAGGAGCGGTATCGGTGCATGTTGGTTCCCCCAATGGGTGCATGTACACATCACCAGCCTCGAACGTATCCTTATCCCTAAGATTGGCACGCCAAAAGGAGATGACAGTCTTGGGGATAGACCCTCAGAAACTGAGGAAATCCCTGAGATCGCCATCGTGAGGAGGCGATGCCCAACATAGGGATAGGGATATGTTCCAGGCTGGTAAACACAGAGCTCTGGCCCAGGATGGGCTCGGCCAGGGTCGGTACGACGGGACAGCTGCGCGTCCTCCTCACAAAGGAGGCACACGTGAAGAGGTACTGTACAGGAGCAAATGCACTGATCTCTGTGCGCAGCGGCGTCCAAAAGCGCGTGTTGCCGAGGGCCACCATGGAAATCTCCAGCAGCGCTTTAGATTGGGATGGCAAGAAGGAGGAGACGGGAAGGAGGGAGGGGGGCAGAGAGGTCAGGAGGGGAAGGAAGCTCGGAATGCTCGGAGGATCGAGACCGAAGCCGTAAGGCTGAGAGGACGTGGATTGATGCCCAGGTCCCTACGGTAGGCGGACACATCTGGGAGATGTGCAGTGTTTCCCTTCAGGCGCTCGTCCGCGCGGGGTGCAGGTAACCCACGGTGGATTCACAGAGGAGAAGGGGGAGGAGGAGGGAGAAGGATTGCGGAGGGGGAGTAGAAGAGGGAGGGGTAGGGAGAAGGGAGGAGCAGGGTCAGTAAAAGGAGGGGGAGGAGGAGGAGGAGGAGGAGGAGGAGGAGGAGGAGGAGGAGGAGGAGGAGGAGTGCGAAGAGTGGTCTGCAATGAGTTCCATGCTGTGTGTGTGTATGTGTTGCCCTCCTCTGCGTTTCCCTGCCCCGGGCGTTTCTGCGCGGGGCCGGACCTGCGTAGGTGTTGTTGGCTCCCATTTGGACTTTCCGACAACAGGAAAATGGTAGATGAGGACGATTACCATGGGTGAAACGGGGTCCTTGGGGAAGGCTCCCGGGTCCAGGACACGTTTCCTTCGGGAACCGGTCCCCTCATACTACGGAAGGAGGTGTAAGGGAGGCAGAATTGGAGGAGGAGGAGGAGGACGACGACGACGACGCAGCAGAAGAAGGAGCGGGATTGGTCCAGAGCGGTGTGTTCACGTTTTCGTCGGCTGTCCTCCGAGCGTCCTTCGGCAGAGGGAAACAATTAGAGGACATTCCCCGCCCCCCCCAAACTCAAAGTTGGCACGCGCGGGGAAGACTGGTCGAAGTGCAGCTCATTCAACTCACCGCCAACAGTGATCATTGGGGGAGGGCATTGGCAGATGAATGCGGTATGAGTGTTCGCTGATTTCTTCCGAGGCCTGTTCCTCAGTGCGGCCATCCTGCTTCTCTGCGTGGTCACACCGGCTCGTCGTGGGCACGGCCAGACGGGCCCGCACGCAGGGTCACTTCGGCGCGTCCTCTCGCGGCCACCGCCCCGGCGCTTGCCGGAGGAAGTGTTGAAGACCGTCGCGGCGATTCACGGATCCGTGCAAAGGGTTGGATGTCGGGAGGCTTTACACGGGGGTAAATGCAAACCGGGGGTCTGCCAGAGCGCCAGATCTTGCAGGATCCTGCAGGGACAGGGTCGTATTGACACGGGCTTGGGTGCAGGGTCTTGCAGGATCTTGCAGGATCCTTCGCAGTGACCCGGGCTTGGGCGCAGGATCTGGCAGGATTTTGCAGGATTCTGCAAGCCCTGATTGACCCAGGTCTGGATTGACCCGGGCCGGGAGATCCCCAAGGGTGTTATGATAGTTCCTTCCTTTTGCGGGATATTTTCTGGCACATGGGGGGTCCGACGCTCCTTTACCCAGATCACCCGCCCGAGGAGGTCCTGACAACACTCCTTCCGAGGCGTTCCGACGTCTCCAGCCTGAATGGCACATCGTTTTCGCAATCGCCTTGCCCATGCGACGTCTCTGGGTGCCACCGCGCCCGAAAGGGTTCTTTTGGTGGGGAGGCCCCACAACCTTTGGGAGAGCCCCCGGAGCCCATCGGACAGCTTCTGGAGCCATTTGGATAGACCCTGGAGCCATTCAGAGAAGCTTCGGGATGCATATAGGAAACAGGATGGCCCCTGGGAGACGGTTGCAGAACTGAACTGGAAGATTTCCTGTCATTTCGAAAGAGGCCTCAATTAAATCGAGTTTGGGCAAGGCTTTGATTGGAGGGGCTGTTGAGCTTCTGGGAAGGGGGAGGAGGACGAACGAGGAGGGAAAACGATGGGGGAGGAGGAGGAAAAGGACGAAAAGGGGAAGGATGCGGAGGAGGAGGAGGAGGAGGAACCAGATTACGACGACGACGTGTTTTTTGCTCCTGGCCCTACATCGCGCTACTATCTGTGGTACTCCATGTTCCTCTTTCCCCCTTCTCCCTCCCTTCCGTCCGTCTTCTCTCTTCCTGCCTCAAGGGCTGCACGAACTACGCGCTGCTGGTAAGAGAGATAGACCCCCAAAGGCTCACGATCCACAACGAAGAGGGCGGTTCCCGAGGGCTGGGGATCTACATGTTAATGGCACGCGAGCGGATCACATCGAACGGTTATATAATGGTTGTTGTTGTTGATGCTATCCCTCCCTGGTGAACGTTATATGTTTCAATTCGAATGCTTCTCCCGGGCCCCGCAGGCTTCTTTTCCACGGGAAAACGAGTCGTCTCCAAACTGAGTTGTTGGCCCCCGGCGTGCAACAGCAATGGTTCCTGCGTGATATTTCTTCAACGTGTATTCCCAACTCGCGCTGTCGCGCGGGACTTCCCCACAATTAATTCAGGAATCGTGCTCTCGTGCAAGAAGTCTATGTGATTGATTCATTGGCTTACGCCGCACCGCCGACCCCTTGGGGCGGCAACTAAAGTGAAGGACGGAACTCGCGGAACGCGCGCGATCGCTGGGCAATCTTAGGGTTTCGGCCTGTCCTGCTGTGTCGACGGGGAGTTTCTTGAAGGCCGGGGCGGAGAGCGCCCAAGAAGTAGGAGTCTCAAGCCTCGAGCCTCGATCCACCCCGTGTTCCTTCTTTTGCGAAGGGGTGGCATTGGCCAGGAAGTTCGATCCTCATCCCGGACCCTCGGTGGTGGTCACGGGCACCGACAACGGTTTTTGGAGGCTGAATTCGAGGAGGTGCCTCGGGTGGTCGAGAGACCACGAACATCAGTGAGACATCGGCGGCGATGACGAAATTGTTTTTTGTTCCTGTTCCTGCTCCTCCTCCTCCTCGTCCTTATCCTCTTCTTTTTCTTCTTCTCGATCGAGGTGGATGCCCGCGGCAGATCTGGCCGCTTTCCCGGATATTTGTGTTTGAGCAGCTGTTGATTTTCGATAGGTTTCGGTATGCGGGGGCCGTTGCTGGGCCCCAGGACTTCAAAACCAGACGGATCTGGGGCGAAAAATTGCATCAGCGGACCCGGGAGAGGTTCGTCGGAGTAGCCCGTCGGACTCGGGACGTTCGATGTGATTGGGGGCTTATGGGCCCCTCCCCTGTCGCCGCGGCTGGATGCATCTGGGGAGACGATTGGGATTGGATTCCGGGAAGGGTCCGAGGGGCCCATGGTGAACGATTTGTGCGTGGGTCGAGAGGCCGCCTCCGGGCCCCGGGTTTATTCAAGGGCATGGTGGATCCCCGTCAGGGCCTCTTGGGTGCATTTAGGCGCTCTTTCATATCTTTCGGGGCGAAGTGCTCGAATTCTCTATTCGGGTTTCCCTTTGTACCTTCCTCTTGGGGCCGTCTGGGGGCCTTACGGAGGTTTTGGGGATGATTTTGGTGTTTTTTGGGCCATTGCGGGATCCGCAAAAACTCAACAAACGAATGTGTTAAATTTAACCGCTTCCATTCGGGGAAGGGCCGAGGTTTGGTTATGCCGTGCCTCTTGGGGCGCGTCCTGGCGGCGCGTTGGGGCGTCTAGGGGGCTTCATGGGGTCACTTGGAGGCAACGGCGGGCGTCTGGGAGCGATCTCCTCACGAGTCGCAACTCGCGCTCTGGAGCCGTCGGGGGTGCCTTGCGGGACCCATTCTGGGACTTGTTGGGGGCCGTCCCGCGGCCGTTCTGTAGGGTTGTCGGGAGGCAGCGTTGGGCGATTTGGGTCACTGTTGAAAGACATGGGCCGACCAGGAGACCTTTTAAGAACCCTTTTGGCCCATCTTGGGGCCCTCTTGGGAGTGCCCTGCGGCTCTCCAAGGCCGTTGCTATTGTTTTTGTGGCCTTTGCGGGGCGCCCGGGGGGCGTTCTGGAACCTTCTAGGGGGTCGATGTTGGATGTTTTCTGGGCCGTTGTAGGCCTCGTGGAAGCCTGAGAGGCGAATGTGCTGAAAATGCGTGGTTTCTTTTAGGGAATGGGGCAATTCTTGCTTCTGGAGGCAATCGTGGAGCGCCTCGTCGTAGTTTTTGTTCAAGCGTCTCAAGCTTGGGGCGGTCTGGACAGAATCGACCCCTACGTGGGCCGTCCAGAAGGCTTTTGGGGACCCTGTTGGCCCGTTGTGGGGCTCTCGTGGGACCGTCCTGCGATGGTCAAATAATAGTTGTTGTTGTCGTCGTCCTCGCCCGCGACACGCTCGTGACCCACCGCGCGACCCATCCCGCGACCCACCTACGACCCACCCACGACCCATCCAGCGCCCGCCCCCTGACTCCTATCCACAACTACGAGGTGCTACGTACTTTCTTATGTTTCGCTTATTGCGTTTTGTGGGGGAACTGTTTACGACGCCATCGCCAAATCAAACACTTCGAGCAGTAGGCTTCCACTGGCGAACGAATACGATGCCAGCCCCTTGCCAAATCTCGATACCGCACCGAAGGATTGTGTGGTTCACCAAAGGCGCTGTCGCCAAACAAGCGATCAACAGCTTCCACACTTCGCATCCAGGGCAGTTTAACGCGGCACGTCGCAAAAGTATGGCGTCCGGTAACGAAGAATTTGGCAGTTAAGAGGAGAGTCCGTGATTCGCGCGTTGTCTTTCAAATTGCGCGTGTTGTGCACTCAGTGCGCAAAGCATCTGGTAGTATCTTACACTGACCAGCGCTGATGAAGGCGTCGGACTGGCGCAACTCTGATGCTGTGTGTCGGCGACACGCGGTACGTCTTTCAAGCCGTGCGCGTTGCTCACGCAGTGTGCAGAGCACCCGGTACCCCTTGAGCAGTACTACGCTAATTGAGTCGTCGGACTTGCGTGACTTGGGTGCTGAGTTTGGTCTCCGACCTGTGTCCGTTCCCTGGGCCATACCTCTTCATGTTCTCGTGCCAGGCCATGTGCTCCTTCGGTGGTCCATCGTGTCTGGCGCAAGGCTCTAAGCGGCCTCAGATGCCCCAAGGGCGCCATGGTCGCGAGCCGCCATGTCAGGAGGAGCGCGGGACGGCCCATAAACAAAGGGGGAGGGGATGGGGGAGGGGTGGAAGAGAGGAGGGAGCGGGGGGGGGAGGGAGGAGCTTGGAGCATAGAGGTTGGGGGGATGATGAGTGTGGGCGTTACGTGGGGATGATTGGGCATGGGGGCTATAGGGGCACAGGGGGGCGGTGGGTGGGGGAGCCCCAGGCAGGGCGCCGTTCTGTGGTGCGCGCGGAGCACATGGCGGGAAGGGGTGGGAGGGACGGCGAGGTCTTGGTGGGGGGCGGGGATGGGAGAGGTGGAGGGATGACGGACGAGAGTGGAGAGGGATCGAGAGAATGTGCGGGGAGAGGTGGGGTGTGTGGACTGGGGGGACGCATGGAGGAGGAATAGAGGAACGAATCATGTGCCATCGAAGAAGCGGGGATGAAGAACGGAGAGAGTCATGAGGGATTCGTGGTGGCAGGAGGGAGGTGAGCAGAGGACTTTTCGATTTCGACGCTGATAAAGCTATGACCAGCAGAGCCCGGCACACATTTCACACAATAGTAGTGATGCTAAAATCTGTGCTGGAGCAGAGGGGGGGGAGGGAGGGACAGAGACAGGAAGGAGAGAGAATGGATAAAGGAGGGTGCCCTTGGCCCAAGGTGCCCCCAGGATTTGTAAGGAGACCCCCCGACGGCCTCAAGAGCACCCATTGCGAGGTCCAGATGGCCCCAGGGTGGAGGCACCTTGGGCCAGGGGCCCCTTGTGGCACCCCCCGATAGAGGAAACGAAGGAGGGGGGCGGCAGAGGAGCGGTGTGGGCAGGGGCGGGGGGATAGGGTGTTGTTGCCTTGCTCGCCGCTGTGTTCGAGCTGGCGCGCTTCGCGGTGCGGCGCCGCCCGTTCACAAGAAGCGAAATCGAGACTGAGGTTCTCTTGATAGGGCCCCCCCCCATCGGCCAGGGCTGGCTCTCATGACTGAGGCCCCTCGTCTCAGCCACACGAAGAGGGGGGCATGGGGGAGGGGGGGGAAGGCTTCTCAGAAGCACCCTGCTCCTCAGAAGGCGCGGGCCCTGTCGGTAGATGTAAGGCCAGCGTTTTCCAGAAGCAGCCTCCATTACTACGCGTGCACTTTACGCGTACCTGCTCATTCAGTTGGCACTCCGTGGACTCGGTCGGCTTCGTGTCTTGTCTTGTCTCGTCCTCCTCTTCTCCTCTAGCGGGGGGGGTGCGACAGCGCAAGATTGTTCGCGCAGCGCGCAGCTCGAAGCGCGAACTTCGCTGCCCGTGTTGCCAGAGCGCGGCCCGAGAGTGGCCAGGGCCGCAGCGGGCCCCGAAAACGGCAGGGCCGTGTTTCCACCGCTTCCGCAAAAGTGTGTTCCGACAGCGGAAACGGTACGGCAAGAAGCACGGCAACAAGAAGCAGCAGCAAAGGCGGCTCCTGAGTTTGAACCAGACAGAGAGCAGGCAAACCAAAGGCGACGGAGCGGGAAAGAACCGGCGCCGAATCGACCAAGAAACGGCAAAACGGAACCGGTGACAGCAATGGCGTTGTCGCTTCCAGGGCCCAACAAGGGCAGGACGTTCCCAGGCGCGCCCCCACGCACCAGCGCCTGTGCGGAGGGCCGCCGCGGGGCTCCTCGACCTGCGTGCGCACCGCCCAGCTCTGGCCGGCCGAGTTCCCGCTCGAGAAGATTCGGCCATGGAAGCGCCACACCGGGGTTCGCAGAGGGGGGTTTATCCGAGAGTGGGGTCAGGGAACATACCCAGTTGGACACTCGCATGTCCTCCTCACACGAGCCGTTTTTTTGCGATGAGCCTCTGACCCCACCTCTGCCCTGCCCCTACCCCGCCTTCTACGTCCCACCCGGTCCATGCATTGAGCTCACGACAGAGGAGAGCGAGCCGAGACAATTTGTGGTTGGCCTTCGGGGGGTGGTCTTCGTCGCCACGGCTGGACGCAGCTCGGATAACTCGTGCGTGGATGTCCAGAGACCGATTCTGAGCTGGCGTCGTCTTATGATGTTCCAACCTACTCTAGCCTTGATCGCAGGATAATTTCGAACCCCCAAACAATACAGGAACTTGAGGGTTTTCACGTGCCGGGCCCTGGGAGACACTCGCCCGACATTGTTCCGATATTGATTCGACACTCTTTTGACACTTTTCCGGGTGCTCGAACTTATTTCTGGGATGTGGTCCTTAAGCAGGATGGGAACAACATAAGCGTTTTCTCAATTTGCCTTGATCTGATCCATGCGTATACCTCACGGCAGGTGCGCGTCGTGTCAACGCGGCGGCGACCCAGCCGCGGGCGTTCAAGATCGAAAGTCGCCAGTGGTGCCGCCAGACGCTGAAGTTCGGCCGATCCGCGCGGTATCAGAAGCCAACGCCGGGGTCATCACGACATGAACTTCCCGTAGGTCTCCCCAAGGAGCACGTAGATAATTGCGCTGAGTGCGTCGCAGCTTGGGTTGCGGGGTGCGATGCTGATGCGGGAGGTTGGGTCACCTAGCCCTTGCAGCCTGACCGAACTGCCCCAACATCCTGAGATCCCAGTGCCCTGGGAGACCATGAGGCCCAGTCAGGCCCTGGGTCCCGCAGGAGTGCGTCGTCCTCGTTCGTCGTCGTCCTCGTCCTCCCCGCTCCCCCTCGTCATCCTACCTTTTCCCCCTCTACGTCGCCCCCCTCTGCTGGCCCGCTCGCCCGCCCGCCATTGCCGCCCAGCCCCTGCATGCAGGACCGCGCTCGCGGCGCTGGCCGCGGTGGCTGCCGCGTCACCAGATGGCCCAGGCGTTGGTGCCGCCTCCTTCTCATGGACGCGAGGGAGGGGGAGAGGGGGGGGGGAGAGGGAGAGGAGAGAGGAGGGGACGCCGTCGGGAACAGTTGTGTGTCAGTGGACGGTCTCGGTACTGGCTTGCGTGCGCCGCTGGCACACAGGTCACAGGGAGGGGGAGGGGGAGGGAGAGAGAGGAGGGGAGGGTTGGAGGGAAGTAGAGATGCACGGAGGTAGAGGTGGTCGGAGTTCCGCAGTGCATGCGTGGAGGAAGTGATGCCGGGAGGGAGAAGGGGGAGCATGAGGGACAGAGGTATAGAAGGGAAGGGATGTTTGGCGTTTTTTTCCTCTTCCTGCCTCGTTCTCCCAGGAGGGATGGGCCTCGACAGTGAGAGAAGGATGCACTGCCCCTCGAGGTGATCCACTGCCTTCGCTGCTCTGGCCCGGGCCTCTGAACGCTGGCGCGCGCGCGGACCTGGCTCCCCCCCCTGCCCAAAAGGGGTGAGTTCGTGCGAGGGTTTGGGGATGTACCTGACTTCGAGAGATCAATACTGGAAGCGACCACCCCAAAACCTCCCTCAAGCCTCTCCTCAACGGAGGTTTTGCCTCACAACCTCCAAACCACTCTCAGTAAAGGGTCCTGGTAGGGATTTGGGCGCTTTTCCTTTCAGAACCCCCACTAAGCGGAGGAGCAGGGGAGGTGGGGGTGGCGATTGCGACGAAGGAGGGAGGGGAGGATGGGGGGTGGGAGAAGGAGGGGGGGAAATGGAGCATGAGGGACGAGCCAGAGGGAAGGATGAACAGGCAGGAGGAGGAGGAGGAGGACGACGGACCTGTAGGTAGCTCATGATATATACATCTATGTACCGAGAGAGAGAGAGAGAGAGAACACAAAAAAAATGTATGGACATGTGTTCATATTTATATATATATGTATGTAAGTTGAAACATATGTAAGTATGTGTGTAGTTGTATTTATAGCCCTCCGCACGCACCATGAAGCCCCTACGTGCACTTCCTGTTTGCGTCCATCTACGATCCCCACTATGTTGCACTCAAGTTTGAGGCTTCTTGTGTCAAAGGGTGGTCAGTTTCAAGTTCGGAGCGATGTTCGCCCTTTGCAAGTGCAGCCGCTTCCTCCAGCTCATGAAATGTGCTGTGTCGTGGTGGTTGGTCGCGTCGCTCCACCGCCTGGTCTGCAGATCCGGTGAGGAGGCTTCCAGTATTCAACAGCCCACGTCTCAAGCACAACGCCCAATACTCAATAGGCTCCCTCCCCAAGAGGAACTTGAAAATAGCCTTCTACCCCCTCCGCCTACCACAAAACACCCAGTTCACAACAGCCTCCGTCTCGGACACAACACCCAATATAACAGGCTCCCTCCCCAAGATGAACTTGAAAATGCGAACACAACCTACTCTGCCCCCTCCGTCTACAACACAGCACGCTTGCACTTGATTCAGTCGCCGCACCCTCGACGTCGAGGCATCGCTCCCTTGCACGAGACCCCACAATTCACGCCATAATCGTTGTCTCGCCTGTCACTCAAATTCTGCTTCAATACCCCGCCCGCCCGTGAGGGCCCGCCTGCCAGACCTGCCCGATATTCAGCCACTCGCAGAGGTGGGTAGGGGGAGGGGGGAAGGCTTCTCGGAAGCACCCTGCTTCTTAGAAGGCGCGGGCCTCGTCTATAGCCTACAGATGTTAGGCCCGCGCCTCTTGACAAGCAGCCTCCTTCTAAGAAGCCTTCCCCCCTCCCCCCCTGCCCTCCTTGTGTGCGCCGCCGAGGCAGGGTCCGCCTGCTTGTCCCGGCCTCGATTCGGTTCCGCCGGCCCCTTTCGCCCGTGATGCTGCGCGCGCCCCCACCCGGTCCGTTGGGGTCCGTCCTTTCGGTCGGCTGCAAGCCCGCGCGCGCGCTTCAATTTGTCCCGCCCGCCCGACCCGCTCATCCCGACTCGCCCGGCGGGTCCGCCCGCTCGACCTGCCCGCTGTGGCGCTCCGCTTGCCGATCCTTCGAGCCGGGAGTCGATTGCAGCATTGACGTATCCCAGAACTGACTTCTCCGACGAGACATACGTATGATGCGCCGTAGATCTACGGCGCACTATACGTATTTTGTTGCGCCATCTCGATGGAGCAATTCATGTTGTGGTAAATCAATTGTGTAGTCGAGTCGATTATCCTACCCCAATCCTCGTGTGTCTTTATCCTCCCCATCTTGCTAAATCTTGTTCGTGCTCAGTGATCCTACCTCCCCCATGGCCCCCACCCGACCCCTCTCGTGTCCTCCCTCCCTCCTTGCTGTCTCCCGTGTCCCTTGCTCCCTCCGCTTTCGATGATTCAGGCTTCGCGTATCCCCACCAGCACATCCAAAAACCCTGCCAATGAGAGTTGACGGGAAAAGGGACGAAGAGAGATCTCCAAGAGCAAGGGGGGGGGCATTGGAGGGCCTCCTCGGGCCATCCTTGGCGCCCGCGTAGGGGCGAGGGAATGAGGAGGAGGAGGAGGAAGAAGACGATGACGACCACGACCACGACGACGAGGAAGATGAGGAACAGGAAAACGAAGACGATGAGGGCAAGGACGTAGACGAGGAGGACGAGGAGGAGGAGGAGGAGGAGGAGGAAGAAGACGATGACGAGGACAGAGCCCTCAAAAACGCCTCTTGGCGCCCTCTTGGATCTCTTTGGTGGGATCATGGGGTCCTCTTGGGGCTCTTTTTTGGGGACCCTCTTGGAGCCCTCTCAGGGGTCTCTTGGGAGCCCTGGACTGTCTCTTGGGGTCATCTTGGAGGCAATCGAGCAAAAGGACGAC
Organism: Prorocentrum cordatum; assembly: GCA_963575745.1. Taxonomy (NCBI): domain Eukaryota; class Dinophyceae; order Prorocentrales; family Prorocentraceae; genus Prorocentrum; species Prorocentrum cordatum. The sequence continues at coordinate 155,537 of CAUYUJ010014357.1, read as the reverse complement.
AGTTCCAAGTGTGCTCCCCCCCCCCCTGGGGCCACCAAAATCACCCCATTGGGGCCCTCTTGGGACGCCCTTGAGCGGCTCTTGGGCGCTGTTCGGGGCCATCTGGGGGGTCTCGTGCGTCCCTCTTGGGCCATCTCGGGGCCATCTGGAGGCCTCAAGCGCATCGGACGCGAAACGGCGAGAAGGCAACAATCAATGATGTCCGTTAGGTGTTTGAAGGATTCCCGCCACTTGGGGGGTCCTGATGGGGCTCCCAAAGCGCTTGGCACCGTCCTGTGGCCCTCGTCGAGCCTCTTGGAGGTATGTCGGAAGCTATATTGAACCATCGTCGGATGTCTTGAGCCATCTTGTAGCATCGGAGGCCCTCTTGGAGCCGTCCTGGGCCATTTGGGACGCTCTAACGCGTCGCGGCCCGCCCCGACAAGCTTCGTCGTCGTCGACGACGACAACGACGACGACCTCGTCATACCCCGAAAAACCTCGTCGTCGTCGTCGAAGACGACAACGACGACGACCTCCTCCTTCCTCGTCATACATCCCACGTGCGACTCGCCGGGACAGAAAGTCGAGCATCCCCCCGGGACCCCAAACGTGATCATCCCCAGGGGAGTAATACCGGGGGCACAGGGTTATCGTCGTATCCTTCCCTCAGCTCGCAGGTGATGTTTCTCCCCCAGCCCATTAGTTGTCGACGAAAAATGAAGCCGCGCAGAAAAGGAGAGAAACCCTGGGATACACTCCTGTGGGCTCTTCGGACGCACCCCCATCGGGGGTGGACGCCCCCCCCATCGTACATCCCAGGATTGGGCCCCGACTTGCTGGTCCACGCGACATCCCCACGAAGGCTGGGATAGGGGTCGACATATCCCCTGCTATCCGCGTTCCCGGAGCCTCCCCCTCGCAAGAAAAAGAGAGTACCGGCTCCCTCAGCCTCCCCCCCCCAAAAAAAATCCCGCCTCTGCCCTCCCGCCCCCCTCCGCTCTCGTCCCTCGTCCCTCCCGCCTCCACCCTCCCCCCCCCCCAGGACGAAAATTCCAATCCCCCCCTTCGGCCGCCCTCGTCCCTCCGCCCTCCGCCCTCGCCCCTCGCCCGCCCCCCACAAGAAAGAACCCACGTCCCTCCCGCCTCCGCCCTCCCCCCCCCTCAATAGAAAAATCCCCCCCCCTCTCCCCCCTTTCGCCCGCCGCCCGTCGCCGTTTCGCTCCAGCGGGCGCCGCGCTCGCTGGCGGCGAGGGCCTAGGGCAGCCCCCGGCGCCCTCGAGGTCCCCCGGGGGGGGCACGTCCGAGGGGGACGGCGAGGAGGAGAAAGAGGAGGAGGAGGAAGAGGAGGAGGAGGGGGAGGAGGGGGAGAAGGGGGAGGAGGTGGAGGAGGAGGAGGAAGAAGAAGAGGGGGGGACGACCGGCTGCCCGCGGCCGACTACGCCTTCCTGCTGGTCTCGGCCCCTCTCTAAAGGCGCGCTAAGCTGTTCTGGTCACGACCACGTTCCTGCTGGTCTTTGGTACACTTCCGACGATCTCTGCTGCGTAAGCCGCGCTAAGACCCCGGCCGGCGCAACTCCTCCCCCGCCTCGGGCGGCCGCTGCGTGGTGACCTTGAATTGCGGCCAGGTTATAGGCAGCGGTTTGGGATGCCGGTGGCGTGCACCGATTCGCAATGCGTCTGGATTGCGGTCCGCAAGGTGAGGATGAGGAGATGATGATGGGTTGGGAGGAGGAAGCAGTTGAAGGCAGTGGCAAGTCGATCTCGAGGCCACTTTTGTGTTGCTGTGGCGATTGTGGGCACTGTCCATTTGGGTTCGGCGGTCGAGAGCCCCACAGGGGCCTGAGAAAGTTCAGGGTCCAACGCCCCGAAAACATTTCCGAGACAGAAGCCTTCATGAAAAGTAACAAGCACAATGCTTGAACGTAATTTCCTCCCTTCTGTCACGGCGACGAGGAGGAGGAGAAGGAGGAGGAGGAGGAGCAGGAGGAGGAGGAGGTGTTTGGATTTGTTCGTCGGTCCTCGGCCGTGCTCCAGCCTGTAGGTGCTCTCCAGCGGCTGCGCCTCTCCGAGAGGGTTCTGGTGGTGCCCGATCGCCCCGAGCAACCGCCAGAGACCAGAGCTAGGGCCCGAGAGCCAGCATCAGGGGCGACGCTACTGGGGGGGACGCGTCGACCTCCAATCGCACGTGGATCGCCGATAAGGGGCCCGATGTCCCACCCCGCTAAAGACCGTCCCGATCTGCGATCGTGGGCATGATCGCCGAGCAGTCGGCGATGTGCTGCAGATTATTCCAGCTCGCGGTTTCCCACCCTGCGCCAGTCCCCCCCCCCCCGATCGTTCCCCCTCGCAGGAGGAGGAGCGATGTCCCCGCACACGACTCCCACCCGCTGCCTGCCCCCCCCTCCCGCGGAAGAGCACCTCCCCCTCCCCCCCCTCTCAAATCCCCCCCCCCGCCCCCTTTTTGACCCCGGCAAGGCCGCGCGGCTTTTCTTAGACCCTCGACAGCCAGCCGTGGGAGTCAAAGGGAGAACCATGAAGGGGGACTCGGGATGAGGAGGAGGAATCGAGGAGGCGATTCGGAATCGGATGAGGAGAGGAGGAGGAGGAGGAGGAAGAGGATGAGGAGGAGGAGGAGTTGGAGGAGGAGTTGGAGGAGGAGGAGGAGGAGGAGGAGGAGGAGGAGGAGGAGGGGGGAAGAAAGAGAAGCGCGCGGCAGCGTGCAGCGTCAGATGTCGCTGCATGGCCCAAGTTGTGGCATCACTGCTACAAGCTATTACTTCACGGAGCAATGCGCAGCGCTGCGGCGTTTCAGCTTCTTTCCCCGCCCCGGAGAGGACGCATTGACCCGCACACTCCAAGTCCGATAGGGGAAATCATTTTGAATTATCCTGGCAAAGCAACCTAACAGCGATGTGTAGGAGCATATCTGGAAGCATTCCCCTTAAGATTCAGATGAGAATCCAGTTGTAGAATTCTGCCGTTCTCGCAATCGTAGTCGCATTCGCGATGACAGTCGCAGTGGCAACGGCAGTCGCAGTCACAGCCTCAGCTTCAGCCTCAGCCTGCCTCAGCCTCAGCCTCAGCCTGCCTCAGCATCAGCCTGCCTCAGCCTCAGCCTCAGCCTGCCTCTGCCTCAGCCTCAGCCTGCTTCAGCCTCAGCCTCAATCTGCCTTCAGCCTCGGCCTCAGCCTCAGGCCTGAGACCTGCCGTCAGCATCAGCCTGCCTCAGCCTCAATCCTCAGCCTCAGCCTCCCCCTGCCTCTGCTCAGCTCATTCCCCTTCTGCCTCACCTCAGCCTCAGTCTGCTTCACTCCCGCTAGCTCTCAGCTGCCTCAGCCTCAGCCTGCCTCAGCCGCAGCCTCCGCCTCAGCCTGCCTCAGCCGCAGCCTCAGCCTCAGCCTGCCTCAGCCTCAGCCTGCCTCAGCCTCAGCCTCAGCCTGCCTTAGCCTCAGCCTCAGCCTGCTTCAGCCTCAGCCTCAGTCTGCCTTCAGCCTCGGCCTCAGCCTCAGCCTGCCTCAGCGTCAGCCTGCATCAGCCTCAGCCTCAGCCTCAGCCTGCCTCAGCCTCAGCCTGCCTCAGCCTCAGCCTCAGCCTGCCTCAGCCTCAGCCTCAGCCTGCTTCAGCCTCAGCCTCAGTCTGCCTACAGCCTCGGCCTCAGCCTCAGGCTGCCTCAGCCTCAGCCTGCATCAGCCTCAGCCTCAGCCTCAGACTGCCTCAGCATCAGCCTGCCTCAGCCTCAGCCTCAGCCTGCCTCAGCCTCAGCCTCAGCCTGCTTCAGCCTCAGCCTCAGTCTGCCTTCAGCCTCGGCCTCAGCCTCAGCCTGCCTCAGCCTCAGCCTCAGCCTCAGCCTGCCTCAGCATCAGCCTGCCTCATCCTCAGCCTCAGCCTGCCTCAGCCTCAGCCTCAGCCTGCTTCAGCCTCAGCCTCAGTCTGCCTTCAGCCTCGGCCTCAGCCTCAGCCTGCCTCAGCCTCAGCCTGCATCAGCCTCAGCCTCAGCCTCAGCCTGCCTCAGCATCAGCCTGCCTCAGCCTCAGCCTGCCTCTGCCTCAGCCTCAGCCTGCTTCAGCCTCAGCCTCAGTCTGCCTTCAGCCTCGGCCTCAGCCTCAGCCTGCCTCAGCCTCAGCCTGCATCAGCCTCAGCCTCAGCCTCAGCCTGCCTCAGCATCAGCCTGCCTCAGCCTCAGCCTCAGCCTGCCTCAGCCTCAGCCTCAGCCTGCTTCAGCCTCAGCCTCAGTCTGCCTTCAGCCTCGGCCTCAGCCTCAGCCTGCCTCAGCCTCAGCCTGCATCAGCCTCAGCCTCAGCCTCAGCCTGCCTCAGCCTCAGTGCTCCGCCTCAGCTCAGTCTGCCTTCAGCCTCAGCCTTCAGCCTCAGCCTCAGCCTCAGCCAGCCCTCAGCCTCAGCCTGCCTGCCTCAGCATCAGCCAGTGCTCAATTCAAAATGTGGCCCGGAATGGAGTTCTGGGAACTCGAAGACCACGAAGTGGCCTACAGTTGGCTCCGGGCATTCAAAATGTGGCCCGGGAATGGAGTTCTGGGAACTCGAAGACCACGAAGTGGCCTACAGTTGGCTCCGGGCATTCAAAATGTGGCCCGGGAATGGAGTTCTGGGAACTCGAAGACCACGAAGTGGCCTACAGTTGGCTCCGGGCATTCAAAATGTGGCCCGGGAATGGAGTGCTGGGAACTCGAAGAGCACGAAGTGGTCTACAGTTGGCTCCGGGCATTCTGAATGTGGCCCGGGAATGGAGTTCTGGGAATTCGAAGACCACGAAGTGGCCTACAGTTGGCTCCGGGCATTCAAAATCATGCCCAGGAATGGAGTTCTGGGACCTCGAAGACCACGAAGTGTGAAACTGTTTGCTTAAAACGACTTCCGCGGGTTCTCCCCGGCACCCGCCCAGACCCCCTTGGGGAGTCAAGATGCTCTCTTTTGACACTACTGTTAGGTAAAAATCGCGTACCCCCCACCAGTCCATCCGGAAACGCACACCTTTCGAGTTGTCTTGATCAGGGCAGTGTAGAAGCATCCAGTGGAGCAGACGGGTGAATCAACCATCAAGCCGAAGTTGAGAATTTCCTGAGCATACCCAGTAGTAGAATCGTTGATCCTGCTGATGCAGATGCATGGAGAGGGGGATGCGGAGAAGAAGATGGAGAAGGAGGAACGGGACGAGAGACGATAAGGACGAAGAGAGGTGCAAGGAGTAGGGGGATTTTGATGGATTCTGCTGCAAGGCTACGGTGTGGCAGATCAAGAAGCACATCAACGCCGAGAGCAACACTAACTACAGACGTGCAAACAACTCTCAGGGCACTCCACACAATCAATCGGCATGCGAGGCGACCTCCGCAAACCGTGCCAGGAAGCAAGAGGGGAGCCACAGAGAGGCAGCGGCAGTCACACATCAGTGTGCCTGCAACCGGGGGCCCCAGACCGCCACAGAAGCAAACCTACAAGCTCCACCGCCTGCTCAGGGCTAACTCAATCGCCGCCAGTCCACACTCAGTTCAGTTCACGTCGCCACGTCTGGATGCCGCCCCAGGGCTCCCGCTTCTAGGGGGTTGGGGACTCTGGCACCCCCTTGGCCACCGCGTGGGCAGCGCGGGGCGCGACACAGCGGGGCCCAGAACCACCCCCTATGCAGCTTTGCAGGCAGGTGGCCCGCATCCGAGAGCCTCTCCCGCCCACGCGGGAAGGCCGGGGCGACCACGGCCCCGTGCCCTCGAGACCCCGCCGGGCACAGCCGGGGAGCGCTTGAAGTGGGACCGAACGGCAGAGCAGGTCCGAACCCCGGGGACCAAGACCGCACTCCCACCCTGGGACAGGCCCAGGGAGCGCATAGAAGGACCACGGGGCACGGCCCTTCCTGCCGCAGCGCAGCCCCCACCTTGGCATCGCTCGGACGTGTGCGCTTTTCCTTTGGCGAGGACCATCGAGGAGCATCCTTGATCATTTAGCGAAAAAGCCACGCACGAAACCGAACAAAAACAGAGGGAATGGACGTCCGAGCGATGGCGAGGTGCAGCCCCCACAGGCCCCGGGAGCGCACAGAGAAGGACCACCGGGGCACGGCCCTGCCGCAGCGCAGGCCCCCGCAGAGGCCACGAGTTGGCGGAATTGCAGCTCCCCCGGGGCCCCCACGCGCGGCCCTCGCGCTGAGGCACCCCATCCAGGGGCAGGGGGAGGAGGGAGGTGACGACGATATCGACGAGGACGAGCAGGACCAGGACGACGACTGCAGGAGTCGACCATGAAGGTCGTCGCGGACCGCTGAGCCTGCTTGGAGCGTGAAGCCTTCTCGGAGACTCCCTGGCGCCATGTTGAGAGCTCCCGTGGCCCGATTGGGGTCCTTGCTGGGGCGCTGGCGGCACTCTTGGGATTCTCTTCGATAAGTGTTCGATCTAAGAAGGGGGGTTCTGAATGAGCTTTGCCCCATCAAAGCCTGAAGTGTCGCCTCTTGGAGCCCTCCTGGCCACTATTTGGGCCGTCGTGGAGCCTGCGGCTGACCCTCTTGGGGCCCTCTTGGGCAACACTGGAGCCTTCTGGAGGTCTCAGGAGACCACTGGGAGCGAGAAGGTGGTGCGGCTAGCTCGTGGGTGTCCCAAGGTGTTGGAGGGACGCCGTCCTCTGTGGAGCAATAGTTGGGAGTCCCCCTGACCACTTGGAGCTGTCTTGGGGCCTCGTAGAGGCATGCTGGAGGACACTGGTCGCAACAGTGCAGTCTTGAAGACGCCTACCACGAATCACCGCCGCCAGTGGAGCCCTCTGGAGGCCTCAGGAGACCACTGGAAGCGAGAAGGTGGTGCGGCTAGCTCGTGGGTGTCCCAAGGTGTTGGAGGGACGCTGTCCTCTGTAAAGCAATAGTTGGGAGTCGCCCTGACCACTTGGAGCCGTCTTGGGGCCTCGTGGAGGCATGCTGGAGGGCACTGTTCGCAACAGTGCAGTCTTGAAGACGCCTACCACGAATCACCGCCGCCCCTGCCTTTTTAGGATACGCCTACTATGTGGCCAAACGCTCGGGCAAAGCTTTGCCACGCTATTGGACCATGCGTTCCCCCAGCCGTCGTGGAGGCCCTTGGGGAACACGTGGGGGAGCAAGAGTAGGATGAGGAGAGGGAGGGAGAAGGGGATGAGGAGAAGGATGAGGAGAACTTTTGGGAACTTCTTGTGTCATTCTTGGAGCTTCCTGGGAGCTTCCTGGGAGACCCTTGGTGGCCGCTTGGGGGGGTTCTTGGGGGCCTCTTCGGCCGTCTTACGGAATTCCTGGCCCGTCTGACGCGGTCGGAGACCAGATTGGCATACTGGGAACCTCTTGGGTGTCAGGGCCGTCCTGGGAGCCTTTTGGGCAGTCCTGGAGCCATCTTGAAGGCCGCAAACTTGGCGGCCTCTTGGGCCGTCGAAGGCAGTTTTGAAGCGAAACGCCCCATCCTGCAAACACGCAAGGCAAATCAATGGCTCTGGCCTTCTCGGGCGTTCCTGGAGGACCTCTAGGAGGCCTCGTGGGCCGTCTCAGCGGCCTCTCGGGCGGTCTTGGGCTCTCTTGGGCCATCCTGGCGGTCTTGGAAGCACCTTGGGACCGTCTTGGAGGCCATCTTGGGCCATCTTGGGTTCTCTTCGGGCCCTCTTGCCCGTTGATGAGGCACCTTCGAGACCACGTTGGCCGTCTTGGAGGCGATTTGGGCGACGGGGGACATTTTTCGGTGGGTGCTCTGCGGGTGGCCGGCGGGCTGGGTTTAGAGAAGAGAGTCCAACGTTTGCCAGACGTTTGGCACGCCGTGCACCCCTGTGGCAAGACCACGGGGGGCGGCAGATATCGAGTGCCCTTCGGCCACTCCCACCACCGTGCCCGGGTTCCGGGCCAGAGTCCTGTTGGGGATGCGTTTTCGGGTCTCCTCGGAGGGCCCTCCGGGGCCTGCGGGAGACAGTTCTGAGGCCCCTCAGGGGACCTGCTGGGGGACTTGCCCGGGGCCTCTTTGGGCCTCTTGGGGGCCTCTTGGGAGCCTCTTGAGGACTCCTGTGGCCTCTTGAGGCGTAGAGCTCGAAATGTAGGTTCGTGTTCCCCCTCATGGACACCTCTTGAGGCGTTCTTGGGGCCCTCTTGAGCTGTCTTGGAGGCGTATTGGGCCGTCTTGAGTGCATATTAGGGCGTCTTGCGACGATCTTGCGGGCCTCTTGGGCCATGTTGAAGCGTCGGGAACCCGAAAAGGCGCAAACGCCAAACTCATTCAAGCCCAAGGGAAACTACATTGCTTTTGCTGCGGGAGTGCTCTTCGAGGCATTTGGTGGCGTCTCGGAGGCATCTTGGGCCGTCTGGAGGCCATCTTGGGCTGTTTGGGGCGATCAACTCTTCCAGCCACTCGGAACCCTCTTGGACACATTGGAGGGTGCGGGAGGTCGTGCTCGGCGGGCACAGCGTCCATAGGACCGGCAGGATTCACCCCAGAGCTCACGGGGAACACCCCAGGAGGCCCGGAAACGCCCAGAACACCGGGGGTCCGGGCCCTTGAGAAGCTGCAGCCTTGGCGTCGGCAGCAGCACAGCTGCGAGCTCTGGCACACTCCACTCCGTGCCAGAGGCACGGTGGCGGATCGTGCCCCCCCGAAGGTTCTTTCAGGAGGGCAAATAACGCACAGACGCAATTAATCGTCGATTCCCCAGAAAACATGGGAAAATATGGGAAGTGGGGGGGAAGACAAAAACCCAGAAAATATAGGAAAATATGGGGAATGATTCTATTAGTGTGTATTTATTTGTGTGCTTGTGGGCCCCTTCATTCTTTGGCGTTCTGTGAGGCCATCTCGGGCTATGGGAGACATCCCGATGGCCCGAGCCGTCATGGACGATCTGACCGCTCGCGGCACGCCCCGCACAGACCCAGTGGACGGGGCAGGGGGAGGGCTCGAGCTCCCAAGAGAAGCGCCACGTGCTGCCTCCTCCTCCTCCTCCTCCTCCTCCTCCTCCTCCTCCCCTCCTCCTCCCCTCCTCCTCCTCCTCCTCCTCCTCCTCCTCCTCTCCTCCTCCTCCTCCTCCTCCCCCTCCTCCTCCTCCTCCTCCTCGTCCTCCTCCTCCTCCTCGTCCTCCTCCTCGTCCTCCTCCTCCTCCTCTCGCGCACCCTCCCGCCAGGCCTTGCCTGGCCCCGGAGCGGTGCACGTCCTCCCCGGCCAGGCCGGGGCGGCGAATTCGCACCCCGGTGGAGTTGCGCAGATCTCGTCGCCCTACTCTGCAGCAGTGCCCCCCCCCCGTGCGAGGGATGCCCCCGGCATGGATGAGCGTCGCGAGGCAGATGCCGCCGGAGATGCGGGCGGGCATCCTGAGGACCCGAGGGAGGAGGAGGAGGAGGAGGAGGAGGAGGAGGAGGAGGAGGAGGAGGAGGAGGAGGAGGAGGAGGAGGAGGGGAGGAGGAGGAGGAGGAGAGGAGGAGGAGGAGGAGGAGGAGGAGGAGGAGGAGGAGGAGGAGGAGGAGGGAGCCGGTTCCCGAGAGAGCCGGGCTCTCCTCACGACCCAGAAGGAAACGCCTCCTCTGCATGAGGCAGTTGCTACACCCTGGCGACAGCGGGCGTGACCGTGAAGGGGGGGGGCTGGTCACGTCCCGGTTCGCGCCGGCGCCGTCTGGGAATACTCAAGAGAGGTTTTCCCACACCGCGCCGGCGCGTATCGTGACGTGGCGAGGGGGGGAGGGGGGGGGGGCGGGGCCGGTCACGGGCGTTGCCGCGAATAAGAAAGCAACGGGCGCCATCTCCACGCGTTTGGCTTCCCAGGGCCCTCTGCGGGCGCAGGGGCTGTCAGGGAAGGATGCAGGACTCCAGGACCCAAGGAAGGGCTCCGGGGTCCAGGACCCAGTTCCTTCAAGACCCACTATCTTCATGCCAGAAATGGGGAGGTGGACGTGCGAGGAGAGAGGCAAGCCGGGCAAGCGATCGGCATCGAAGGACAAAATCCGAATGCAAGAACGAGAGCGCAAGCCAAATTGTGTGTTGGGCGATGTCGTGGACCATTTTCGTTCTGATCTCGTGTGGCAGCAACGGCGGAACAGACAGAACGAGGGAAAACGAAACCAAAGCGAATACGGAAGAAAAAGTTTCGTTCGCAGCCCAGTATGGACAGAATTTGTCGGAGTTCCGCGCAGATTTCTTGAATCGGCGATGGCCCCCCCGCTGGCGGCGCCTTCCGGCGCCGCCCCTGGCGCGCCCCGCGCTCTAGCGTGTCCACAGGTTTGCGCCCCAGGGATCGAGATCACGAGGGCGCGGATTTGGATACGTCCTCCGCCCGTGGCCAAGAAACCCGCGTGTGTCTCCGAACGCTTCTGGGTTTAAGACGGGTTTTGTTGGGCGAGCGTTCTGAAACGCTCTGAGAAGGCTGCGGCGGCGGAGACATCTTCCAGAGCCGCGGGATCTCAGAGACGCTCGATTTATCCTCACACGATTTGATCCTCATCCTGGCTTCGTCGTACTTTCTCCAGGGGGGGGGAAAGGGTCCGCCCCTCAGGGGAGGTTGGCTGTGTATGAACGACACTGGGAGCCAGCGCCTTTCTACACCGCCGCCCTCCCCGAAGGCAC